>PVIA01001717.1:0-254962 GCA_004024845.1 Tonatia bakeri | reverse complement strand
AAAAAAATGAAGGCTACATTGAGTGAAATAAAGAAAAGTGCACAGGGAACCAATACTGATGGGAAGGAAACTGGGACTCACATCAATGGAGTGGACCAGAAGGAAGAAAGAAACCACCAAACAGAAAAGAAGGAAGAAACAAGAATTCAAAAAAATGAGGACAGGTTTAGGAACCTCCGGGACATCTTTAAATGTTCCAGCATCCAAACCATAGGGGTACCAGAAAGAAAAGAGAAAAAACAACAAGTGGAAAAGTTCTTTGGGCAAATAATGAAGGAGAACTTCCCCAATCTGGCAAAGGAAATAGACTTCCAGGAAGTCCAGAAACTCAAAGAAAGTCCCAAAGAAGTTGGACACCAAGGCACATCATAATTAGATTAGTCAAGATAAAAATGAAGGAGAGAATCCTAGAAGCAGCAAGAGATAAGGAGACAGTGACCTACAAAGGAGTTCCCATCAGACTGTCAGCTGATTTCCCAGAAGAGACCTCACAGGCAAGAAGGGGCTGGAAAGAAGTATTCCAAGTCATGAAAGGCAAAGACCTACATCCAAGATTACTCTATCCAGCAAAGCTTTCATTAGAATGGAAGGGCAGATAAAGTGCTTCTCAGATAAGGTCAACTTCAAGGAGTTCATCATCACCAAGCTCTTATTTTATGAAATGTTAAAGGGACTTACCTAAGAAAAACAAGATAAAAAAACATGTACAGTAAAATGACAGCAAACTTACAATTATTAACAACCACACCTAAAACAAAAACAAACTGAGCAAACAATTAGAGCAGAAACAGAACCACAGAAATAGAGATCACATGAGGGGTTATGAATGTGAGAGGGGGAGAGGAAGAGAGGGGGAAAGGTACAGGGAACAAGTTGCATAAATAGTAGCTAGAAAATAGACGGGGAGGTTAAGAATAGTATAGGAAATGTAGAAGCCAAAGAACTTGTATGTCTGACTCATGGACATGAACTAAAGGGGGGAATGTGGGTGGGAAGGGGGTGTGCAGTGCAAAGGGAAATGAAGGGGGGAATATGGGACAACTGTAATAGCATAATTAATAAAATATATTTAAAATAAATAAAAAGTACAAGAATGGTTACAAATGAAAAAGATGGGATTAAAAGCAAAAACAAACTTTAAAAAATCTGAATGTTAAACAAAAATGCTCAAACTAATAGCTTGAGGTAAGAATTAAATTAGCAATGTTTCTAAGACAAATAGGGTCCTCATATGGTCCTTACATATGGCTTCTGTCCTAATATCTGCATAAGGGCCATCCTGGTGTCCCCTCGGGTTCTGCTTTATACAGCTTCCTTGGTTCTACACAAAGTCTGACCACGGGTCTGAGAAGAAAATATTCTTGCCTTTATGGCATAAGAGAACTCTACCTGAGCTCCATCCAACCACCAGCGCTGACTAGTGCAGTTTCTAAAGTGTCTATGTTGCCTTTTGGAATTCCTGCCCTCCACCCTTCATCCCTCAGTCCTGGGATCCCCTCCACCCTCTTCTTCCTGTCTGATTTTCTTTATTTGAACCACACATGCTAGCCAGCTAGCTGTGTAGACTGTTGCTCTCCTTTTGTGACAAGAGGATGTACACATGTGCCAGCATTTTCTGAAAAACTTTAGCACTCTCGGCCAGCCAGAAACAGACTCTGCCCTTCCCTGTTTCAAAAGCCATCTCCACCTCCCTGAGCTGCCCACTCAGTTCCTATTTCCTGTTAGGGAGACACTCTCAGCTCTCACTTCTTTTACCCAGCAAGGAGAACAGACTTGTCCAGAGTAGTTGAACTCAAATAACCCTCCCTGATCATTTTTGTAGACCTTCCCTGGTTACTCATCAGTCAGGTATTTCTAAGGGAGGGATAGAATTCTCCTCAACAGGCTCCTAATTACATACTTTTACTGTACATGGTATTTTAGTTTTGCAATAACATTTAGTAGGGTTTTTAAATATAGAAAAACATAAAAAAGAAACCAGTTTATAGTTACTACTTAGATAACCATGATTTTTTAAAAAATAAAAGTATTTAACAAAAAAAATTCAAACAGTTTAGGAAGGTATAAAATTCCATCCCCAGCACCAGAGTTCTTACCTAAGATAATCACTGGTAGTATTTTCTTGTGATTTTTTCAGAAAATAAAAATTTTGTAAGTATATATGCATACATCTATATTGCTGCCTGGTATGGCACTGATTCACTGTAATACTTTGCCTATGAAGTATTTTCCTGAAAAGTAATTCCTATACTTACACCAGTCAATAGTAGTGTCCTCTCATTTTGCCCATCCTCTAAGGATATCTCATGCACTTAGCCAATCCTAACACTATGCACATTACATTCTTGGCTAATTAGTGTTAGTTTCTCATTCAGAAAAACTTCCATGTAGTGAGTGATTTCTCATGTATCCTAAATTGACTTTGTTCTACAAAGTATTTGCTTGCCCTCTTTTCTGCCTCCCATTTAGTTTGTGTTGTGTTCTGTATCAAAACCAATGGTTTTGATACAGAAAGGTTGACAAAAACTGTTAACAGTTCCTTGTCTGGACTTGCTGCAGACTTGAGGGCAGATATCCTACTAACACATTAAAATCCAATTTCCACGGGGCTCCTTCCCCTTTCAAGTGAATGGTTGAGGAGAGAAAGAATGAAAAAGAGGAATTTTACTTTTCTTAACATTATCGTGAAGGTTCTAGCCAAGGCAGTCAGGCAAAAGTGAAATGAAAGGCAGTCCGGATGGAAAGGAAGAAGTAAAAGTGCTGTTTTGCAGATGATGTGATTTTCTATGTAGAAAACCCTAAGTACTTCTTCCCCCAAAACACCTGTTGGAACTAATGAACAAGTTCAATAAAATTGCAGAGTACAGCACCAATATACAAAAGTCAGTTGTGTTTCTATACACTAGATATAAATAATTGGAAAAAGAACACTTATAGCTCAATAATAAAAAGACAAAGAACCAAATTAAAAGGTGGCAAGGGATCTAAATAGACATTTCTTCAAAGAATATAGACAAATGGCCAATAAGCACATATAAAGGGGCTTCACACTATTAGCCATGAGGGATGTGCAAATCAAAACCTCAATGAGGTATCACTCCATACCTACTAGGATAACTAATGAAAAAGATAAATAAGAACAGGTGTTGGTGAAGATGTGGGGAAATGAAAACACTCAAACCCTGTTGGTGGGGGTGGAAGATGATGCAGCCCTCTGGAAAGCAATCTGGAAAATCCTCAGAAGGTTGAACATGAGTTACTGTAAAACCCAGCAATTCTACCCTAGTGTATACTCTGGAGAAATGAGAACATAAGCCCATACACAACCATGTACTCAACTGTCCATAGAAGCATTGCTTTTTTTCCCTTTCTTTTTAAAAATTTAATCTTTATTGATGTAACTAACATAGATGTAACATTACATAAATTTCAGGTATACAACATTCTAATTTGATATCTATGTACTTTTGCACATTCACTATCAAAAATCTAGTTTTCTTATGTTACCATATATTTGACCCCTTTACCCATTTTGCTCTCCCCCACTTCTCCTCCTTCCCCACCAGTAACAGTTATTCTGTTGTCTGTATCTATGAGTTATTGTTTTGTTTATTTGCTATTTTTGTAAATTTATATTCCACATATGAGTGAAATCATATGGTTTTTGTCCTTTTCTGTCCTACTCATTTCACGTAATATGTGTGTATATATATTTTTATATAGCACATACATACCACATCTTATCCATTTATCTGTCATTGGACATTTAGGTTGTTTCCATATCTTTGCTATTGTAAATAATGCTTTGGTGAACAGAAGAGTACTTATATCTCCTCAAATTAGTGTCTTCATATTCTAGAAGCATTATTCTTAATAGCTAAAAAGTGGAAACAACTCTAATGTCCATCAATAAATGAGTGGATAAATAAAATATGTTATATCCATACAATATAATATTAATCAGCCATAAAGGGAATGAAGTATTGATGTATGCTACAAAAATGGACAAATCTTGGAAACATTTTGCTAAGTCAGTGGTTTTCAACCTTTGTCATCTCATGGCATATGTAAACTAATTACTAAAATTTTGCAACACACCAAAAAATATATTAATTCTTTTGCCAGTCTGACAAAAAGTAGGTATAGTTTTGAATCTTTCACACTGGACAGCTATTGTTGAGTTGGCTGTGGTCATCTCTTTTAAATTTACAATGTAAGGGAAAAGAGGTCAGTGCCTCCATCAGGTATTGCATGTTTTAAAAAGTTTTGTGGCATGCCAGTGTGCAACACCACACAGATTGAAAATCATTGTGCTAAATGAAAGAAGCTAAATACAAAAGGCCACATGTTGTGTAATTCCATTTATCTCAAATATCCAGGATAGGCAAATCCTTAGAGACAAGAAGTAGATTAATGGTTGTCAGGAGGAAGGGGAAGGGGAAAATTGAAAGTGACTGCCAGCGGATATGGGGTTTCTTTGGGGGGTGATGTTAATGTTCTGGAATTGGGTACTGGTGATGGTTGCACAACCTTGTAAGTGTACTAAAACCCACTGAACTGTACATCATTAAATAGCAAATTCTATAATACGTGAAGTGTACCCTTCACATATTAAAACAAACACCTCCTTGGTGTCTGCTTTATATCCACCCTACAGAGATGATTTATTTCCAAGAAAGCACCCTTCAAATACAAGTGTATATGCACGAGTGTGTGTGTGTGTGTTAATTTTTTTCACTCCATGGAATGCCTTCCATTTTTCTCTTAATAATATAATCCTTAGTATTCTGTTACAGGCACATGTAGGTCTCTTTTATTTTAGCTGCTGCATAATATCCCAGGATATGAATGTTTCATAACTATCTAACCATTTGTTAATCATTGGACATTTTGGAAATTTCTAGTTTTTGCTTTCACAAACAATGCTGTGGCGAATGGTCTTATACTTACTGTTAGTGCACAGAATGGTAAATACAAGACCTAAATGGTACACATTTGCCCACAAGACTAGAAGAGAGCTGTTCTCCTAATTATTTGTCCTGTATTACATCCCAGTGTATATTGTGTTTCAAACCCAGGCAAACCCTCCACCTCCGGCCACCCTTCACTGAGGAGGGAAAAGTCCTTCTTTAGCTGCCACAGACCATCTGCTCCTCTTTGAGTCATAAGATGAGATGAGCATTCCCATTATCTCGGCACATAGCACCACACATGCTATGGTGTTCAAAACGTGCTTCCAGCCTCCCTTGCAAAAAGGACCTAGTGTTTTGTCTCATTTGCCTCTTTCTGGAATGAAGTTAGGGGGTTTTGATGCAGTACAAATTTTTTTCCCCATTTTTATCCTTTCTACTTTTGCTTCCTGTAGTTTTCAGGTTTTCTATATTCCTGTGCTCTGAATGTGTGTTCAGACAGACAGCATGTTTTATTATGATCACCTTAGTCCTGGCTAGACTGAGAGGTCCCTTTTAGGCTGGCTAGTGAGGATACCAGTTCGGGTGTATTGTATATGTACCTGTCTTTCCTCCACGCTCTCCCCCAGACTACAGCACTGTAGCAGTATAATGAGAGTCTTGTGTTGCTTGCTTCCTATACCTAAACCTACTCCCAAATATATGTGGTTGAATCAAATTCAGTTAAGATTCCTCTAATTTATTAGTGTTTTTTTAAATCAAAATCACCCTTGATGCTGTTTTATGAGGCCAGAACTACACAGCAATCTGGCTGACTCCTCTACAGTAGGTGTGAATAATGTTTTACTTCCAATTGCTGTAGCTTAAATATGTTCCAGGTTGTTTTACCTTCTAAAATCCTAGAGTACTGTGGTCAAAAATGATCTTGAAAGTGATTTTTGCTTAACCTTCTGTATCCCTGACAAACAGTCACCCAGCTTCTAAGCGTTCCCAGGACCCCGTCTCAGTGCTCCAGCAAGGAGTAGCACCCCTGGGGAACAGCCCATCAGAGAATGGTTTTCTTAGAGCCAGTGGGCCCCTGTCTATGGGTAGGGTCTGCCCAGCCGTCTCAGTCCTGACCTCCAGAGCGGCACAGGATTCATCTTGCTTCTCCCAGATTATCCACATATCTGAAGACCATCCTCTTTATTTTACTGGTCACTAGGTCACAGGTTTTTGTAAATTTGTCATATGTATTGCAGGTTGGAAGAACATTTGCCTTCTTAGGCTTGGTCCTTTGTATTCCCTTCATAATGGCTTTCTCTAGATGTGACTCCAGAACTAAGCACAGCATTGTGTCTGAGGTTACACTTGTGAAAAATGCAGTAGGACTGTGATTGCTTCTCTTTATCTGTGTAGTCCAGAAAAGAAAGGACAAGCACTAATTAAGTTGGATGCACTTATATAATACCCTCAAGTTCCATCCATGTTGTTACAAATGGCAATATTTCATCCTTTTATGGTTGAGTAGTATTCCAATGTATATATGTGATATATATTTATATATATATATATCATATATACTACATCTTGTTTATCCATTTATATACCATATTTCATTTTTAAACACTATTATACCCTTTCTCATGGCAGTTTTACCACCCCAATTCCCACACGGTTTTCTCCTTAGCAACATTCATTGAGTGCTTCCCATGTGCCAAATACTGTCTAAGCACTCTAGATATCTTGTTTAATCTTCAAAATGGCTTTATGAAATAGGTACTAGTACCATCTCCCTTCCCACTTGATAGATGAGGAAATAAATGCATGGAGGTTGTTGGCCTATTCCCGCTAGTAAATGGCAGAGCTGAGGTGAAAGCGGAGGTAGGTCTGGCTCCAGAGCCCATCTCTTAACCCCAGCTCCCCCTCTCTCGGACCCCCCCTCCCCTGCAGTACTCCCTGCTGCATCCTCATTGCTCCTGTCCTCCCACCCACCGTTGTGTTTATTGTTTTGAAAGCCTCATCAGTCACCTCTGGCTGTATCTTGAATTTACATACAGTTTCATGTATTATACTAAATCTTTTTCATAGGTAAATGCTTAGTTTTAAAAGCCTCCCTGTCCTTATTAATTATTGTTTTGTTAATTTTGTTATTGGATCCTCACTCCAGCATGTGGTGGTTTCTGTTCTTGAACATGGATGCTGTCTGTCAATCAACCAACTAAACTCCTATCTTTGACTCTTACGCAAATCTGTTAAGCCAATAAGTCATCATTCCTTGGACACAGCCCTAAGGACTCTCTCCTGGCCATAGCAAGTACTTAATCAACAGCCTTGGGTTCTGTTTTTTAACCTTTATGTAAAGCCATGAAACAGCCACGACATACCTAACCATTCTGCCAGCTGCCTGATGCCCACAGTGAATTTCTATAAGTGGCCCCACGATCCTGTGCTAACTCCTATGTTAATCATGTTCTCTTCAAAGTGCTCACAAACTATCTGTTCAATAACCAAGTCATGAATTGTGCCTCCCTTCCTCTTATCCCCTCTTTCTTTACGAATCAGAATAGCTTTTGTCTATCTCCATCAGCCCCTTCCCCATAGTCTCCTTGATTTGACCCCTCAGAGGTCTGTGATCACAGGTGAAAGCTTTCTACCACTGTGGCTTGTCACTCTCCTGAGCCTGGGGTCAGAACTCCTCTAAAGCATGCAGGAGCCCTCTCCACCTGTACCAAGCATCAGTTTCTATATGCAGAACTGCAGTTCCATAACAATGCTTGTTCTACAATACACAGTTTGAAAATCCTTCTCCTTGGCAAAAACAAAAAAAAAAGTTGAAGCAAAGTGGGAGTCAACTAGTTCTATTCACTCTGTCACCTCCTAACATCTGGTCTTCCTTAAGCTCCAGATATTACTTCAAAAGCCCTTTGTGTTGTCCTGGGTATTCTCCATTAACATCGGCTCATTCTGAATTTTGCCTTCCTGGCAACAATTTTACAGCTTCCTGGCACTTGTATTTAGCTTTGGTTTTTTCCTTCTCTCGAATTCCCCCTTTCATCTTTTAAACACGTCCTTTGAAAATCCACGTTATTGGGAACCTCCTGCACAGTCATGTTGGTGTCTTTGCTCTCCATTTTCTTCTTTGTCTCCTTTGAAAATGTGTCCGTATTATCTCTTGCTGTGTTGAATGTGCTAATATACCGCTCGGACCATTGTATTAATCTGTTCCTTGTTTTTTCTCTGTTTGGGATTGTTTCTCAGAGAGGAATTTCTGTATTATGACTGTTCAAACCATGAGGACTATTTTGGTTTTGTATTGATGCTCATTACTTCCTGCTTTTCTAAGTGTCATATTTTATTTTCCTATCCTGTTTATCAAAATTTGTGGAGTTTGTTCCCATCTTCCACAGTCCTGCTAACTATAGTGCCTTTCCTTATCGCCATTCTTCAGCAGCTGACCTCTCCTACTGTAGGTACCAAACATTTGCTCCTTCTACCATCAAGGGACAGAATATACCTTCTTAATTTTCCTCTGACTCCTTTGAGAAATGCTTCCTTCTGTCTTAAATTATTTCAACAATTGCCTTTTTCAACACCATGGTAATATTCTGCTGTGTCTGCTACAGGTTAGTGGTGCCCAGTGGGATAAAACTTTATGTTAAATCCACTGGAAAGGCACACAACCAGTCAAACTTGCCAAACACCAGTAGCTTCAATACAATACAACTTCATTACTTAAACATATGTGCCTTTTGTCCAGTTCTCTATGGTAGCACCATCCAAGAGCAAGTCCATGGCCGCTGTTCATTATGCAAATTTTTAGATAGAAAGTTGCAAAAACAAATGGAGGATATAAAAACTTGCATACTTTTAATTATTCTGCTTCCACATTTTACCCAGAATTTTAGTAATTTCTTCACTGAATTGTGTAGACTGTGGGGTGTCTGGGTAAGGAATATTATCCCTAGGCCTTGCTTACCAGAACTTTAAGCAAACTCTAAATGTGCTCTTTCTTCTTATTTTTCTGATTGTAACATGGTACAGAGCAAGCTTAAAGACCAACCCTGAAGGGGTTTGCATTCACAGTCAGGGGTCTCGCAAATGGAAGGTGTAAGGCTACACCGATACATCGTGTCTTTTTTTTTTTTAACTTTTGGAATAATTTTAGAGTCAAGACGTTATCGAAATAGTAGAGAGAGTGCCTGTATACCCTTCACCCAGCTTCCCCCAATGATGACATCGTATATACATAACTGTATGATGATGTGTTTTTAATGTCTTTGCCTGTGAGAGGAAGAACTGGCACTCCCTGGACCCCAATCTGTGATTCATTATGATGATAAAAGTACATTGATATTATGTACTAAATGCCAATGGGAACTCTGGTTAAGTATTCTTAGATGCTACAGCATTACAGACAAAGGAACTGGACTTTATGGGGTTGTGTGACTCACTTAAGATTACGTAGCCCTTAAGAGTCAAGATTCATGCCCAAACTCTTAGCCAGTGTGTTGTGCTGCTTCACTTGTAGGTCCCACTTGTCCATTTGGGGCTCAGATGAATACCCTCAGGCCAAGTGTCTGCACAAAGGTAGTCTCTAGCTGCTGACATTATTGTGGGTGAGCCAGACCCTACTCCCAGTCAAATGTTGTGGGACAGCTGTGACTGATACACAGATAGAGATATTGAGATGCTGATAATCTTTCTGTGTCATTTCTGGGGTGCCTTGTCCCTGGCTCAAGCAAACAGTAGTGAGTTTATGAAGGAAGATATCTTGTACCAAGGAGTACAGGATAGAGAATGGTGGCAGACAGTCCATATGGGCTATGGCAGACCAGTAGGTCTTCAGACCCCAGTGGATGCATCTGAACACCTGTCAGAGGCATTTTCCCAAATCCCACCCTTGGTGATAGTCCTGCAGAATCAGTCCTTTTTTTCAAGAGGTTGGATTCCAAATCACTGGGTATCCAGTGTCACTGTCACCACTCTTTAAATGTTCCTATTTCTTCTGGGAGTGCAATGGGAAAGGAAAGAGGTGGGCAGGGAAGGTCATGCTAATCTCAGTTGTTATACTTGATGCCAGGTACAACAGAAACCAAGGGCATTTCAGCCCAAACAACCATGTAACTTGATCTCTCGCATTCCACGTATTCCAGCCAAGGAAATAAACACTGGTGAATAATGTCTAAGAAATGCTTAACACGTTCATGTTTACAAAGTGCTTTCATGTTACCTGAGCCTCATCACACTTCTCACAGGTGAGGAAGCTCCATTTCATGGAAGGTAAGCAACGTGTCTGTGGTTCTCCACTTAGTTTATGGCACAACCAAGTTGGACACCTGGATCTTGATGAGGCCTATGAATGCAGTAAGGACTTCAGTGTTCTAAGGACCCTGGTTCCAGCTCAACTCTGCCACTAGTTAGTGCTGTGGTTGTATCCAGGCCTATTTTTTCTCCACTTTTAAATGGGCTTAATCACAATACCTGCCCCATCAGTTTCTTGTAGGGGGCAGAAGACCATGATAAATGAGAAGAGCTTGGTGGGATACCTGGCACAGGGCAATTACAGGAAATGGTAGCTGTTAGTTTGATTCTTTATCCATTAGGAATGAATGTACCTATAATTAATAAATAGTAAGCAATACTGACTTAAACAAATGGGGTTTATTTTTCTCAAACAGTAAGCAGTTTGAAGGTAGGCAGTCTTGGGCAGCCCACAGCTGAATGATGCCATCAAAGACTATTTGCCTTTCATTCCATCTGGTCTCCATAGCATATTGATTTGCTGATTCATAGTTGCAAGGTGGCTGCTGCAGCTCCGTCTACCATAACTGGGGGGAAGAGGTACAGTACTGATTATTTTCCCTTTTTGTAAAGAAAGCAAAAGCTATCCCAGAACCCCACTTCCAACAACAGCAGACACCCGCTTTTGCTTCATTGGCCTGGCCCATGTTTTCCAACTGTTTGTAGCCTCAAGGACACTTGGAAAGTGAGCATTTAACTTTTCAAATTTGATTGTATATGTGGCAAGGAAGAAGGTGGATGAAACTGGGGGTAGATTGAGCCAATTGTATTTGCCATAGTTCTTTCTGACTCTCATAATGTTATTGTAAAAAGATGTTTCATTGGTTGTCAGATATATGAGGTTTAGTTAATCCCAGTCATATGTTCATGGCACATGGACAGCAAAGCCCTTTTTCTAGACTGGCTCCCTTTTAGTCTCACAAAATGTATACTGTTTCATGTGCATCTATTTTTCTTAACCTTTTAATTAAAATATAACATACATACACTGAAGTACACAGATATTTTTAGATGGCTCAATAGATTTTTACTATTTATCCTCATGAAGGCACCACCCTGATCAATATTTGGAATGCTCCCAGCATCCCCCAAATCTTCCTCTTTTCCCCAAATACTCAATACTCCCTCCAAAAGGTAACCATTCTTCTGATCTCTATCCCCATAGGTCTGCTTTGCCTGTTCTTTGACCCCATCTAAATAGAATTGTATATATGTATGTAGAGTAATTTACCGTCATCCCATTACCCATGGAGCATGCGTTCCAAGACCCCCCAATGGACGCCTGAAAGCATGGATAGTACCGAACCCTATGTACACTGTTTTCTTCCATGCGTACACTTAAATGAATCACTTTCTGGCTTCTCTAACATACCTGAATTGCCATCAACACTACTCTTGTGCTTTGGGGCCATTATTAAGCAAAATAAGGGGAACACAAGAACTGTGATACTGTGACAGTTGATCCGATCACAGAGAAGGCTACAAAGTGACTAAACAGCAGGGAACGTGTAACAATGTGGGTACGTTGGACAAAGGGGTGATTCACATCCCAGGTGTGATGGAGTGGGAAGGCCATGAGATTTCACCAAACTATTCAGAGCAGTACGAAATATAAAAGTTATAAACTGTTTACTTCTAGAATTTTTTATTTAATATTTTTGGACATTGGTTGACCATGGGTAACTGAAACTACAGAAAGCGAAACCATGGGTAAGGGGGGACTGCTGTACTCTTTTTGGATGTGACTTCTTTCACTCACCTGTGAGACTCATCTGTTCTCACATGTAGTGGGAGTTCATTAGTTCATTTGTTTCCTGCTTTCTCTCTGTGCAGACCTGGGGTAAGGGGCATTGTGAGAAGCAGAGTAGCACAGCCCTTTTACGCTCGTGGAGCACCGCAAAGGTTGCCTGGGCACTGCTCCCTCCAGCGTCACATCTGCTTTAAAAGGAATCTCTTGGGGATTTCTACATTTGCCTTGGATGCTGTCAGCATAAAAGAATTTTCTTAAAAATAAATAAATAAATAAATAAATAAAATCTTTAAAAAAATGTTTTACTCAGACTATGAAAAAAAAGAATTTTCTTGAACACATCTTCATTTGGAGAGGGTAGAAGGATAGAATAAGAGAGTGATGCTTTCTGGAAGGACATTTTTAGGCAAAGGAAATAAAACACCAACTAAAAGCATCATTAGGAACTCGAGACTGGAAACCAGCCTTCTCAGTGCAGAGATTTACATCTGTCTTCTGTGCCCCACCCCTTCTCTTAGTCTAATTCAGAGTTCAAGGGCTTAAAAAATTTACAGCAAGCTTGTCTCTCTTGAGGCTGGGAAAACTGGTTTGAATTCAGGTTCTGAAAAGCCTTCCTCCCTGCAAGGTTGTGGCTGGTGGGCTTTCCCTATCAAAGCCAGTGTGGTTTTCTTTATAAAAACACTCAACCCCAGGACAGACTTGAGAACAGGAATAAAACTGATGCTTTTCAATACAGTCTTAAATGAAGATGAAAGGAACTAGTTATTCCTACAAGCATAGTCATGTAGATAAGTCAGGGATCAAGTAGAAAAACTGAAAGTATACAGTTTGCTCCAGGAGCTGGCTGTCCCAAGCCTTGTGTTTGCTAGGGTAGTGCACTGAAATATTCAGCAGAGATTTAATCAGAGGTTCTTTGCTTGGCAGTTAGAGCACACTGCGAAGTGGTTGATTTGGCAAGCTGAGTCATCCACAGGCAATTCCATGTAAGGGTCCAATATCCTTACATGTTGTGTTTGTGGACTTAGGGGATTAAGTGAAAGAACAGCCTAAATCCATTGCTTTTAACGTCAGATGACCAATCTTGAATTTAGCAGTATTCATTGCTAACAACTTTATAATATTTTATTATTAAGTTTATTGAGTATTTTATGTATCCCTGGCCCTTACCAGGGATTTTACATACATATTTACATTATTCCCCATAGGACCTGGGAAGATAGGTAGGATGACTTCCATTTTGCAAGTGAATAAATTGAGGATTAAAACAATTAACTAAACTGCTAGTAAGTAACAGGCATAAGAAATAAGGTTGAAATTCAACATGAGGTCTCTTCAATTCCAAAGGCCGTGTCATTTATACTTACACCACACTACCATCTAAAAATCACCACCAGCCTTTCTGACATGCTGGTAGTCTCAGGAGCCTTTGGGTTGTACTCACCTCAGTATGTACTATTCAGTGTTTGTCCAACAAATCACTGGTTTTAGAACAGCTGAAGGCTGCAAATACCTTGTCACATAGTTTAACCTTAGCTAGTTGTTGAAGCTTCACTATAACACAATTATATTTTATTAAAAGGACTTTTAAAAATACTTAAAATCATAGAGCATAGTGGAAAACACTCTAAAAGATAATGAGGAATCATTAGTTTTGGTCCTAATGTTACCGCAAATCAAAACAAGCCATGAGAACTTGGATGCAGACTTAATTCCTCTGTGCCTCATTTTCCCTTGTTTGTGAATGAGGAAATTGAAGTATGTGGTTATGAATGTCCATACCTGTTCTAAAAACATGGGCTTCTGTAACTTTCGTTTTTGTGATTCTAAAATGACTTCAGAGTACAATACTTCTTTTAAATTTTGTTTTTATTTTTCAATTACAGTTGACATTCAATACCATATTAGTTTTAGTTATATAGCATAGTGGTTAGACATTTGTATAACTTTTTAAAAAAATTTAATCTTTATTATATGTTTTCCTATTACCATTTTGCCCCCTTATATCCCCCTCACCCCAGCAATCACCACACTGTTGTCCATGTCCATGGACATTTATATAACTTTCAAAGCGATTCCCCCTTTAAGCCTTGCATGCACCTGACATCTTGTAGAGTTATTACAATGTTATTGGCTATATTCCCTAAGCTGTACCTTATATCCCCATAACTATTTTGTAACAGCCAATTTGTACTTCGCCACTTTCACCCAGTCCCCCCAACCTCCTCCCGTC
Source organism: Tonatia bakeri (assembly GCA_004024845.1). Taxonomy (NCBI): domain Eukaryota; kingdom Metazoa; phylum Chordata; class Mammalia; order Chiroptera; family Phyllostomidae; genus Tonatia; species Tonatia bakeri. The sequence goes on along the minus strand of PVIA01001717.1, from coordinate 240,789 downwards.
AGGCACCATCAGTTTGTCCTCTGTATCTATGAGTTTGCTTCTGTCTTGCTTGTTCATTAAATAAATGTTTCTTAAAGGAGCCTCATACTAAATGCAAGTAAAGAGAATTGAATAACATGGGGTTCTCAAAAATTTTTGAAAAAGATGTAAGTTCTTTACTCTTCAAAGTAAGATACATTTTCCATTGCATTTCCCTGTCCATCATTCCCACCCAAAGAAAAGTGCATAGGTTCAATATACAATGCATATTGGAGCTTGGATTCCTTGAGGGTCTGGCAAGCATTAATCTTGGATAAGATGACGTAAAATATTGCCAATGGCCAACCTCAAGTTGCCAACCCAAATATAAATCTCTCCTTGTCCAGTATACAAATTTATAAACTGTTTTAAATTATACTTGGTACTATTGAATAGAATTAAGGCACTGTTGAGCAACTCCAAAAGTAAGACTATGATGATATTATAGTCTAGTTAGTTTAAAATGTGCTATACTTAAAAAAAAAACAAAAACCCTTTACTGCATCATTTTAGACCCAATAAAGAGAAAACTGGCCATATGAGTGACTCAGGATCATCTGTCATCAAACACGGGCTCAACCCAGAGAAGGTCTTCATGCAGGTTCATTATTTAAAGGTAAGTGCATCTAAGTGACAGAAACCAGTTATTATGGTGAGGCAGTTTTTTTGTTATACATATAAACAGTGAAGATTAGTATTTAGTAACATGGTTGGGGCAAAACAAACAAACAAAAAAACACCCTACATTGTAATGACATTTGACTGGATAGATATCTAATTGTCCAATAATTAAAACACTTTATACCCCCAAAATAGGGCATGAGTCAAAGGAACCTGAATGATTTCCTGCCCTGTATCTCCCTTCTCCCTGCCTCATGTCAGCTTTGAAGAGCAGAATCTTAAAATTGCTGTTCCAACTAGAATATAGGAATAAGAAGGAAATATTTTGAGTTGTAAAGTTCTTTCCTGATTGCTGAGGGAAAGAGGAGCCAAGACCCACTCTCCTTCTGGTCTGTGATGAGTGTCTATACTTCATGCAAACCAAGAAAAAATGAGAATGGGAATGACCAGATGAGTTGAAAGCAAAGTAGCTGATCCTTAATTTCTAGGCCCAACCCTACTGGTAAGAATATAAAGGGCAGCCTGGAACACATCAGATAGAGCATTCTAGATGTGTACAAAGTGCTGGTGGGTAAGTTAGAGTTGATTGTGTAAGCATTTTTCTGATGAACCTACGATAGTCATCTTTTTCACTTCTACTTCTTCCTTTCTTCTAGGGCTATTTCCTTCTCCGATTCCTTGCTGGAAGACTTGGAGATGACGCCTATTTTTCATTTTTAAGAAAATTTGTTCACACATGTCATGGGCAGTTGATTCTTTCCCAGGTAATTTATGAGTTGTCATGAGTGTGATACACAGTTGGTGGGGGTGTGGTATGTGGGGACTAAATGATGTGAGCATTAAAAAGTGTGGGAAAGATTTACAATTTAATGCAATAGGAAAAACAGGAAGCTAATGAAGCGGACACGGGGAAGTGTTGTTTTAGAGAGGTGATCTCCCTCTAGTTTCAAGATATCTGTGACCCAAAGCTATCTTGTGCACAGTGATGTGGATACTTGCATCTTACGTGACCTTAAAACCAAAAACAAGAAAACAATCTCGTTCCTCTGCCTGCAATGATCTTTGCAAGGTTGGCTCCTTCTTATCCTTTTGTCTTGGCTTGAATACCACACTCTCAGAGTCACCCCAGCTAATCAGATCTGCATCCACCCTATTATTCTCTGCCCTTTGCCTTTTTACTAGCCTTTATTGTCATTGCCATTGCATTATTTATAATTATATTTTCATTTAAGATCACTTGTTTTTTCCTATCTCCTCCATTCTATGTATAAACTCAGCAAGGCCAGACCATGCTCTTCATCTGGTCAGTACTTAGTATATAGTTGGCACACAGTATGTGCACCATATATATTTGGTAAACCAATAGTTTAACAACAAGATAGACTGAAATATTTAGACAGCCTGATCTCAAAAGTATCAGAGAAAGAATGTCACCTTATATAAGTGTGTGGCCAAGGTGCACATAGTAAGAAAGTTAACAAAGGGGGACTGGCTCTGGAAACAGTGCTCGTAGCTAGCTGATAGAGAGTAGAGGATGTAGCCTCAGCTCAGATTGGATTGATGGGTTTCTTTTTAAAAAGATTTTATTTATTTACTTTTAGAGAGCGGGGAAGGGGGGGAGAGAGGGAGAGAAACATCAATGTCTGGTTCCCTCTCACATGCTGCCAACTGGGGACCTGGCCTGCAACCCAGGTATGTGCCCTGACTGGGAATTGAACCACTGACGTTTTGGTTCTCAGGCCGGCAGTGCTCAATCCAGCCAGGGATGGGTATTTTTGATATTTGACATTTGTGCTCTTATGCAGTTTGGGGTCACATTGTCCACAGCGTCAGATATAAATGATGTGCAAGTATAATCTGAACACATGGAGAGAAGAGCATGAGTGCGCTGGCTCTTCCTCATCTCCACATTCCTCCACAGTTTTATTCTTTTGGTTAGGGAAGAAGGGCTGTCCCTAAACATGTATGTGGAAAGGCAACTTGAAAACTGGCTCAGAAGCCATATACTTGGTTGACTGATTAGATGAAATTCCTACTGCTAGAAACCACTTCTCCCAAGATCTTGCAATGGTAAATAAGTGTATTGTATTTACTGTGTATCTGAGGTTCTGATTTCAACTTCCCAAGGAATACTTAGTGCTCTCTCCTCCAAATCATTCAGTTTTTCTTTCATTTCTCTCAAATAACACTTTTATGTTTTTGTAAAAGCTTTATTGAGATATAATCCACATATCATAAAATTGACCAGTTTAAAGTATATAAGTCAGTGGGTTTGTTTTTTTTTTGAATATACACAAGGTTGGTCTACAGCTGTACCACCCCAAACGTACCCAATCTCGTCAAATATACACAAGGTTGTGCCACCATTACCACTGTGTAATTCCAGAACATTTCCTTCATCCTTCAAACAAACCCCTGGTCTATTAGCAGTCACTCCTCTTTTCCACCCTCCTCAGCCCTTGGCAACCATTAACCTACTTTCTGTATCTAGGGATTTGCCTATTCTGGACATTTCGTATAAATGGGGTTATATAATACGGGGTGGGGCAAAAGTAAGCTTACAATCGTGAGTACAAAAAACACAGTTTATTCTTGTGTTATTTATTAATTACTGTATTACTTATTTGTATTACACTGTAAACATACTTTTGCCCACCCCTGTATGTGGAACTTTGTGACTGGCTTATCATTCAGCATAATGTTTTCAAGGTTCATGTTGTATCATGTATCAGTACTTTATTTTTCTTTTTATTTTAATTTTTGCTTTTTAAATTGTGGTAAAATATACATAAAATTTACCATTTTACCTATTTTTAAGTATGTAGTTCAGTGCATTAAGTACATTCATACTCTTGTGCAACCGTTACTACCATGCTCACAGAATGTTTTAATCTTCCCAAATTGAACTTGTGTCCATTAAACAATAATTCCACATTCTTCCCTCCCCACAGTCCCTGGCAGCCACCCTTCTACTTTCTGTTTCTATGAGTTTGACTACTCTAGGGATTTTATATAAGTGGCATCGTACATTATTTGTCCTTTTCTGTCTGGCTTATTTCACTTAGCATAATATCAAGGTTCATCCATCTTCACTTGATCTTAGCCAAAAGGCTGAAAAGCGATAAGGTTCATCCATCTTGAAGCATGTGTCAGAAATTTTTTCCTTTTTAGGACTCAATATTTCATTATATATATATACACACACATATACATATATATGTACATACATATGTATGCACACACACATCGCATTTTCTTTATCCATTCATCTGTTGATGGATGCTTGGGTTATTTACACCTTTGGCTCTTGTGAATAATACTGCTTTGAACATTAGTATACAAATATCTTTCCAAGACCATGCTTTCAATTTTTTTGACTATATACCCAGAAATGGAATTATTAGATTATATGATAATTCAGTTTTTTGAGATATTGCCTTACTGTTTTCCACATTGGTTGCACAATTTCACATTCTCACCAGCAGTGTACAGGGGTTCCAGTTTCTCCACATCCTCACCAACACTTGTTGTTTTCTATTTTTTTGATAATAGCCATCCTAGTGAGTATGAAATGATATCTCATTGTTGTTTTAAATTGCCTTTCTCTGATAGCTAATGATGTGCACTTTTTCATGTGTTTACTGGCTGTTTGTATATCTTCTTTAGAGAAATGTTTATGAAGATCATTTGCTGATCTTTTATATTGGTTGTCTTTTATTATTTAGTTGTAAGAGTAGTTTATATATTCTAGATTCAAGTCCCTTTTCAGATTATGACTTGCAAATATTTCCTTCATTCTCTAATTGAAAATCATGAAGATGTAATCCTGTTTTCTTCTAAGAGTTTTATGGCTTTCACTCTTGCATGTAGGTCTCTTAACTACATTGAGTTAATTTTTGTATATGGTATGAGTTAGATGGTCCAACTTCATTCTTTTGCATGTGAATTTCCAGTTGTCTCATGACCGTTTGTTGAAAAGACTATCCTTTCCCTCCCTGAATTACCCTTACTGAAAATCATTTGACCATAAATGTAAGAGTTTATATCCAGACTCTCAGTTTTATTCCATTTATCTATATTTCTTTCCTTATGCCAATACCACAGTAAGTTTGGAAATTACTGCCTTTTCAACTGACACTACTCACTTTTTTAACTTCAAGAAATAAAAGAAAGTACAAAGAAGAATAGAAATTATCATTCAAAACCCCACCACCTATAAATACCTAAAATTAATATTAGGTAAATGCCACTTGTCTTTTTCATTCTGAGTGTATATGATATGTGTACATGTATCTGTGTCTCTGTGTATATAATATATGTGTGTGTACATATATGTAGATACAAAGATGTATTTAGAAGTAAGCTTATAAAAATATGACTAAAGTATATTAGCTTTTTAATAAAATATTTTAAATTTTATTTTACTTAAATTTAATAAATGAAAAAGAAAGTAAAGTGAATATAAAGTAAAGTGAATATCCTGAACTTCATATAAATCTAAGAGATATTGTTTCCTAAAATATTCTTCTATGGTTAAAAAACACAATTGCAAAACAATCTTTAGAGGTTAAAATTGTTATTTTTTTCTTTAGCTATATATTCCAATTTTAGAAAGCATGATTCACTTTTGTAAAAGATGATGAAATCAGTAATTATGTACTTTTACTACTTTCCCCACAATTCTAAATTTTTATTAATTAACATTTGCATAGTTTAAGTTGAGATTAATATTAGTATATACTGTAACCACAGTTTTCACAGTTGTAGAGTCTTGACTCTGTATTTAAATGATTTCAGTATTCACCGTAGTCACTTTACCATAGTACTATACTCTTGAATTCTTTATTTGCATTCAACTTTTTGTTGGCTGAATTTTGTTATCAAATTGGTGTTTAACTTGCAGACTCACTGGTTCTGTGATTTCTGAGTTCTTATGTGCTTGAGAATGTTTGCTTGTTGCCTTTATATTTGATTTATAAACTGGCTGGGGATAATATTCTTGGGTTGCATTTTCATTTCCTTGGAACTTTATAGATATTGCTCAGCTGCCTTCTGGCATTAAATACTGCTCTTGAAAATTTGAAGTCAGCTTACTTTTCCCTCTATACATACCACTCAGATGACAGAAGAATTCTTTCTTTATCTTTGACATATAATTGCAGATAAAAATATTTAATCAAAAAATGGCTTGGTGTCCATGAGTCTATATCATTGTTTTTCCTATAAAACTGTATATTTTTAGTTATAGCTTGTATTTTTCCTTCTTTCACTGAAGTTGTGTTAATTATATCTTTGAACACATTCTCTTCTATTTTTCCCTTGTAGGTGACCAGTTATCCATATGCTATAACACTTTTGTCCTCCATACTTGTTATTTTCTAATTGCTTTTTTTACTCTTCATGGTATGTATTTATCTCAAGAAACATTTTTATTTTTATTATAACATAATTTTTTTCTTTAATGTCTTTTCTTTGCTGTTTCTATTTTTTTACTGTCCTATACTGGCATTATTTTGGTTCTTAATTTGTTTCCTTTGCTTTGCAATCTGATTTTTCATTTCATTTTGTTGTTTTGTGATCTTGTCTTTGAGCTTTCATTTCACTAAATTCATGTTCTTATTATGATCTTACATTAATTTATTTTATAGCATAATGCATTCATGGAGAATTTTTTTCTGCTTCTTGGACTGTGTTTTCTTCAAGACTGGATTCTTTTTCTTTATGTTGTGCTTCTTGTTTCTGCCTCTCTTTTTATTTCTGCCATACTTCTTGCTCATCCTCAGCATCAGTAACACTGTTTTGACCTTTTATTTATGCTCATATGTATTGGAATATGATCTTTGATTTCTCTCCCAACTCTTCTTAGACATGTCTTTCTTCCTTTCTAAGCTACAGTTTGAACTTGGATTTTATGCATGGAGGGGGCCCAGGGAAAGAGCTCCAGGGAGCTGTATGCAGCTTTTGTTGCAAAAATTTGGCTTCTTTAACTCTTGAAATTTTGTTAAATGTACCCAGTCAAGATTCACTTTACCTAATTTGGATGCAGCTTATTTCCCTTACAGCTACTTCCTCAATTAATACTGTTCCACTAATTCAGCTTGGAGCTCTAGAACCTACACAGTTCAGCAGAGTGTCATCCTCAGTTGTTTATTTCCGAGCTATTACTCATCTTTCTCCAACAAACATTTCCAGTCCCTCCCAGTCAAAAAAGAAAGAGGAAAGATAAAGATATTCCTGTTTCTTTGCAAATGTGTGGGTGATATGTAGGAGAATTTTCAGGGTTTGGACAATTCACCAGTCCCAATATTGCTAAGCGTGAGGTTGGAAGTGGTGCAAAGAGAGGATGGAAACTGTATTGGAATCTTATATCTCTTTCCTTAGTTGCCTTTTTAAAATTTATACCACGAGGATGTACTTCTTTCCTGGTTTAAATGGTGCTGGTGAAGTTTTTGCTGATTTTTTAAGTGGACTGTGTTTTTGTTTATATTGCTAATTAATTCTATTTATAATATTAATAATACTGATAAGGAAGGCTATGAACCAGTTTCTTTACTCAGAAGTCCCTCAATTTCTTCTTTTTAAAATTTACTTCTTGACTTCCAGCCAAGATGGAGGCATAGGTAGACACATTTTACCTCCTCACACAACCAAAAGAAGGACAACAATTTAAAAACAAAAACCAACCAGAACTGACAGAAAATCGAACTGTATGGAAATCTGACAACCAAGGAGTTAAGGAAGACATACTCATCCAGACCAGTAGGAGGGGCGGAGACAGGCACACAGAGGGTACTTGTAGCAAGGCTGCGGCTGGTGGACCCAGTGAGGCAGCAGCTGGTGGAGCAGGCAGTCCCACATTCCCACGCAGATAAACTGGGAGGAACAGTTGGGGAGCAGGGCAAACTGCACAACCCAGGGCCCCAGCAGGGGGAAATGAAGCCTCAAATCACTGATTGTAAACATCTGTGGGGGTTGAGACAGCAGCAGGAGAAACTCTCAGCTTCACAGGAGAGTTTGTTGGAGAGACCCACAGGGTCCTAGAACATACACAAGCCTACCCACTCGGGAATCAGTACCAGAAGTGCCCAATTTGCTTGTGGGAAGTGGGGGAAGTGACGGAACAAGCGCTCTCTGGACCCCTCTAGGACTCCTTCCCCACATACAGCATCACAACGCAGTGACATGGGTTACCCCTCCCTGGTGAACACCTAAGGCTCTACCCTTCACTATGTAACAGGTGTGTCAAGACACAAAAATGGCCCAAACGGAAGAACAGATCAAAGCTCCAGAACAAATACAACTAAGTGACCAACAGATAGCCAACCCATCAGATGCACAGTTCAAAGCACTCGTGATCAGGATACTAACAGAATGGGTTGAATTTGGTCACAAATTAGATGAAAAAATGAAGGCTACACTAAATGAAATGAAGGAAAATGCACAGGGAACCAATAGTGATGGGAAGGAAACTGGGACTCAAATCAATGGTGTGGACAAGAAGGGTGAAAGAAACAACCAAACACAAAAGAATGAAAAAACAAGAATTCAAAAAAATGAGGAGAGGCTTAGGAACCTCCAGGACATCTTTAAATGTTCCAACATCCGAATTATAGGGGTACCAGAGGAGAAGAGGAACAGCAACAAGTGGAAAAGTTCTTTGAACAAATAATAAAGGAGAACTTCCCCAATCTGGCAAAGGAAATAGACTTCCAGGAAGTCCAGGAAGCCCATAGAGTCCCAAAGAAGTTGGACCCAAGGAAGCACACACCAAGGCACTTCATAATTACAATACCTAAGATTAAAAATAAGGAGGGAATCTTAATAGCAGCAAGAGAAAAGGATAGAGTTACTTACAAAGGAGTTCCCATCAGACTGTCGGCTGATTTCTCAAAAGAAACCTTGCAGGCCAAGAAGGAGTTGGAGAGAAGTATTTGAAGTCATGAAAGGCAAGGACCTACATCCAAGATTGCTCTATCCATCAAAGCTTTCATTTAGAATGGAAGGGCAGATAAAGTGCTTCCCAAAAAAGGTAAAGTTAAAGGAGTTCACCATCACCAAGCCCTTGTATCCCTGTTACATATGAAATGTTAAAGAGATTTATCTAAGAAAAAGAAGATAAAAAATATGTACAGTAAAATGACAGAAAACTCACAGTTATTAACAACCACACCTAAAACAAAAACAAAAACGAACTAAGCAAACAACTAGAACAGGAACAGAACCACAGAAATGGAGATCACATGGAGGGTTAGTAACAGGGGAGTGGGAGGGGGAGAGAGGGGCAAAAGCTACAGAGAATAAGTAGCATAGATGGTAGGCAGAAAATAGGGGGAGGGTAAGAACAGTTTAGGAAATGTAGAAGCCAAAGAACTTATATATAGGACCCATGGAGTGAACTAAAGGGGGGAAATGTGGGCAGGAGTGTGTGTGCAGGGTGGAGGCGAGTGAAGGGGGAAAATGGGACAACTGTAATAGCATAATCAATAAAATATTTTAAAAAAATAAAATCTACTTCTTAATTTTTTCCCTTCCAAATACCCTACCTATACAGGATTTCAGTATCATCGTCTTCAGCCTTAATTAACACTGCTTTCCTGAGCTTGGTCATGACTTCTTCTTTCTTCTCAGTTCTTACCCTGCCAATGCTGTCCTTGCTTCAACATTTTGATTGTTTGTTTTGTCTCCTCTTTCTCCCTCCCCATGACCATGATAATTATTCAAAAACATCTGTCAGAAATGCTTATACTGTGTTATTATGAAGCGAATGCCAGTTTATCCAGTAGAATCTACATGCACCTACTTTTCATAGAGAACTTTCACCAGGACTAAAAAATGATCTAATTAGCCATGTGCCAAAATCAATATAGTTTTATTTTATTCATAAAGCTTAATTTACCTGATTAACATATAGATTATTAGGAGAGTCAGAAATGAAAACAAAAATTCCTAAAGAATGTATTTTTTTTAATGTTGTTCTGTTATGGAGAGTGGGTAAAAGCTTCTGTGATGAGTCCACTGCATGGGGTATACGCCAATTTACAAAAGAAAAAGAGAGAGAGAGAGAGGGAGAGAGAGAGAGAGAGAGTGGATGGATGGAAGGAAGGAAGGAACAGGAAAACTCGCATTTTGAGGTTAAAAATTAGGTCTATGAGCCCTGGCTGGCATAGCTCAGTGGATTGAGTGTGGGCTGCAAACCAAAGCATCGCGGGTTTGGTTCCCAGTCAGGGCACATGCCTGGGTTGCAGGCCGCGACCCCCAGCAACTGCACATTGATGTTTCTCTCTTTCTCCCTCCCTTCCCTCTCTAAAAATAAATAAATAAAATCTTAAAATTTAAAAAAAAATTAGGTCTATGAAAGGTGTAAGAAGGGTCCTATAAAGAAAGACGCAGTTGTAACTGGAAAATGCAAGAAGGCAGAATTAAAGTTAACTCTGCATACCCTGCTTCTCATGCAGTTAAATTCTCCCCCTTGCCATTGAGTTGATGTAATTTCCCCCTCCCATCATTGAGCATAAATTACTGTACAAATGTGGGATAAGTTGATATGGGCCCTAAGGAGATAATGAAGTAAAATTAGTAAGAAATTATACTTACAGTACTTGGGTTTTTTCTAAGAAGCAAGAATATTGCCATTCAGCCAATGAAATACCTACAAAGTAATTTATTAATAAGTCAATTGTGGTAAATTAATATCTAATTCAAAATTTTTACAAAATAATTATTAAAACAAAAAGAATGACTTTAAGACACAAAAACAAAAATGGTTCTTCACATTCTAAATATTGTCCTTGCTTCCTGGGGTATTTTTCTCCCTATCCTGTATCCACTGCAGGTACAGGGAAGGACTTCAGTTGTGAAGCATTATTCTACTTGGGGCTGTCCCCTCTCATTTGACTGCAGTATCCGTACATTTAAATTAGCTGGTATTCTTAGTATCATTTATTTTGGGTGCAGTAGCAATAAATAAGTAAAGTGTATAAGGAAAACAGAGTTTGCAAGAAATGATTTTTTTCATTATTACCCTTAATAAGGACACTTCGCCTTTGGAAGAAACAGACCTAAGCACCAAAAAATGTGTAGAAAGGGATGATTGGCTTCCCCAATGTAGTGATGGCCACGCTAGTGCAATGATAGAAAAAGAACACCTTGTCATACAAATTGTTTGCAGATTTCCACTCCTCTGTAATTCCATCTGTTTGTAATCCAGAGCTCCTGCCGCTGCTTCCATCTCACACTCTGAGTTAGATGAGTGTCATCAGAGCCCCACTCCGCCCCTGGATCACCAGGCTTGGCCCTGGGGTAGGGGTAGGGCTTCCAGCTGGAGGTGTGTTCATTTGGCAGTGTCATAGTTGGTCATCTGCTCTCTCTTGAAAGAACCTATTTTGAAAGATTTCCCGTTTATTAAAAGAAAAACTTCAAGTGTAGATCCCAAGAAAGTTAAATGTTGTTCTTGTTTGTTTCATGTTTTGTATTGTTTCAAAGTGTGTCTTACCAAATCTTCAGATGACAGGGTTAACACTAATTTAGCAAATAAAAATTCTCATCACCCAGTTAAATTTGAGTTTCAGATAAACAACAAATAATTTTTTTAGTGGTAAGTATGCCCCCAATTTAACTGTGTGTCCTACATTTTACCTGAGAAACCTAGTTTAGAACAAATCAAGATTCCAGAATTAGATGGACTGAAAAGATTGGTTACAATATTCAAGGAACAAATTCAATATAAATGTGATTTTTGAATATTCATATGTAGATTTTTAAGGCCATATGGTATTGCAGTTATGTTTTAAAAGAGTCATTGTGTTTTAGAGACATTTACTGAAACATTGTTTGATGAAATTGTGTCATGTTTAGGATTCACTTGTAAGTAATATAAGAGGCAGACAGGTGGATGGAGCAGATTGGCTGTGATGAAGGCTGATTAGACTCTATTGTCTACTTTCGAATCTGTTTGACATTTTCCATGGTAAAAGAAGCAGTAGGTAAGTGTAAGTCATGTCTTTAGGTTTAAAATATCTGTCTGTCATTGAAACACCCGAAACGTCAGAGAGTCGAGGGCTTGCACATGGCACTGGGAGAGGCTGCAGATGGAGGCAGGGAATAGTGCACCATTTGGGCATTGTATCATCTTTGTTCCTCCATTGGGATAGTAATCATCTTGATGCTCGTCTTTATCTTTTTTGAGTAGTGCAAGAAAGTTGCAAGTTAGTGGTTAGCTTCTCAGTTTGAGGCTGTTCAGGATATAACAGGACATCTAGCGAAATCTCATGGAGAGGAGAACTGGGTAAGTAGAGAGGGGCAGTGCTTTGTGCTATGGCAGTGTTTTGAAAATAGTTAAAACACAAAATGAAGTAAACCATTGGTTTGGGTCAAAATAAAAAGCATCACATTGTTTATGGTTTTGGTTTTTTTTTTTAACAACCGACAGTCAATTTATTAAAAAGATTGAGTTAGGCATCTGCAGTGGTGACTTCAACCTCAACTCCTGGCTCAATACTGATGGAAGTAATCTGCTGAACAATCTCAGAGGGGCTGTGCAAGTCAATGAGTCACTTGTGGATCCTCATCTGAAATTGATCCCAAGTCTTAGAACCCTCCCCGCAGGGAGTTTTTCTTGTAGTGATTCTCAAGAGTCTTGGTAGGCATCCGAACTGGTCCTTTCACTTTGAGATTCTTTTCCTTTGCGCCTCTGATCAAGTCAGCACACACCTTCTCCAAAGACTTCACATTCCCGCTGGTTAGTAATTCTGATTCATTCTGATTCGGTGAATCGCCATCTCTGGTTCCATGGGTATCTTTCTGGTATCTTTAAAAGCCATTGCGACCTCGCTGCTTCCTGTCTGACTTGTTCCTGGTTGGAGGCGAACAGCGGTGAGCCCGGAGCAGAAGCGGGCTGAACGTCAGTGAGCCACAGCTGCAACAGCGACTTCCTCAAGAAGATTGTTTTTGGTTTTTACAAAACAAATTTCTTAAACTGATTGGATTGAAGCCTTGGTAAATTGATAAATTGGGTATGTAGGCTAATAATTCCATTCAGGCCAAGCTTCCCCAGAAGGTAGCCGTCAACAGCTGGGAACGCTCTGTCTCTGGCACCACTCCTGGCAGTTACTCATCGATGGACATCTTTAATGGTTTGCTTTCTTCTCATTCCAGGATTTCCTTCAAATGTTGTTGGAGAACATCCCAGAAGAAAAAAGGTGAGGGCCAATTTAGGAATTGAGAGCCTAGTTTTACTTTGATATTTAAAATGACCCTGCCATTGTTTGGCTTATTAAACCAAGAAAGTTCAATCTTCCTCTCTTAATAGAGGCAGGGACCTGGCCCAGCCAGCAGGAGTCCTAGGAGGATCAACCAAACTTAGAAAGGGCCCACGTGGATACTGGAAGCTAGTGGGCACAGCAGGGAGGCCCAAGTCAGGAGCCCCCACAGTGGTACATGAGGCAAACCAATGACACTGTGTGGCCTCAGCTGCTGTGGAAAAGAATGGAAGAGAGGAAAGTTCTAACAGTCAGGGTGGCTGTAGTTAGCATGACTTAATATAAGGGAACAGTGTTTTATTGAAGGTGAAAATACTGTGTAATAATGAGTGTGGCATCTGAAGTCAGGCTCTTCGCAGTTCTAACCCCAGCTCTACCCCTTCCCATCTATACAACATTCGTGGCAGGTCACTTCATCCCTGCAAATTCCAGTTTTCTACCCTCTCTGGCAGGGTTTCACAGAGCATTAAATGGGCTAATACATATGAAAAGTAGGTGCTTAATTTCCTATTGATATAGTTATAACAATAATCAGCTTCTGTGCATTAGGCATATATTCAGGATCTAGCTACAGGAGATCCATTTGATCCTCACTAGAGCATTTGCTCTTTCTTCATCATCATTACCATCATCATCATCATCATCACCATCATCATCATGATTATGATAAGCCAATACCTTTTCAGAGGTTACTCAGTTAATCCTCTAAACAACACTATCTGGTACATTGTGTTTTTATCCTTGTTTTACCAGTAAGAGGACTGAGGTACTGAGGGGCTGAGTAAGCAACCAGTGCTATCAGAGCTGTGTGTGGCAGGACTGGGATTTGCTTCTGGGTAGCTGGGCTCAGGAACCTCTGCTCTTATCCACAATGTTCCATAGATTAAGTAATTTTCTAAGATACCTTAGTTAGCAAGGGAGCTGGTGCAGATTGGAATGAGGTCTGTCTGGCTCTCACCCATGCTCTTTGCTCTATGAGCTCACTCTGCAAAGAAAGATCCTCTTCGTTGAGGGTGTCCAGTTTTAGTCTGGCTAACCATCTGCAGGGATTCATCAAAGTCTGGATTAGATTCATTCCAACCTTTCCTTCTAATTTCCTATCTTAATTTAGGCACTAAAAGTGATCACCCTGGAATATAATTTCTAATAGTAAAATTGGTATTCAAATGTTAAAGGGGGCATCTTGAGAAATTAAACATTTCTTTCAAGAAGAACCAACATTACTCTCCTTTTTGTCCCACAGTTTTAACCATATTTTTATTCTTGGAACAGATTTCCAAATGTGGAACTCTGTGGAATTCTTTAAAGCAGGAGTTGATTTAGATCCATGCAAGGCCAGACACCTCTGTGTCGATGAGCCTGTTTGGTAGGCAGCCTAATTCAGGAGTCTTACAGGTAAGGTGTCAGGGTTTATGCTACTGGGAGATGAAGATAAGTTCAGGGGGTTGGAGGAATCCAGGGGCCATAAAGATGTGGAGATTTTTTTCTTCATCTTCCACCTTCTGCCTCCAGTTCTTGGTTCAATAGTTAGAAATGTTATTGTTCAGCTTTTAAAAAACTCAGATGGGAACACACATAAAGCAAATTGGAGCATCATACAGAATTAACATAGCTATATTTTTTGTTAACTTCCTTAATTTCTGCCTTTTTCTGTTCATGCCTTTGATGCTAAAGGAAGTCTTACCCATGGAGATTGCATGGGTCTGTAGTCACTAGACCAGATATGTAGCCTTTTAAGGTGACTCAAAGGAAGTATGGCTTGTTTTGGAAGGTCTTAAATGTTTCAGATTTACCATCTTTTCTTTTCAAAGAGAAATATGGGTTTTCTTCATGCAAAAATCACTTCAGATGTGGTTATCATTCCTAAGGTCAAGAATAATAGTTTACTTGTATGATTTTTTATTTTCCTTCTCTTTTGTACCTGCCCTGGAATAACTTTTCAGGTCCTGTAATAGAATGGAGGGCTTTCCTTAGGAACTAATGCAGAAGAAAAAAAAGGAAGAAGTAAACTAATAGCAATTATGTAATTACCTCTTGTTACCAAAGTGTGTTTCTGAGTAATGACTGTGCATTCTTTCAGAACTTCTTAGGGCATAAATACAGTAGTTTTCATGGAAGCAACAAATTGAATTTTAGTTTGGGAAGTCTTCTTTCTTTTTATCCCTTCCTAATAAGGTTATGGAGTTCATTTGGATGGCCCTGAGCCCTCTTGTTCCTAGGAACCTGGATTTTATCATTGTGGATATTTATTGAGGTGACACACTGTGGACCCACCGAAAGATGTTTGTTGTAATTGTGGAAGAGCAGCATCTCTGTTTAATGGTGGCCAACAACCAACAACCTTCTTCCCCAATGAGAGGATACTTCTCCCAGTTGGATCATGTTTTAGCTACCAGATTTAAGGTGCCTTTTAGAAATTTTCCTCAGTCCAGGCCATTGTGGCTCAGTTGGTTGGAGCATTGTCCTGTAGGTAAAGAGTTGTGTGTTTGATTCTCAGTCAGGGCACATACCTAGGTTGTGAGTTGACCCCAGGTCTGTGTACGTGCATGTGTGACCCCCCAGTGGGATGTGTGCAACCCCTAATGTGGACACATATGTTCCCAGCTGGATGCAGATCCCTGGCCCAGGTGGATATGGGAGGCTAGCAATCAATGCTTTTCTCTTGTGTCAGTGTTTCTCTCTCTCCCTTCTTCTCTCTAAAAGCAATGAAGAAAATGTCCTCAGATGAGGTTAAAAAAATAAAAATAAAAGTAAAAATTCTCCTTAAAAATTAAGACAACTTCATAACTACAGTGAACCTATTTCAGCAAATGCACTGGAATACTTTTTGAAACTCAAACATCTTTCCTGCTAACTACTCTCTGAATCTAATTCAGCTATTGAAACAGATTGTTTGCCCTTTTCCCTGTGCAGCATATTGTATCAGTTTTATCTAGGTCTCCAAAGGCCCATACCTGTACTCAGAACATCTAATCTTTGACTCTTTTGCAAAATGATCCTTAGGCACATCCATTAGGCAAGTGGGCCATTCTGAACAGGGCAAGGTTTTTCAGATTTAGCCAGCCAGTCAGTGTTCAGGGTCTGGCATCCTCCATCATGCTGCTTTTGCATTGTTCTCTTGCTCCGGTTAATGTAACATTCTCTATTGAGCACCTCCCATTCCAGGCTTTAGGCTGGACAATGGGGAACAGAGGGAATAAATTCCATGCCTAGCCCCCAGGAAGCTCCTAGTTAACTAC
This sequence comes from Tonatia bakeri, assembly GCA_004024845.1. Taxonomy (NCBI): domain Eukaryota; kingdom Metazoa; phylum Chordata; class Mammalia; order Chiroptera; family Phyllostomidae; genus Tonatia; species Tonatia bakeri. The sequence goes on along the minus strand of PVIA01001717.1, from coordinate 224,654 downwards.
TGAACACATGCATGAAACATACATTGTGACCCAGTGTATGAAGTGCTCTGGGGCGCTTCACAGTCCTGGGTACACAGAGAAGGGCCTCATCAGTCCTAGCCTCCAGCCTTGAGGCAAAGAAATGCCTCTGAAGGTTTTAAGTAGAGGAGTCCCATCAGCAGATAGGGATGGTACTCTGGGGTGGAGCAGCATGGAAGATAGATGGGGTGGGAAGAATGAGAAGTTAGGGGACCAGTACAGCAGTTCAGTCAACAGATCTAGAGCTGGAACCAGGGCAGGAATGGTGGCGGTGGCCCTGGGGTTGGAGAGTAGTGAGCAATCTGAGAGATTCCAGACGCAAGACTTGGGTGATGGGTGGTGAACTTTGAATGGAGGAATCCAGCATGAGCCTGACCTTTTCTTCTGATCACTCAGCTATTCTGAAGTTGCACTGGAAGTATGAGGGCCCTTGTTTTATCTGGGGAGTTGGTGTGATGCAGCGGGAGCAGTATTTGAAAGTGGAAGCAGGGAGATGAGGAGTTGCATTTTAGACATTGTCAGTGAGAGGTTTCTGTTTAAATGCTGATGTTTAAGAGACAAAAAGAATAAAAGCTGGCAGTGCTCAGAGGGAAATCCCAACAAATCCTGGGCTCTGACCCACCATATGAAAGAACACCCTGTGGAGTACCTTACCCAATGTACCCTGCTGCTGGTGTTCCAACAGTATCGACAGCTACCAGTTCTGTCTTTGCTCTTCAATTACTGTCTTTGTGTGTACGTGTTCATGTGTTGGTTTTAATTAAGTACTTTTCTCCTCCATGGAACTAGGGAGTACTTGTTTTATAAATGTTAAGTCAGCAACATTCATTATCTATCCAAGTACAAATGACTTCTTTTGATCAAGAAAATAAATAACCATGTGTAAAGCTTTGAGCTATACCCTATTTGTATCCACATTTAGAGAGGACACTTAATATTTAGAACCTGTACAGAAGGTAAGTTGCAGTCCAGAACAGGAGCATCTTCCATTTCAGACCTGAGCACTGAAGTTCCTAAACCTTGCCTCCATCTAGTCCCTGCACTCCCAAGGGTCTCTCCATCTATCCTTTAGTCCATGTCGAAGTGGCTGGGCCTTGTGCTTTCCTGCAGAGACGTGGATAGAACATGATCTTTAGAATCTCAAGAAGCTAAGGACGGGAGTAAAGGGTGATAAAGACATTTCTCCTGATCAACAAGTTGATAGGCACAGTAGCAGATGTGGCTGATACTCAACTCCCCATCCCTGCCACTCTACCCTCAGAGATCAACTGAGCAAACAATATGCCACACACCCTGCCATAGACCCTCACGCAAGTGTGGGTCTATTTCAACGTACTTGAACATCACGAAGAGAAGAGCAGTTGCTCATTTTCTGGCTTCTAACCAGCATCATGCCAGGGCATCTAAGATATTCTCTCCCTTGTTGTAGTAATTACTTGTGACCACATGTATAGCTCACAGGGACTGGAGATGGATATCTAAAACTCATGGGACTCTCCAACCAGAGGGTGCACCCATCTGCTGCTCCAGAGACCCTACAGGCTTCAGTCAGAAGGTAGAAGTGCCACTCACGGGCATAGATCGGGAGGGTAGGCAGCCAAGATGGTCTGGTACTTTTAGCTATCTGTAGAAAATCAATTTCCATAGTGATCAGCCATGCAGAAGGGTAATTTCCTGTAAGTCCCGAGTCCCAGCAGAGTGGAAATGCTCTGCTTGTCTGTTGTGAGATTCAAGCCACAGGATTTCAGGGGAGAAACAGTTACCATTGGGTTGAACTCTGGGTATCTTGATTTGAAAAGTCAGCTTTCAGCTTTACCACTCCTGTACGTCCATGTCCAGACCTAAAAATATACCTGCACTACCATCTCAGCAGTTTGGATCAAAACCAAAAACTATGTACACATTTTATTTTTTTCTAAAATATGTAGTCCATTTCTTCCCTGAATATTAAGCATTTTCACACGGTCTCTCCTTAGGAGGTAAGGCCACTTATAGTGCCTAACAGTTTTTTTAGCAATTGAAGTTAATGCTTTCATCTTCTTCTCAAGAGTTTAAGAGTGTCTTCCATGTTGGCAATCCGTAGATGGGCACAGGTGAAGTGTGATGTCCACACTGATGCCGGGAGTCTAGAAACCCATTTTGTCTTCAGTCCTCTGTCTGGGTTGACATTGGCCAGTCTTGTCATGCTGCACTTTCTCCATCTTTTAAGAAGCCACACAATAATTGACACCCACATGGATATTACAAGGAATGAAGTAATAATGGTTATAAGATGTTTTGAACCTTTTCAAAGGAAAGTAATATGAAAACATACGTTCTCTTCCATTAAGGGGGGGTGTCTTTTGCTCTTGGAGGCAGCTGAATGATGAACTCTCCTGCCTCATAGCTTAGCCCTGCCCAGGGGGTTCCCTGTCTTTTCAGAAATCTAATCAAGGGACAGACAAATAGGGCAAACAGGACAGGGGCCAGGACACCTTCAGCCAGAGAGATGTGAGCAAAGAGGAGAGGTCGGCGTTGTTGGGAGCAGGTTTGTCTGCACCATATCACAAAGTAATGCTATATTATTGATAATAATATTGGTCTCGTACAGATATTATAAAGTTTAAGTGAGAATTTTGTAGTATATGTTACAGAATATGTGTTCAGTAAGCAATAGCTACTACTTTTTTAAAAAACACTTTACTTTTAAATTACATTTGACATACAATATTATATTAGTTTCAGGTGTACACCCCAGTGATTAGACATTTATATAACTTACAAAGTGATCACCCTAATAAATCTCCTACCCATCTGACATTATACATAGTTGTTACACTATATTCCCTTTGCTGTACTTTACATCTTGTGACTATTCTGTAACTACCATTTTGTACTTCTTAATCCCTTCACTTTTTTTACCCATCCTCTCAACCCCCTCCCATCTGGCAACCATCAGAATGTTCTGTGTATCTGTGGATCTGTTTCTGTTCTGCTTGTTTGTTTATTTTGTTTTTTAGATTCCATATATAAGTGAAAACATCTGGCATTTCTATGTCTGCCTTATTTCACTTAGCACAGTACCCTCTAGGTCCATTCATGTGGTTGCAGATGGCAAGATTTCACTCTTTTTTATGGCTGAATCATAATTTATTGTATTTATGCACCACTTTTTCTTTATCCATTCATTTACTGATGCACATTTAGGTTACTTCCATATCTTGGCTATGGTAAATCATGCTGCAATAAACATATTGATGTATATGTATTTTCAGTTTAGTGTTTTGGGTTTCTTCGGATAAATACCCAGAAGTGGAATTGCTGGGTCCTTCTTTTGTTTCTTGTTATAGCCTTTGTTTTAAAGTCTGTTTTGTCTGGAATAAGTATTACTACCCCAGCTTTTTTGTTAGTTTGTTTTGTTTCCCTTTTCATGAAATATATATTTTTTCATCCCTTTACTTCAAGTCTGTGTGTGTCTTTCAATCTGTAGTCTCTTGTAGACATCATATGTAAGTATCTCTTGTTTTGTTATCTATGTAGCCACCATGTGTCTTTTGATTGAAGCATTTAATACATTTTCATTTGAAGTAATTATTGAGAGATATATATTTATTGCCATTTTATTATTCATACTTTTGTCCTTTTTTTCTTCTTCTTAAAGAAGACTCTTTAACATTTCATGTACTACTGGTTTAGTGGTGATTAACTTCTTTAGCTTTTTCTTGTCTGAGAAGCACTTTATCTGCCTTTCCCTTCTAAATGATAGCTTTGCTGGGTAGAGTAATCTTAGTTGTACATCCTAGCTTTTCATCACCTTGAATATTTCATGCCAGTCTGTTCCAGCCTGCAAAGTTTCTGTTGAGAAATCAGCTGACAGCCTAATAGGAGTTCCACTGTAGATGACTAACTGCTTTTCTCCAGCTGCTTTTAAGATTCTCTCTTTGTCTTTAACCTTTGGCATTTTACTATGATGTGTCTTGGTGTGGACCTCTTTGGGTTCATCTTATTTGGGACTCTCGGTGCTTCCTGGACTTGTATGTCTATTTCCTTTGCCAGGTTAGGAAAGCTTTTCATCATTAATTTTTCTAGTATGTTTTCAATTTCTTGGTGCTTCCAGCATCCCCATGATGTGAATATTGATATGCTTGAAGTTATCCCAGATGCTCTATAAACTATCCTTATTTTTTTTTTATTTCGTTTTTGCTGTTCTGATTGGGTGTTTTCTGCTTCCTTATCTTCCAATTTGCTGACTTGATCTGCTACTTCATCTGCTCTACTGTTGATTCCCTGTAATGTATTCTTCATTTCAGTTAGTGTGTTCTTCATTTATGACTGGTTCTTTTTTATGTTTTCTATCTCCATTTTTGTATTTCCTTTTTCTTTAACTTCTAAGTTTATCTAACTTCCCCTAAGTTCACTGAATATTCTTATAACCAGTGTTTTGAATTCTGCATCTGGTAGATTGCTAGTCTCCTTATCTTCATTTTGGTTAGTTCTTTTTCTGGAATTTTATTCTCTTCTTTCATTTGGGACTTGTTTCTTTGTCTCCACATTTTTGTTACTTTCCTGTGTGGTGTTTTTTTTTTGTTTGTTTGTTTGTTTTTTATGTATTAGGGCTGCCACTACATCTCCCAGTCTTGGTAGAGTGGCCTTATGTAGTAGGTATCCTGTAGGGCCCATTGGCACAGCTTCCCCAGTCATTTAGCTGGGTGTTCCAGGTGCACCCCCTGTGTGGGATGTGTGTGCATCCTCCTGTTATAGTTGGGTATTAATTGCTTTTGGCATACCAGTGGGTGGGACATCCCCTCCCCCATACCAATAGACTTCAAGGACTGGATAAAATTACCATGGAGAATCTGCTGTGCAGGAACTTATCCCATGGAGCAGGACTTACTTCAGTGGGGCTTAGGTATCTGTCAAGTCCATCCCTTGAGTGTGTCACTTGTGGAGGTGATTGGGTGGTGCTTTGTTGTGGTCTGAAGTTGTCTACCAGGTACACTGACTGTGGGGGCTCCTGGGAGGTGCAGTCCAAGATCAGCTGCCCCCTATGCCCCACCTGGGGCCACCCTGCATGAACTACAAAGTGATCTTCAGATGGCTGCTACTTTTTCTGGGCCTGGAGGTGACCAGAAGAGGCCAAGCTATGAACCAGTGCCAGCTGCCATTAGCGCTGGGCCTGGGGCTACTTAGTAACATGTTTGTAGTACACAGAGGCGAGATGTTGTTGCTTGTTTGAGAGATTTTAGGGAAGTCAACAGCATGAGCCAAGACAGGCAATTTGTAGGAAAAGTCACTGGAAACATTTTGTGTAGGACTGTATGTTGGGTGAGCTAGTGTTTTAGGGAATTACCAGGGTGGGGAAAACAGTGTTAGTCAGAATGATGGAGACTCAGATATGGCACCTGCCTGCTGCCTCTGTCAGCCTGCTGCCTGCTGAGGGAAGAGGACTCAGCAAAGGGACAGTGGCATCTGCCAGCACTTCTGTCTTGGAGTAAGTTGCCTGTCCAGCTATCGCCCTGATGCTGAACAATTCAGTTCCTCCTCATATGTTCCTGGCATCTTTTGGTGCTGCCCCAGTGCTGCTGGTCAGAGCATTAGTTTATCAGCAAGTAAGTCTGTACTCAGGTCCTTTAAGAGGAATACCTGGGGTTCCAGTAGCCCTCCATCTCACTCAGCCACAATCCTGGCTGGTTTTTACAGCCAGAAGTTATGAGAACTTCTCTTCCTGGCACTGGAGCCCTGGGCTGGAGAGCCTGATGTGAAACTGGGGACCCTGGCTCCTCAGGATGGACATCCACAGCCAAGATACCCTTCCCAATTTTTAACCACCCACACATGGGTGTGGGACCAGCCTATTCCACATCTCCACCCTTCCTACTAGTTTTGATGTAGTTTCTTCTTGTTTCTTTAATTATAGGACCTCTGTTCAGCTGGATTTCAGGCAGTTCTGAATGATGGTTGTTCTGTAGTGTAGTTGCATGAATGTGCACACAGGCACATTAATGCACGTGTGCATTCACACACACACACTTGGTCACAGGAGCACACGCAGGCACATGAATACACATGCACGCACACACATGAATGCACACCTAAGCACACACGGGTACACAAGCACATGAACGCACATGTGTAAAGCACACAAGGCACATGAGTGCATATGCACATACACATACTTTTGCACACAGGCACATCAATGCATATGTTTATGAAAATTCATGAGTGCACACATGGATGCATGAGTGCACACGTGCATATATACACATGAGTGTACACATACATCCACACTCTCACAGCTTACAGAGTGGATGAGGCCATTCACACTGAGATCGGTGCTGTTAAATGACAACATAGAGGTAAAAGGCCCAGGGATGGAGGCTTTCACACAAGGCATGCATAGTAACCCCACTGAGTTTGGGAATCTGGACAACCGTCCTCTGGAATTTGCCATCTTCCCCAGATTCACTTATGCTCTCTCCCCTTCCCTGGCCTGTTTTCCCACTGATGAGCATCATCTTGAAAATGAATCTAAAGCACTTTCTCTTCATTGTCTCTTTCCCTCTATGTATTTTTTCAGTTTAGAAAAAAGCAACAGTCACCTCCTTCAGCGCCTTTGCTTTTGCCCTGGGCAGGGAAGACAAAGTGTACCAGTGACATACTTATCCCTGGGAAAACAATGAAGGGAAAGTACCAGTTAGCTCCCTCCTTCCCATCCCTCCAACCAAGGCCCACTCCTCCCTTCTTCCCTTCCTCCCTCCCTCCCTCTCTTTCCCACTGTGCCCATCTGCAGCACAACCCATGAGGTAGCCAGAGCACTGGGCCTTCAGCACCTTAGCTAATCTAGCAGCAGACAACTCATATCTTTCTACAATTTCTTTCACAGTTCCAAAAGGGAGGGAGAGAGGGAATGTTATACATTGAGAATATAGTATATAATATATAAAATAAAACAAAGATACACATCTTAACAACTTGGGAATATCTTCCTAGGAAAGGTGATTATTATCTTAAAAAGGAGTGGTTCTTATTATATCAATAGTGAAATGTGTTTTCATTCAAATTAAAAAATATTTATAAAGATCCTCTTTTGTGCCAAGGCTTGTTTCAATGCTGGGTTTAGGGAGTGAGTAAAACAGGTGTGGACTCTGATCTTAGAGAGCTCCAGTCCAGCAAGAGAGAGTTAGAAGTCAAGTAATCTGCCCTGGCAGTGGTGGCTCAGTGATTGAGTGCTGGCCTACAAACCAAGGGTGGCTGGTTCAATCCTTAGTTAGGGCACATACCTAGGTTGCAGGCCAGGTCCCCAGTAGGGGGCGCATGAGAGGCAATCACACATTGATGTTTCCCTCTCTTTCTCCTTCCCTTCCCCTCTCCCTAAAAATAAATATATAAAACCTTTTTTTAAAGTCATGAAAGCAAATATATCAATGTCACAAATCATTTTGGGTGCTGTCACACAGAAGACAGGCAGCATGATGGATATGACACACACAGACTGGGAGAGGGCTGAAGGAAGGCCCCTGTGAGCAGAGAAACTGGGCATAAGCAAAAGTTATCTAGAAGCAGAGGAGGAATTCCTTTAAACTTCAGAAAAACATAACTTAAAATCCATTGATCCTCAATATACTGGATACTTAGTACACTTAAGGAAAATTCAAATCAGTGGAGCATAAAACTAAAAGGATTTCAGCTGACTCTGGACCAGTCATAATATTTCAAATAAAGCAGAATGTGGGTCCACTTAAAAGCTGAGGCTGTGGAGGCCTCGTGCGCTCTGTGTATCTGGGCCTTCCTGTGCTCCCACAGTGATTTACTTGTCATTGCTCTTTGTCACTATAAAGTTTGAATTTCATTTGGATGCACTAAGTGCTGTAATGTTCAGGTTTCATTTTGTCCCCCTCTTAGGAGGCAGTCATGCCTGATGTGTCTAATGAACATGCCCAGTCCACCCTGAACTGGCTCCCAGCCCAAACGGTCCTGTCAGAGCAGTAAAGGCACCTATTATGGTCTGCCTGGGTTTTAGATTTCATTCTACTGACTGAAGACAAGCTGTACTCAGTGTGCCTGTACACAGTCATGCCCCCTTCCACCACACCCCCTCCCACACTTTAGGCTGGGCAGCGGGGGTGGGATTTCTCTGGAATTTTGGTGCTGCGAATGCTTGAATATTTGGAAAGACCTTTCTGTCATCAGTGCCTTGTAACTTTTAAACTTTACTTTTCTTTTTTTTTAATCTTAAAAGGGTTGATCTGTCTGTCGAAAGCATCTTCCAAGACTGGCTTGAGAGTTCTGGGCTACCACAGGTGAGCTCCAGATCACTGCTTCAGGGGAGATAGTGGAGAGTACTGACTCTTGCCACTCAGTGTATCAGTCATGACGGTGACTTATTTCTATATTTATACATATAAAGGTAATCATCTTCCTGAGTTGGAGTATCCCTAAGTCAGAAAAATGATGGTCTCCCTCTCCTTCTCAGCCTGTTGTCAGGCCTCTGCCTCAGGTGACCTGTGTCATGGCAGACATGCTGCTCGACCCCAAACTGTGTGTAAATGAGCTCTTGTAAAGCATGCATATTTTGGGTGGGGTGACCAGACCACAGGTCCGTGCCACTGGTGGGTTTGCAGCTGGAACTCTAGCTCTGTTCTTTGGATATAGCCAGACAGGGAGCTGGCTGCCTGCAGCTTTCCTCTGACCTGTCCTACCCATGGTTTTTCCATCATTTCCCAGTACAGCTGTCCCTTGACTTCCTTCTCAAGTTCTGCATCCCTTCCTCAGGCTGGCTTCTCATCCAAATGTCCATCAAGGTTCATTTCTCCATCTTAAGCATGGGGACTTGTCCCTAGTGAAAGTTTTACTCTCTCCTTCCCTTTCAGCCCCTGGGCAACTTTGAGGAGAGATTGTTCCAGCTAGCCCGAGCTCCTTCTCTCCCCTCCACCTTCCCCAAACCTGAGCCTCCTGGAGCCTAAAGGGCAGCCCCAGCCCCTCACCAGTCTAAGTGCTGCCTGATGCTAGAGCCTGGGCCCTTAGAGGTCCCAGGATGGCATCCGGGCGGGGCTGGTCCAAGGTCCCTGCAGGCCTGGTACTTTCCCAGTGGGCTGCCCCTGCTGTGACCGCACACCCATCACAGAGGCCCCAGCCTGGGAGTGGCCCACCTGGTGAGAAACTGCCTTGGACCCGTTAGCCCTGTTAGCCTGCTAGTTTCTGGTTTCATGGCTGGTTATATGAGCTTCCCCTTGGGAGTGTCTGAATGTCAATGAATGTCTGTGAACCATGAAATTAAGGAGCAGGCAGGGCTGTTCTCTATTACCTTTTCATCTCTCTCCTCACATCTTTGTCCTGTCCTACCTCACAGGGGAAAATGTCGGCCACCAGCCACCATGAGCTCATTCCTAACAAGATTGCATTGTCTTGGGGTCATCCGTTAAAAGTTATTTGTTTGGCCCAATCCCCCTTGAAACAAAGAAAGAATAGAACTGTGAGTCCTAAAAAGCCAAAACAAAGCATGGGTGGGTAAGGCAGCAAGCACTTGGTTCTGGGAGGCAAGTGCTTTTAACTCATATGTATTCAAATGAGCTGCTGTGATTTCTAAGGAGGTACCTTCCTAACCAGGCAGCTTTCTGGGTACAAAAATCTCAGGGAAACAGCTTTAGATCTGTCTGAGCCTAAATAGCCAAGACTTGCCCTTGTTTTAGATGGGCAGGGGACCATCTCCTAAAGGCGCTGCCTAGTGTTCTCAGGCCAGGTTATTGCAAGGTTCCCTGACATTCTTAGCATGGTCTAGAAGCTGGGAGGAGCTGGGAGCTCAGAGAGCAGAATCCTGAATCTCCTGGCTCCAGACAACAAGTCCGTTGTGTTGAGCAGTTATCCCCCAGGGAAGAGAACAGAAAGAGCCCTTCATCCTTGCCCAGAAGCAGGCATACCCCACTTGGGCGGCTGTAACAGTAGGGCTGACCCTCACTCTCAGGAGGCTCCTTATTTCCCCTGAAGATGCTGAGGCTTTGCCACCAGCAGGAGGCTTTTGCTTTTCATTAAAAGGGGGAGGTCTGCTTGCATTAGTGACAGCTTATTGTGTAGACAAGAATCTCTTCTATAAACTGACAAAACCTGCTGTCAAAACACAGCCAGGTGCAAGGAGGCCAACTCAGTTATAAATTGTCTTTAAAACCCAACTGGTATTTCCTTGGGTGCTTAACTGTTCAGTAAAAACAACAGTGTCGGACAGAAAACGCCCTGATTTAGTGCACATCTTTCCATCAGTAAATGATCAGAAGGCATCTTTTCATCTCCTTACCCATTTTCTGCCATTATTTATGTGGTTGATGATGATTTACCTGCTTGCACTCCTTGAGAGTTCCTTCTCATTTCCACTTCAGTGAAAGGCTCTGCAAAGGCCGGGACCCTCTGGTTGCAGGAGCCTGGTGGTAAATGGGACACCTTGTTCTTTGTCTCCATCATTGTAATATAAAGTTACTGGTGTGGTTGGCCTGGAATGACAACCAGAGCACTGAAATTGCTCTGATGCTCTTTGTTCTCATTAAACATTTCTGTCCACCAGCAATTGCAGTCACTCATGACAAAAGAGTCACGTTCTACTGGTCAAGGTTTTCTTCCACAGGTTACAGAGGCTTCCTGTCTTCTCTCAGGGATGCTTGTCTTGTGGTTGGCCTCGATTTTCCTTTTTGGCCACATTGAATGGAAATCATTTTTTAAAATGTGGAAATAGCTTCACCAGCAATAAAATTAATCATGAGCCTGAAAGAAGTAAAAGAAATTGGATCCAAACCTTTGTAAAAAATGCCAAGCCCTGTAACCTTTGGCTTTGCAAGCAGATTTAAAATTGATTCTACCATTGGTATTATAGATGATTTTCTTGTATGACTTTTTTTTCTGATTGTAGATGTATTACCTATATAGTTTGGAATATAAAAAAAGTCTATTATAAAATAAAAATGACCCAGAGATAATTTTTAAAATAAATCCTTTCATTTTCCTATATGGATATGTAGTTTACCCTTTTCTCTGTCTTCCTTTTCAAAAATAAAAATAATATGTTTTCTGTACCAAGTTTAAGCAATGGCAAAATGTAAAATGTCAAAGCCTTTGTCCTCTTCAGTCTCACCCACCAGAGATAATCCTTCTACACATTTTTCTGTGCTCTATAGTGTATATAAGCATTTTCTTTTAAAGCAGAATTGGAATTTTATTATTCAAACTTAAAGTCTTCATCAGGTGTTGGGAAAACTGGACATGTGTCTGTTAAGTTTTAAACCAATTTCTTATACTATATACAAGAATAAGCTCATTTAAATGAGTTTAAGTGTAATGAGATTTGAAAGTAAGACCTGAAACCATAAAACCCCTAGAAGAAAAGATAGGTAGTAAACTCTTTAACATTACTCTTAGCAATAGCTTTTTGGGTATGTATCTTTGGGCAAGGACAACAAAAGAAAAAACTAAACAAATGAAACTACATCAAAAAGACAGCCTACTGAATGGGAGAATGTAATTTGGGAATGATACATCTGATAAGGGGTTAATATCCAAATTATATAAGGAACTCATATAACTTAATATAAAAAAATCCAATTTAAAAACAGACAGAGGACCTTAATAGACATTTCTCCACAGAGGACATACAGATGGCCAACAAACATATGAAAAGATGCTCAACATCACTAATTAGGACGGAAATACAAATTAAAACCACAATGAAATATTACCTCACAATCCTCAAAATGGCTATCATCAATAAATCAGTAACTACGAAGTGCTGCTGAGGCTGTAGAGAAAAGGGAACTCTCATGCACTGTTGGTGGGAATAAAAATTGGTGCAGCCATTATGGAAGGCAGTATGAAGTTGCCTCAAAAAGTTAAAAATAAAGTTGCCATATGATATAGTAATTCCACTTTTAGATATTACCCAAAGAAAACATAAATACTTATTTTTAAAAGATATGTGGATCCCTCTGTTCACTGCTGCAGTATTTACAATAGCCAGGCTATGGAAGCAACCTAAGTTCCCATGGACAGACGAGTGGGTAGAGAAGATGTGGGGTGTGTGTACAACGGAATACTAGTTAGCCATAAGATACAGTGAAATCTTGCCATTTTCGACAACATGGATGGACACAGAGGGTGTTGTGCTGTGAAATAAGTCAGGCAGAAAGACAAATGCCATGAGATTTCACTATGTGGAATCTAAAAAACAAAACAAATGAGCAAATAAAACAGAAACAGACTCCTACATACAGAGAACAAGCTGATAGTTGCCAAAGGGGAGAGAGTTAGGGGGATGGAAATTTTTAAAAAATAGTCTACGTTTTACTTTCTTCCTTACTAGCTGTGTGACCTCCTGAAAATTTTTAAAAAATATATTAGACTTTTAAAATATCACAGAAAAAAATTCAATTTTCTGTACTTGTCATAATTATTTTACCAAAAAGTAGATTTTATTTCATTGTGCTCTAGACTGTGATGATTGTTATATTTACCTGTTTACCCAAAATGCTCACTAGCTGAAGGATAAACACTATTTTTAGTACCTTGTCAATTTTAGAAGAGGGAAATTATAAATCATTTTACTTAGTCTGTATAAAAAAGAGGAATCTTACATTTAACATTCTATAGCAAATATTCACCCAAGAAAGCATACATTACAAAGAACAGTATGAGGGAATATTTAGTATGGTGCATAGACACTACACTGTGTGATTTCCACTGTGGTAAGTGTGTGTTTGGTAGCCAAGATCCTGTGCTCCACTGACCCTGGTATGAGCTCCTTCAGGCTAGACGTAAATCTGGAGTGATTCAAGAACTTCCTAAGATTTTAGAGTTAGAGCTTTTCTTCAAAAAATAAATGAAAGCAAATCACAAAGTTAATATAGGTAGATAGATAGAGAGATAGATATCTTAAGTATTCCCCAAATCCCTTGATATAATTCAAGAGCAATAATTTTAACAGTTGCAAAGATTTCCATAGTACCATAATTTAATTTATTCAGATTGGTGCTGTCCTCCAGTCCCTCCCCCTGTTGGAATAATAAACATTATTTCTTTTTTTTTTCCACTTATTTTTATCCAACTTTTTACTTGTTTTTCTTTTTAAGTGTAATTTATTGATTATGCTATTACAGTTGTCCCGTTCTTTTTTCTCCCTTTTATCCTCCTTCTCCCAGTACCCACATTCCTTCTAGCATTCCCCCTACCCCTTAGTTTATGTCCATGTCGTACATATAAGTTCTTTGTCTGCCCCATTTCCTATACTATTCTTAATATCCCCCTGTCTTTTTTGTACCTACCAGTTACGCTTCTTACTCCCTTTACCTTTACCCCTCTCCTCACCCCTCCCGCTCCTCACTGATAACCCTCCATGTGATCTCCATTTCTGTGATTCTGTTCCTGTTTGAATTGTTTGCATAGTTTGTTTTTGTTTTGGTTTTAGGTTCAGTTGGTGAATAGTTGTGAGTTTGTTGTCATTTTACTGTCCATAATTTTGATCTTCTTCTTTTTCTTAGACAAGACCCTTTAACATTTCATATAATAAGGGCTTGGGGATGATGAACTCCCTGAACTTTGCCTTATCTGAGAAGCACTTTATCTTCCCTTCCATTCTAAATGAAAGCTTTGCTGTATAGAGCAATCTTGGATGTAGGTGCTTGCCTTTCATGACTTGGAATACTTCTTTCTATCCCCTTCTTGTCTGTAAGGTCTCTTTTGAGAAATCAGCTGATAGTCTTATGGGAGCTCCTTTGTAGGTAACATTCTTCTTTTTTCTTGCTGCTTTTAAGATTCTCTCCTTTTATCTTTGGCAATTTAATTATAATGTGTCTTGGTGTGTTCCTCTTTGGGTCCAGCTTGTTTGGAACTCTCTGAGTTTCCTGGACTTGTGTGTCTACTTCCTTCACCAGATTGAGGAAGTTTTCCTTCATGATTTGTTCAAATACATTTCAATATCTTTTTCTTGTTCTCCTTCTGGCACCACTATGATTCGGATGTTGGAATGTTTAAAGTTATCCTGGAGGTTCCTAATCCTCTCCTCATTTTTTTGAATTGTTGTTTCTTCATTCTGTTCCAGTTAAATGTTTATTTCTTCCTTTTGTTCCACATCATTGATTCGATTCCAGTTTCCTTCCCTTCATTGTTGGTTCCCTGTACATCTTTCTTTATTTCACTTTGCATTGCCTTCAGTTCTTCCTTTTTTTTGTGGCCATACTCAATTATTTCTGTGAGCATCCTGATAACTAGTGTTTTGAACTCTACAACTGACAGGTTGGCTGACTCTTCGTTACTTAGTTCTTTTTCTGGAGTTTTGATCTGTTCTTTCATTTGGGCCATATTTCATTGTCTTGGCACACCTGTTATATTGTAAAGGGTAGAGCCTCAGGTGTTCTCCAGGGTGGAGCAACCCACTTCACAGCATTGTGGTGCAGTCTGGATGAATGTTTCTTCTTTAATTCCTTGGTTGTTGAACTTCCATACAGTTCAATTTTCTGGCAGTTCTGGTTGCTTTTTGTTTTTAAATTGGTTGTTTCCTTCTTCCCATTGTGCGAGGAGGCAAAGTGTATCTGCTTACATCTCCATCTTGGCTAGAACTCTGTTCTTTGGAAAGCGCAGGTAGCTGTAGCACGATCATCCAGACATCCTCAAGGAAAAGTAAACATTATTTCTAAGACAGTTGCCAATTCTACTAATTTGACAGTTCCATAAATAGATTTTGTTTTCTTATTATCTCTGCCCAAAAGTCTCCACCACTCTAGCCCGTATGTATATATATTCCAATCTTCTTTTAAAACTTTTATATGTGAATGCATTAGAAATAACTTTTCCCACCTAGCCTTTCTTCTGCACTTCACTCTTTACTGCTCCAGAGCTCTCTGATTCCTCTCTTTCTTTGATTTTCTTCCTATATTGTGAAGTCCTTGTAATCTCATGTACAAATTTATTAATTTTTGAATTTTTTTCCTAGTGCCTCCCCCAGTTTTTCTATTTTACTTTGACTAGTGCAGTAGTTAATTGGTCTTTTAGCCACCAAACCGTCCCCCCTTCCATCATTGTCTGTATCAATGTAAGTGAATCTTCCCAAAACACAGCTCAGATCCATCCTCACTAGAAAGCTTTTTCTCATTACAATGTTTTTGGAATAAACTCTTTGGCCTGTGAAAACTCTTTGGCCTGCCATTTCAGGCTGTCAGCTTATATGGCCCCACAGTACCTATTTAACTCTATTCTCTAGCACTCCTAAGCATATGCCCAACCATAATTACCAGTCAACAAATATGTGTGAGCTTTCCCACCAGCTTTCCTTTGTGTGTGCCCTTTTCTCTCCTTGGAATGCTTTCCTTTCTCTTTATGAGCAAGTATCATGACCTGAGGGGAAAAGGGGAAGGGTTTACAGGAACAAAGTTAAAAGACACATGGATAAAAACTAGGGGGAGGGTGGTAATGGGAGGGACGATGGGAGGGGGGTGGGTGGGCTTGATTGGGAGTAAAGGGGAGAAAACTGTACTTGAACAATCATTAAAAAAAAAAAAAAGGTATCATGACCTGTTGTTCCTATTTGTATATGTCTCATACATCTCCTCCCTCACCCGCAGAAACAAGAGTTATGTCTGACTCATCCTTGTCTTATGTGCTATGATTTACATGGTAGATGCTTGGGCCTCATTATTCTATATAGCAGCCACTAAGCCACCTGTGGTTATTAAACTCTTGAAAAATATCTAGCTCTGACCATTGTGGCTCAGTCGGTTGGAGCATCATCCACAAAGCAAAAGGTTGCCAGTTCAATTCCTGGTCAGGGCACATGCCTGGTTGTGAGTTTGGTCCCTGCTCAGGGTTCACATGATAGGCAACCAGTTGATGTTTCTCTCTCACATCGATGATGCCTTCCCTCTCTTTCTCCCTCCTTTCCCCTCTTTCTAAAAATAAATAAAAATAAAATCTTTCAAATATTTTTTAAAGTAGTATTTATTTTATTTTATTTTTAGGTTTTATTTATTTATTTTTAGAGAGGGAAGGGAGGGAGAAAGAGAGAGAGAGAGAAACATCAATGTGTGGTTGCCGGGGGCTGTGGCCTGCAACCCAGGCATGTGCCCTGACTGGGAATTGAACCTGCAATGCTTTGGTTCGCAGCCTGCACTCAATCCACTGAGCTACACCAGCCAGGGCTTTTAAATATTTTTTAGAAAGAAAAATATCTAGTGCACCTGGAGAGCTGAAATTTTTATTTAATTTAATCTCAATTTAAATTAAAATCTAATAATCCAGTTATTGTTTGTGGTAACTTGTGTATGTGAATGCATCCACTTTTTCAGCTGTAAATTTCATGAAATCAAATTACAGACCAAGCATTTATAATTAAAATTGAGCTGAAATTGAGATGAACTGTGGAAACACATCAGATTTAGAAGAACTTAATACAAAAAAATGAAAGTGGTAGGTCTCATTACTCACTTTTGAAATATTGATTACATGTTGAAATGATGATATTTTTGATACATCATATGCCCAATAAAATATATTATTAAGCCCTGGCTGGTGTGGCTCAGTGGTTGAGTGCTGGCCTGTGAATCAAAGGGCCGTTGGTTTGATTCCCAGTCAGGGCACGGGTATGGTTTGCAGGCCAGGCCCCCAGTGGGGGGAATGTGAGCGGCAACCACACACTGATGTTTCTTTCCCTCTCTTTCTCTCTTCCTTCCCCTCTCTAAAAAATAAATAAATAAAACCTTTTATATATATATATATATATATATATATATATATATATATATATAATTAAGATTAATTTTAGCTGTTATGTCTTACTTTTTAAACATGGTGGTTAGAAAATTTTAAACAACAATTATGGCTTGAGTATATCCCTACTGAGCAGCATTGCTCTAAAGCTATTAGTTGAATTAAAATCTAAGTGGTGTGCCTTAAAGTCCCCCACCAAACAGGTACGTTGAAATCCCTTGTACTTTTGTCAAACGTATGAATGAAGACAGAGCTGGATATTGCTTAGCTGCCCTTCACTCTCCTGGGGCAGCATGTTGCTCTAGCCCTCAGGCGGGAGAGCTTGGTCGTTGACGACACTTGGAACAGGTGAATGAATTAAGAGCCTCACATTGGCTCTTCATTTCAACTCTCAGGCAACCTGTTCCCTGAGGTACTAACAAGCAGCACTGATGCCTGTGACTCTCACAGCCTTTCTGTGTCTACTTCTTTACTCTTTGGGGAAAGTGTTCAGCAGCCAGTAAAGGCAAAATCATGGGCAGCAGTGGCAGCGACAAGGACGGAGAAGTTGGGCAATGGCCATTCTCATACAGTGTCCTGGAAACAGGCAGGAATCAACTCAAGCTTCCAGACTTGCTCGTGAGCCTGGAATTTAGAACAGCAGGTTATTGTGTCACCTTGGAAAATGCCACTTCTTTCCAAGCCAACGCCTTCAAGTTGCCAAAGGCCACACAGCAAATGATGGAAAACTTTTAAGTCTTGGAGGGAAAATGCTGTAGTCACAAAATTGAGGAAACTTGATAGGATGTAAGAGACTTTCTGTCATTAGAGTTCAGTGCGTTAGCACTGAGAAAGCCAGGTGGTTTATTACAGGAAAAACTTGTAGGCTTCTTTTAGTATGGATTATATAATATTATCAACATAATTCTAAGACCCATTAAGATATCTGGTCTCAGCCCTTATTGGTATGGCTCTATGGATTCAGTGCTGGCCTGCAAACCAAGGGATTTACAGTTCGATTCCCAGTCAGGGCACATGTCTGGGTTGCAGGCCATGTCCTCAGTGAGGGTGCATGTGAGAATCAACCACATATTGATGTTTCTCTCCCCCTCTTCCTCCCTTCCCCATCTCTAAAAATAAATAAATAAAGTCTTTATTTTAAAAAAAGATATTCAGTCTCAGTAGTGTCTGTAAGAATCTACATTTAATGGTCATTCAAGAAAACTGAGACTAGCTCATTTGCAAATTCCAGAGAAATTATATTTTTCAAATTATGAGTGCTGTGAGATCCTGGGTTCCTTTTATTTCCCCTGTGTTTTTTCAACCCTCCTCCAATAATATGTTTATTTATTTTAAAGAGAGAGGAAGGGATAGAGGTGGGAGGAGAGAGAGAGAGGAAAGAAACATTGATCAGGCTCCTCCAATATGAGCCCTGACTGGGGGTTGAACCCACCACCTTTGGGTGCATGGGATGACATTCCAACTGACTGAGCCACCTGGCCAGGGTACTTGGTTCTTTTATATCAGTCAAAGCATTTGCCACAATATGCTGTGCTTTGGGGGTTCTAATAATTTTGCTCTTATTTTTGTCTGTGGTTGGTCTCACTTTCTAAGTGACTAAACACTTTGTCAGAGATCCTTAGAGGTACAACGCTTGGTTCCCTGGCCTAATTTGGGGCAAGGCCTGCAATGCCAATGAGTCACCATAGTCACTCACTGTTTATCGGAGCACCTGGCCCTTCCCAGAGGCTCCTCAATGTGGTGTACTACTTGGCAGTCACAAGAGACAGGGTCCATCCTCCTAAACAGATGTTGGTAACTGAGGTGTGTGGTAGACATTGTATTTATACAGGAATTCTGTTTGACACTTTCCAAATGTATAGGCCTTTTCACAGCCTGAGGCACCATGATGAAACAGGAGGCATTTCCCTTTGGTGCCCCAAATGAAAGCTCTGTGTCTTTCCTCGTCTCTCTCCCTTCCAAAAACTGATTTCCAGAAAGAAGTCAAACATCATTCACATAGTCTAAGACAAGACTCGAAGTAAACAATGAGGATGAAAGTGTTTCCTCTCCCTCGAAGATTTTCTTTGTAACCGTGGAGAGAAATCCAATATTTGCTTGGGGACTAAGGATAAACTTATTGTTCTGCGTTTTGGAACAGAAGGAAAGAAAGCTGGAACCACTAGTTTTGAAGTCTGTTTGGCTCAGGCCAGTTGACAGGGATGGTTGGTAGGGGCCTGTGCACACATGGGTTTTAATAAAGAGATAAGGCTGGGTGCTTTCTAGAAGCATAGCTTTGCAGGCTGAGGTTAGATGCCCTCGGGGCCACCTAGCCCAGTTATGCTGAGACCTGTTCATAAGAATCATCCAGGAAGCTGTTTAAAACTATCGATCTTGAACTCACTTAGCCCACATGTGCTGAATGAGGATCTCAATAAGTAAGCTCGGACCGATAGAATATACAATTATGTCGTACTATAAGATATATTCTGTCAAAAGAATTTTCCTTCATTTCTCAGTACAATCCAAACTCTTAGAATCCTTCAGTTTTATATTCTTCCTGAGAAGTCCAAGGATTTGGCTTTGTGGTTTAGTGTATAGGTTCAACCAGTGTGCCAAGCGTTGTGTTGGGCAGTGAGCATACAAAGCGCTGCCCATGAGCTCATGGCCTGTGGGGATGTCTACAAATCAGCCTCTGTTAGAGGTGCACACAAGGGCCTCTGCCTTGAGCTGGGATGTGGAAGTGCAGAGGTCAACTTCCCGTGTTTGCCATGCTCAGTGGAGCCTGAGACTGAGTGCATTAGAAGACAGCATGCTTGCAGGCTGGGGACCTGGCTGCACTCGCTCAGTCACAAGTCGGTCAGCTCATTGTGCAAGGGAACCAGTGTGATTGTCCTCAAGGTGCAAAGTCTGGTGGGCCATGTTTGGACATAGGGGCCTTACCTGTCACTAAGGTATTTTGTGTTTTTATCAGGGTCACTTTTAATCCAGATCAGCTTGGTTCTATCCTTGCCTTAGCTTTTACAAGAACTAATAAGGAGATAATAAATTAATACAGCAGAGAGCTCTGAGCAGTGATGACTTTAATCTAATTAACAACTGCTCTTTTTCCTGAAACTGTTCTTTAGAGGACAAAAATGTGCTGTGTGTGCACAATAATGTGAACCTCACTTTCCAGGACTTTTCATGAATGTATATCATGCATACACATGCCCCTCTTTCCTTTATATCTAACTGAATGTTTTGCATAGGAAATGCTGGGTTTTATTGCATCGAACAGGCTGCTATATTTTGGTGTGAATGAATGTGAGTGTGTGTAGAGATTAGTGTAGGTCTTTGCCTTTAGAGAGATACCTCGACTCCTCTCTTGAGATGGAAATAAATTAAATAATAAATACCAGGTCACCAAAACAACAAAGGAGGAAAAGGAATTAGTCCAGCAAAAAAGTGTCTAGTACCTTCTGAAGCATTTAAACTAAGGATATTTCCTTTATCCTCTTATTTGCTTTCAAAAGCAAATCCCAACTAGAGTCCCCGGCCTTTGCCTTTACTTTATCCCCCTGCTGACATGGAGCTGGGGAGTGTCAGAAGCACAGCTGGGAGGCGGCCAGCCAGCAAGTGTATCACAGGTCGAGGTAACAGTCATTGATTGTCAAACTGCCGAAGTCCAAATGTGTGTTTAAAAATTCATATCACACTCGTATTTCTGTATGACAGTTGTCTGCAATTTATTGGTGCTCAGTAATGGGTGTGTTCAGCTCATTCAACAGAAGACCCCATCTTTCTAGGTCAGTCCTCTGGCTTGGGCCTTTAGGAGTTAAGTGGTTACTGCTTTTGATCCAGTGTAGTTATAACCACCACCATCACATTCTAAGTGGGGTCCAGACAATTTGATGCATAAAATACACGGCTGCATTATTTTGAGGTTAATGAGCAAGAGTGGAGGCTGCTGGTTGGAGGAGGAGAGTCAATTGTGTTATAGCCACTTTGCTGTTTTCACAGAACACTCTAGTAAAGTGTTGTTCTGTGAGCTTAATCCTCTGTTGGGTGAAGGAGAAACGGATACAGTAGATGCAGCTTTGGAGGCAGCCCTATATCACTAAGCTGTGTGGCTGTGGGCGAGCCACTTGCCTTCTGTGAACCCTCACTGCTTCCTTAGGGAATGAGGGGAGCTGGCCTGGGGGATGGCCAGACTTGCTTTGCTATTTATGTCACTACATACTATGCTTGGTACCTCCCTGTGGCCTGAGTTCCAGGAGTGCCTGGAATCCTCAGAGAGAAGGAATGTTGGGATCTTCCTGTGTCTTCCTTTCCTCCCTGGGAACTTGTTGAATTGCCCATGGGCAGAAAATTCCCCCGCAATTTGGAGTAGCACTGGGAGACTTTTTCTATGTTTCATCCTAAGTGGTGTTTTAAAATGTATACTGCAAAGAGACCCTGTTTGTGCATTTCTTTTCTCTCTCACTGGAAAAGTGATATTTGAAATGTTATTAGGAGAAATCTTAAGTAATGATCAATCTTCAAGAGCATGTATGCTGGTTGGTCACTGAAGAATAGGCATTTGCTTGTGATTCAGGTGAATTATTCACAGATATTAACCTATTTGACCAGCAGAAGATGAAAACAAATTCTAGAGTTTTAATGTCTTGAAATTCCTGCAAATCAGCAAGAACTTCAGGTGACTTTTTTCATGGACAGTAGCAACTATTATTTCTAGGATACATTTGGGGACAGAAAAGTAAGTACTTACTTATTTGTGTCTGCTGTCTAATGACCTTGGGGGAAGTCCAGTGAGTTCTAGATTGCCTTTTGAAGGAAGGGAAAACACTGAGGCCAAATGCTTCAGAAGGAGCACCTCGTGTTTTTTTAACACTATTTTATATTTAAATCATTAGAGTATTACCACTTCAAAAAATAAAAACAAGCAGAGCCAGTAATGAAATGTTTATGAGAATAGCTCCAGTGGTCACAGCCCAGCTTGCTGCAGAATGGGGCCGTGTTCCTTATATTGAGAAAGTAGAACCTATTCGGGGGCTGAGGCATAACAAGAAATGATCAAATCCAGATGCTTTCCTAAAATTATATTTTCAGTGCATTTATATGTCTGTTACAAAGTGTGCTACATGCTAAAAATATTTTCCTTTGTAGGTCGAAGGAAATTTCAAACCACATTGACGGCTACATAGATCAGATGGTTTTTCTTAAAAGTGTTAAGGGCATCCTGGTTGTTATTAGCCCCGACTTTCCAATGTGACATTATTTATGCCAAAAAGCTTCGCAATTCAATTCTTCTTTAATTTCAGCAACTTCATTGGCTTAAAAATGCATGGACTGGAGGCCACAGTCAATACATGAGAAATGGGAACAAGTGATAATGGGACTGGACTGGAGAGAGCACCTCTATCCCCCTGGCCTGGTTCCCTGGGGAGAAGTCGCCTGCATGTCTCCGCCTTTTCTCCAAGTGTTCCCTCTCCTTTTCTCTCCGTGTTCTTTTCCTTTTTCCTCATTCATGTGTGCTGTCACTTTTCATTATTCTGTGAAGCCAAGCAAAGATACATTCTCTTTAAGACTCTCGTTGGTCATATTTATTACAAAGTGGGCTTCTCCTGAGTTCTCAGTAGGTCTCTCCTCAAACTGTAGTTTTCATCACTGACATTGACTTTGTAATTGAGGGATATCTGCTAGGGTTTGGCAAAATGCTTCTGCTAAACGCTTTCAGTAAATTAAGCTGTAAATGGGTCAATCCAAGAATGTATAGGTTGTGTAACTCTATATTAAATTGTGTTTTTTATTTAATTCTTTCCTTCCCCCTCCCCCATATACTGGATATACTATTTTACATATTAGAACTTCCATAATGAAAGAAAGGCTATCATTTTGTTGAGTAGAGTCTATGCTAAGTGCATTAAACATAATAGTTACTTACTTCACCTAGTCACAGTTGTATAAAATAGACGTTGTTGTTGTTTTTATACCCATTTTATAGATGAGGACACTAAAAAGCAAATCTGAATAACTTGAAAGCCCAAGTCACTAAATATTACATTGGTTTTAACTGCATGTAGCTACTATTAGGACTTTAGATGGTTTTGCATCTAGCACCTGATCATGCTGATACCTTCAGAGAACAATGTAGATATGCATCAAATTTTATTTTTATGATCTTTTTGTAAAAACAGTCGTTTTATTGTTTTGAGTGCATGGGACCTGAAAGGGAATGATGTCCTCTATAATAAGGCAGACAGGAAAGAGAACTCGCTTCCTCACATCCACCAGTTCTTTGGGAAGGGGCAGACACTAGTTTGCAGTGCCACCCAATGGTATTGCACCTGTGTGGTAGTCAGGTGAAGCTTTTTATTACAATGTCACAACTCAGTAGAGACCTTTGAAACTTTACTTAGGTTCAAAATACAAGAAAACCTTTTGTTTCGGAAGGGAATGAGCATTTACTGATCTTATGTGCCTCTGGCTTCCTGGGCCATCTTATTTCATCCTCACAGAGAGCATTATCTCCATTTCACAAGTCAGAGAGGTTGTGCAACATGCCCAAGGTCACACAGCTTCTTGGTGGCAAGGACAGAGGGTACCTGGGTCTGAGTTCTTACCACACATGGCTTTGTGCAGAAACAGCTTAGCCACATTCTTAGGACAGCACTTAAAAACAACAACAGCATATTTGTTTGTACATTAGCATGATTTCCAATGTCCTTAAACCAGAGAGTAAGACAATGAAATAAGAAATACTCAAATAGCAGGCAAACCTAAAAGAGACCATAATGTTTACACTATAAATTAAAATCCAGCCCTTGCTGATATGGCTAGTGGATTGAGTGCTGGCCTGCAAACCAGAGGGTCGCCAGTTTGATTCCCAGTCAGGGCACATGCCTGGGTTGTGGGCCAGGTCCTTGGTAGCGGGTGTTCAAGAGGCAACCACACATTTATGTTTCTCTCCTTCTCTTTCTCCCTCCCTTCCCCTTTCTCTAAAAATAAATAAATAACATCTTTTAAAAATTGAAATCCATAATTATAAAAACAGTCAAAAAGGACCAGAAGATGTTAGGTTTGAGAGACTAATATACCTAATATTAATATAAACATAAATTAACTGAGTGGATGATTAAATTCTGCATATTTAGGAGGTGTTTAGGTTGAGTCTAATAAAGCCCTAATGTTCTTTGTGCTTCTTTTCCATCTCTCACACTACTGAACACAAAAGCTGTGTTGTATGCAGAATGACTGGGTTTATCCCTAGCAGAAAGAAGTTATGTTTGGTATCTAAAGAACAATAAGAGTTTGCTGCTTGGCTGATCAGTGCTGGATTGAGTTCGCATTCCTGGCTCCTACTCTCACCTACACACAGCGGGGTGGAAGTACAGCTAAGGGAGGGAGGACAGATCCTTTTTTCACAGAGAGAGAGGGAACTGTCAGCTGGGCTTTCCTAATAAGGACACAGCCAGGCCTGGGTAGCATTAAACACTGATTTAATCCACTGCTGGAGGACTCCTCCTACAAAAGTTAAAGAGATTAGCAGCCAATCAATTCTGGCCCTTGCCATTGTTTTCCTGGAACACCTCTTTTATGGATCTAAATGTTTGGTGAACAAACATTCTGGAAAATAGCTTTTTCATATATTATTTTTATTTGGGGCAGCCCCCCGCCCACCCACCAGCTA
This sequence comes from Tonatia bakeri, assembly GCA_004024845.1. Taxonomy (NCBI): domain Eukaryota; kingdom Metazoa; phylum Chordata; class Mammalia; order Chiroptera; family Phyllostomidae; genus Tonatia; species Tonatia bakeri. Next base: position 200,275 of record PVIA01001717.1, on the reverse strand, counting down.
TGATAGATTTTACTTTTCTTATTCTGTGTATGTATGATCTTCTGAATAGAGATAGGATGATTGAGGCTCATTCTTCTTGGTTGCAAATTGTGTCTTCATTGGATACTTTTGGGAGACCAGATTACAGGCAACCCAGTCTGAATGCCAAAGTTTTTAAAAAGAGATATTTCTGATGCCTGGCCTCCAGTGAAGGTACCATGGAGCAAGGGCTCTGTGTATGCATAGACTCATAGACACCACACCCACTTCATCTGAGGGAATAACCAACGGAAGCTAGACACGAGTGGTTGCTTTCCACACTTGTGAAATGTCAACATATATGTTTTGATTTTAATTAATTATTAAGTAATATCTTTTGTAAGGCATTTCCAGAGTAGTTTTCCTATAGTATCAATGTACTGTGTTTTTTCTAAATAAGGAAGCACATTTGGTTAGAGCATGGTGTTCAAGACTCAGAGGAAGTTCAACCTGGGTTGCATCCTGCATGGCTTTTGCACACAGCAAAGGGTTTTTTTGCATTGGTACACACTGTCCTTGACTCCTAACCATTAATCTTCCAAATGCAAAATGTTTCCAGGGTATGGGTGGCAGCTGCTGACATGATTAGAACTTGTCTACCAGTGATAAGTGGGCACTATCACTGCATGTGCATAGCTTTCCAGGTCAACACTAAATTCAGGTTACCCGAAGGCAAGGATCTATTGCTCAGGATCTAGAACCATATTAACCATGAACCTACAAAATACTCTAAAAAGTCAAATATTCATTCATCCTTGCCTCCTGGGTGATATTGAGATCTTACACATCTTTTTAGTTCTTTTGTGTGTGTGTGGCCAGAAGTTTATTCCTAAGTGTAAGCTATCAGAAACACTATCCTGGGTAAGCCAACAGCCTAGCTCATCCATCGCTGCATCTGCTATCTGCCCAAAGGGACTTCCTGCAGTAGAACATAATAGGTAGCTGTCTACCATGGCACAGACCCTGAAATTCTGATGTTTTCCAAGTATCTGGAATTTCTCCATAATAACTTGTTGGAGATGGGTCATCATTATTGGTTCTCAACACTGGCTGCACATTGGAATCACTGGGAAGAGTGGGGATCGGGGAAGGCTTTTACAAAAAGACTGATATGTAAGTCCCACTCTCAGAGGTGAGAATCTAGGTTGTCTGGAGTGCCACCTGCACATTGGGATTTGTAACCCCCTAATGATTTTAATAAGTGGTCAGGAGTGGGAACCACTGATCTGTAGTCACTCCTACATAATTTTGTATTTCACCTGTAAAACTCTTTGAGGTTATAGTGTCCGTGAATATTAAGCTCCTGTAAAGAACTGCAGTCATACAGGTGTTGAGGGAGATACACTGATGCCTGTTTTCTAAAATGGCTGTTTCAGTAGACTTTTGTGGTATGGGGTTATATTTTATGGGCTATGCTTTGATCTGAGGTTGATCTGATCTACATAAGCAGCAAATATTTTAAAGCAAGATGGCTGTGCTAGATGGTCCTTAAGATCCCATGCTAGAGTAGAAAGAGCACTACATTTACAGACAGGAGATCTCAGGGCCACACAATATGAAGTCACAAAGGTACTAATATTCCCTGAGACTCCATTTCTTCATCCTAAAGATGGGACAGTCTGTCTGTGGAAGTGTTTTGTAAACTATTCAGTTCTGTACAAAATTGGGCAGCCTGGTTCTTTCTACCGGTTCTATGGTCCTGTGGTCTTAGCCATACAAGGTCGAGCCATTGTTAATATAACAAGAACATTTTCAACATTGATGTAAACTGGCAGCCAAAAGAAGTGGACTGGAATGTGCATGAGTGAACAATGACAACTTCACTGTGCTTTGTCAGAGGGAGTGGTAGATGATGCTGAGTGAGCATGTGTACTGTGTGGCCACAGCATTCAAAGTAACTGAATGAGCCGAGCAACAAATCTACATCAAATTTTGCATTAAGCTTGAACATTCCTCCACAGAAACTATTGAGATGATTCAGAAGGCTGCAGCTACGGGCAACTGGTGATTGGGACCTTCATCATGACAACTCATGCTCATGCATCAAATCTCATGCAGAGTTTTTTGGCAAAACAGCAAACCACCCAGGTGACTCAGTGCCCTAGAGTCTAGATTTGGCATCCTGCAACTTCTGGCTTTTCCCAAAATAAAATTACCTTTGAAAGGGAAGATATTTCAGAACTTCAAGGAGATTCAAGAAAATACTACAGGGCAACTGATAGTGATTGGGAGACCTCTGTGAGGTCCCAAGGTGCTTACTTTGCAGGGGACTGAGGCATCATTGTCCTGTGTACAATGTTTCTTGTATGTGGTATCTTCTTCGATAAACATGTCCATTTTCCATATTACATGGCTGGATACCTTCTGGACAGACCTCGTATGTAATATTTTAGTACTTTTTTTTGTCTTTAGGTCACTTTCCTCCAGCTTCTAGTGATGTTGTTTGCCTCTTAGTTTTAGTAGTCTAGAATTTGATAACCACTTCCTCCTCTTGTAAGCACCTCCTGTGTCATTTGACTTCCACAAGTCTATGAGAAAGAGACTTAGAGAGGGCACACAGCTAGTATCTGGCAGGGCTGGGATTCAAACCCAGATAAGCTTGTTGTCATGCTTCTGTACCAACCACACTGCACTATTGCCTCATCATACGACTCCTAAGCACAGGGACAGTGTTTTAGTTAATCTTTCTGTCCAAGTCTAGTGTTCTGTTTTGCAGAAGGCACTCAGTGTGTTCGTTAAGTGAATAGCCCATCCATAGGTCCAATTTGCATGCCTCTTCCTGCAATGTAAGCCCATTTCCTCTGGTTTGGACATCAAAAGAGATAAAATACTTGGTTGGTTAACTTTTTTTTTTAAGATTTTATTTATTTATTTTTAGAGAGGGAAGGGAGAGAGAAAGAGAGAGAGAAACATTAATGTGCAGTTGCTGGAGGCCATGGCTTGCAACCCAGGCATGTGCCCTGACTGTCAATCAAACCTGCGATGCTTTGGTTCACAGCCCGCGCTCGATCCACTGAGCTACGCCAGCCAGGGCTGGTTGGTTAACATTTTTATATTAGTCTTACATGATGTTTGTATTTTTTAACAGTTTTTCCTTGAATTTTATAAGTGAGGTATAATTATATGTCCTTACCTTCTGTACGTCAACTCTAAGTATTGTTAATAGAGAGATGTATTAGGACCAGAGAAATTTTCCAGACCTCCTACTCAAGCTAAAAGAAAAAAAAAACTTAAAGAAAAATATAAACCAAAAATATTTCATTTATTCATACTCCTCCCTGTCCAAAACATTGTTAAAGCAGCTTCCAAAGCAAAATGTAGCATGATCAGAAATAAATTGAGCCCAAGAAAAATGAAGCAATGTGAAAATAAATGGTAGTAAAACAAGTTGGGACCAGGAATTAAATTAGCATACAATATGCCTCCCCGCCCCCCCTGAAATTCCTATGCCTGGCTGCAAGTCAGGTCTGTCACAGAACACACCCAGAAGAGGGCAAGGGGATCAACTGCAGTGCTCACCGGTAAAACAAACCAGTTATCCAAGTCCAACTATTCCTGATGTTGATATTAGGAAGAAGTTTTTCCTGTGGGTCCTCAGAGAAAACTACTACTTAATGTAATAAACAACCCTCTAAAACCACCCTTACGGTAAACATTGTGATGGACTTTTATGGGGCTGTTTCTTATAATGCACCTCCATAAAGGCTGATGGCTTCTTACCAGAGTGTAATGCATTAAAAAGAATTTCACAGAGTACCAGTAAGATGCAGGCCAGCCCCAGCTGCATGGTAGTCTGTCCTAATTTTTGAGGGGCTCTTAATTTGAGGGAAATTCTGCTAGGAGTTCGGACATCAGAAAAATCTGTAAACCTCCTAACAATTGATGTGTTCAGAGAACGGGGAAGAGAACAGGGAAGAGACTCCCTGCAATGTGGGTATGTTTTTCTCTAGGAACCCAACAGCTGATAGTTAATGCTTCATCAGATTCAGGGCGGGGTTGGGGGTGGATGTCTAGAAATGGAGGAACCATGATACCTCGGGCAAGCTCTGTAAAAGGTTCCCAGCAATAGTGATGGCAGGTGTAAGGTTACTGAGAGGAAGAGGTTCTGTCAGCCAGGTCACTGCAACACAAATGTGGAATGGATTTCCTTTTTAGAAAACTCGGCTTTGTAAAGAGTTCCATTTGGCAGAGCCAAAATCTTCTCCAGAAAGAAATTCAGTGTTCATTCTAACACAGAGGCAACATGGGCAATAACACAAATTATATATAATATTTTCTAAAAGCAATAAAAAGATATAAAGGAATATTACATTTTAAAACAAAAGAGCAAAATTTAAAGATGTAAACATTTGATAACTTTGCCCTCTAATCCTTACTTGTTATTATCTGCAACTTAAACTAAACTTGATTTTATTTTCAGACCTGTGTAGACTCTTACTTTTTAATTCACCCGACTACTTGTTGACTATGGAGCTTCTTAAAGCCAGGCAAAGCTTCAGTACCTCTCTACGTTGTTTGGTACTAAAAGATTTTTTGACTTCTTACAGTGGACAGTTTTCCCTCTCCTGTGCTCAGGGGAGTGTCATTTGCCACCTGAAGTGGTTTGGTCTAATTAAGGGGCCCCCTTGGATGCTCTTCTGGTCTTCTGGTTGGCAAGGAAGGTACTGCTGCTTCCCCTCCCCCGATGGCACCTCGTCACCAGGCAGAACCACATGTCACAGGAACAATATGAAATTGGTATCATTATCATTTCTAGTGAAAGGAGTCATTTCTTCGCCACTAAAACAAATCTGAAGAAAGAGAAAAGGTTTTCCCTCCAAAAGTAATCTCCAGGCACTAGATAAAGTAATGCTTTTATTTTAAAGCAATGGCATTTTTCCTTAGCCTCTGAAATTGTCTTCAGCTATTCTAAACTGCTTTGGCAAGAAAGTTTGCTCAAACAACTTTCTTTCAAAACCTGCATCTCTACTGGATGAGGCATTTTTCAAGATATAATTAAAATAGAAAACATCTGTTTTGAAAGACATCTTTAAAGTACCTTCACCACATTCTCTGAAATAGTTATTAAAGTATCCATTCCTGGCTACAGAATTCCATTTTTTAAAAAGTCTTCTTCCTCCAATTTCTCCACACTGTACCTTCTTTGGGATCAGCCAATGAAGAACGGGAGATTGAGATAGACAAAAGGAAAAATGTATTGAGGTTATATTGAACACAATCAACAAGAATTAATATTTTTCCAGTGTCATGCAATCGGTTCATATTTCATTCCAGATTAAATTCAGCTCCTAGCACCATTTTAGAATATAATTTTAGTGATCCATACATGAGAGAGTTAGGAATCTTTATTTCTCATTTCTTTTTATTTAAAAAAGGGATCATTTTAGAAGTAAGCCGGCAATGTAACTGATGCCCTGTTGTTTTTCTTTAAAAAAAATGCACAATTCTATGCTGTTTACAAATTAAGGCATTTTAGTGGAGAAACAAGCAGGAGTTAATTAGAAGAATCTTCATCTTAAATCTCCCCTCCTTGAAATTTCATATGCTGTTCATTCAGTCATTCCTGCCTTTATCCTTACAATCAGTTACTTAACATATTTCTTGAGCACCTGTGTGCAAGGCAGTGCTTTTAGTGATGGGATAAAAATCAGTAACAAAAGACAGGATCTCTTTCTTCCTGGACCTTAAAGTCTAGTCAGGAAAATAGACATTCAATAAATTAATTTTAAAATAGCTATAATAGAATTGTACAGTACAAAGAATGAACCCTCATGTAAACTCTGGACTTCAGTTAATAATAATGTATCAGATATGGCTCATCAGTTTTAACAAATGCCCCACAGGAATGCAAGATGTGAGTAATGAAAGAAAGTATGTTATGTTGGCATATGGGGACTGTGGGCCTTCTGTGTAAATTTTTTGAACTATTCTAAAAAATAAAATCCCTTAATTAAAAAATAAAAAATTATAAATAGCTATAAAAGATAAGTACTTTATAGGAAATAAATGGCATACTAACAGAAAGAATATTGGGGTGACATAACTTGGATTAGAGAATGAGAAAAGACCTTTATGGAGGGAAAAGTGTTGTTTAAGACCAGAACTAGAAAATAAGTCCTCCTTATTTTCTGATAAGTCTATTTATTAGATAGCCTACTTATTAGAAAATAAGTAGAGGCCCACCAGGCAAAAAAGAGGAGGAAACACCAGTAGAGCAAAGTGATACTATCTAAACTACCTTTGTAAATATCATTCCTGTTTCTCTGTGGAGGAGGTATTGTGCAGGTGGGATGGGAAAGCAAGAGTACAACAGAAACACAAAAGAAAAATTAGGAAGCAATTAGAATATGCCACAACTTTCCCTACTCACTCAAAGTATTAGAAAAGCAGAATGACAGTAGGATGTTTTCCTTGGCTCAGCTTCTGCTAGAAATCATTAGGTTCTCCTTGGGCTGCGTGCTAGGAAGAAAGGAAACTATCAGTGGCAGCAAGATGGGGTTCCTAAGCGTCAATTCTTAAGGTCTTTCCAGTGACTTGTTGGGATTCATAGAATGAGGAATGATTGTGTGTGTGATTGGGAGTAGAACCAGATGAGCACTGTAAGGGGGAAAAAGCCTTCAGGTACTAACTACCCGGCTGCAACAACAGATTTTCATAGAAGTCTGTGTACGGTTTAATTTGCAATAATTATCTTTATTTCTGCTACTGGATTATTGGAATTTATATTTTGGTTTTGTTTCTTAAAAGACTACACATTTTAGAATTGTTGATAAATCAACCGAGGACACTTAAGAAAGGCCCATTTAGGCAGGGCACTGGTTCAGTATATCAATATTCAACTGTTCCTATCAGAGTTCTTAGGGATGGTGAATTCCCAAGGAAAACAACTCTAGTGGGTACATGTCAGCCTGTGATAGATGTCTATTGATTCTGGAACTCTTATTAGTAGCATGGAAGCTGAAATAGTCAAAAGTTTTATTTCCATGTAAAATTAAGTAGCTCTGCAATTACATAATCCACTTCATTTTTAAGTTTCACCTATGTATAAGTGCACTTGATATTTGCAAGGCATTAACTATTTTTATGCATTTTTGCAGTAGAAAATGTGAACATGATGGCTATACATTATATATAAGAACATTTGATAACACTGAAAAATCTTCAGCAAATGAGCATGGATTCATAGGACTTAGCTAATGGTACAAAATGGTTAGTATGACTGCATAACTACAGTTTTTGTTTTTTGCATTCCCGGAAACACAAACACAAAGTCAATAATCCCCCATTTGAGCAGACCGGTTGTTTATTTTAGGAATGGAAGTGCATCATCAATGTAATTTTATGTAGTTCAGTTGTGAATATGGGATGAAGCGGTAAAATAAAGTTTTCCTCTGTAACGTCTCCATTAAGAAGCTCCTCTTTGGGTAAAATAGTTCATGGCAAAGTTGCTTCTATTTAAAGTAGTGAGTTTGATCTTGGCTTTGATCTAAAGCTTTTGATCTCGAAAAGAAGAATGGAGTAGCAATAAAGAGAGGGCAAGGCAGATTTTTCTTTAAAGAAATACGATAAAGTTAAACGGGTGGTCAAGATCAGCAAAAACGCCTGCGACTGGACCCATCTTCCCCAAGCGCTCGCACAGTCTAGTTCAGCGAATTTCTGACGCGGCTGTGAAGAAAGCCTTTGGGGGTCGGAGGGAAAATCTCGGGGCACCACATACTTTAATAAACTAAATGCAAACTTCCCTCCTAATTATGAAACTAGTCCACCTTTTACATTCTCCCCAGTTGCTTAGCGGTTTCACGCGCTGGGCGAGTGCGGTGCCGGCTTTGCTTAGCCAGGGCGAACTGGCTCCCGTGGAGCGCGGGGAGAGCGCCGGGCTCGCCTTTTACGTACTCTGCTTCCAGCCCCCGGAGGTCACCTGCCACCGCCATGGAGTAAGACGGGGCCACTGAAAAACGCCTTGTTAATGGCGTATAGTCCATTCCTGGAGAAAACTCCATTAGGAAAGTTCCTTTTCCTTCGCGAAGACATTCTGGACACAGGTTTCTGACTAGAGGAGCGAGTTCAGACTGGCCGCGGGGGTGAGGACGCTTCTCCTGCTACAAGGCAGCCACAAACCCTTTCGCTGGTAATCAGTGCCCGCAAGGGTGAGGGCTGGAAAGGTAAAACGTGCGCGCCTGGGGCAGTCCTCACGTGGGAGGGTGCAGGAACGCGGGCGCTGGCCAGACCCGCGAGACGACGAAAGATGTTTCCAGAGAACAATAAAATCGCTGGCACGCCGACGGGGGCGGGGGCGACCTGCGGGGAGCGCGTCGCAGCGCCTATACCTTTAAGGCAGGCCCCGCCCCGCCCAGTGCCCGCCTGCCGCCCGCGCTGCTGCTCCGGCCCCGCGCTGCCCGCCGCCCGCTCTTTGCCTTAGGTGTTGCGGGCCCTGAATGCCCGTTTATCTCCGGGCGGGCCGGGCGGCGGTCCCTGGGCGCAGGCTACTGCGCCCCAGCTCGCACTCACCTAGGGCGGGCGAGGTCTAGGGTTTAAGCGCAGAGGTGGTGGGGCGTGAGGGAGGGAGGCTGAGGCTACTCCTGGGGTAAACTTGATTGTCCCCTTCCCCCGCAGCCGCTGCAGACGGAGCTCCAGGCCGGGGCGGAGTGCGGGCTAGTGCGGCAAGTGGACGCAGAGGTGAGTGCGGGCGGCACGGTCCCTGCGGTCTTCTCCCTCCCGGGGCGGTGCGTCCTGCGCCGCATTCCCCCCGCGGAGGCCCCGGTGGATAAGCTGGCCCTCTTTCGGGGGGGTCTCCGCACAAGGGCGGCAACGCGGGCCCAAGACGGAGGGATCGGCTAGTGGAAGGTCACGGCCTCGGCGCGCCACAGATCAGCGCGCCCCTAGGCTCCCTACGTTCCCTGCGCCGAGGCTTCCTCCTGGCTAGCTCAGACAGGCTCCTGAGGTTTTCCCCAGGTGAATCCGTGAAGGTTGCGTCGCGAGGCCGTCGAGCGTTTCTCACGCTAAGGGTCGGCCCTCAGGACCTGTGGTCCTGTTAAAATGCTCTGTGGTTTTTGAACTTCAGGTGGCGAAATGGAATCAACTGAACCGGAGACCCCGAAAACGGAAACGAAGGGGGACCGAAGAAATGTTTGGAAAGGTAGGGGTCCCCGAAAGAGCATTGGGTGGAATTCTTGGCAAGTCTCACCGTCTGCCCCAGAGGACTTAGTCACAATAGAGTAGCACTTTTTTAAAAGTTTAAATTAAATTTACAGTGGACAGTGAATTTGTGTGGATAGTTCTATAGAAATACTGGCTGGTAATCCTAAAGGTTATCAACATACTATGTTGTCGTGAAGTAAGATTTGTTTCAGCACTATTAAGTAGAGCAACAGGACATACCCGTTAGTGGATTCCATTATTTTAGTCCAGTAGTATTTTTTTATGGCATTGTTAAGTTACCCCTAAAAAAGGGGGAGGCTTCTGAATAAATCACCCACAGTATTGAGCTTCTTTGGTTGTGACACGGTAACACACTCCCTCATTTAGGCTTCAGAGTATTCTCAAAAATGGAGAGGCTGAAAAAAGTGGATTACTTTTGTAAAGTAAATGAGAAATTTGGTTTTCTGAATTTAGAATTTCCGTGTTACTTGGCAGAAGTTTGGCCTGCATATTTTCTCCTGAAATTGTATTAAGTTAAAACTTGATTTGTTGTTGTGGTAAATATTGTGAAATAAGGTAAGTAGTCTGTTGTTTTCTAAGGGATTTTTATCGAAAATTCTACAAAGCGAATAATGTTACAGCAGATATGATTTTTGTTGCTTTTTAAAATTATTTTAAGTGCTATTTTTTTATTTTTGATAGCACCAAGGGATTAAAATAGCGGTGTGTTGTTTTTCTTCTGCTAGAATGTTTGATGAATCATTCCTGATTCTGAAGCCAAATTCTTGCTGATAGCGTTGCTGCCAACTTTTGTGATGTGTTGCCTTAGTATGGGCATTGCAGTGTCCGAGAATGTGCACAAAGCAGATCATAATGAAGGTGATATCAAAGCCTCAGAGTGCATTTAAGGATACAAGGACGACTCTGAGAGAATTGGATAAGAAAGGAGCCTAGGATTATAATCATCTGTAGCTGGAGATTCACTATGTCACTTCATTTAAGCAGTATTAGAAAAAGTTGTCATTTTGAACAGACCGAGTTTTCCAACCATGTGGTGGTTAGTTGATGTTTTTAAAAGTGTTTGTGAATCAAGGAATGAGATCATAAAATGTACAAAGGAGGAAAAAGAATGATGGCATGCCTAGTATCTAAACATATTTTCTAGCTATTATTTAAGCCAAATAGAGAGTTACCCCAGCACACAATGTGATGCATGAAAGAAGGGGAAGCCATTATCTTTGTGGATTACTAGGTACCATCGCTACCAAAATCTGAACTTAAAGTTACCTTATCTGTGACACCCATGATCTGACCGCTGCCTTCTGAGAATGAGAAAGAGGGTGGGGGACACTGAGGAATATTTCTACCAAGAAAAGTAGGAGTTCTTCCCCGAACTTTGGCCTTGAAAGAGGACATTGTGTTAGAATTTATGGGGAGAAGGCATGCATATTTGCCTTTTCTTCTTAGGAAATGTGGGTAGTAAGTAGTCTTTCAGAGATTACATGAATGAAGTAGTATGGGACCAACCTGCTGAACTGCCTTCGTTTCAAGGAACGAAGCTTAAAGCTGACTAGCTTTAAAGGTGGATGGGATTTTTTGAAGTTGTCAGAAAATAATTATGGGTATCTCCAGTCTTTCCTCCTGACTCTGTACAGCAGCTGAACCTCTTGCCCACTGTCTGCCTCAGCCATGCCCAGGAGAGGGTTGGAAGCTTGCTGAGGCAAAGCATGTAGTATTTTCAAGGACAAGGTGAAAGGGAGTGCAGTCAGCAACCAAGGCACAGAGGCTACCCTGCCGAGGTGTGTCCACTGATTGCCCCAGTGTCTACTCCAAAATACAGTTGGAATTCTGTGTATAATGAATATTCAGGCTGAGGTTATGCATTAACATTTTACCAGAATTTGAACCTGTTGAGGAATCTAGGTAGTTAACTTACCGTAGAGTTCAGTCAGTTTTTTTAAATGTCTGCCATGCCACAAGTGAAGTAGGTTAGTCGATTTCTCCTTTTTCACGTATTCACTGTATTTTTCTACCACATGAAAACGATGGTCTTTTCTGTAGTACTCATTTCATATTGCTGTAACATGAGAGCCTGGGTTTGAGTTCTTTCTGGTATTTTAAATCTAGCTGTTTTCTTTATTTGCCTGCTTTGTTTTTTTTGCCCTGTTTCTCCCCAATGCCACCCTAGTCTCCATCTCATAGTCTCTGGCTGCATCCTCAGGTCTCACACAAGATTCATCGTACCTGAGTGAACTTGGTTAACTGTTTTGTATTCAACTCTGCTAGAGTCATAACATTTTTCCCTCTGATATTTACTGGCTTGTGGAAAGCATTCTTCTGACCTGCTTGAGAAAGGAAAACAGGAATGGTGCAAGCCAAGGGTCTAGAACTGGCACCGGGCAAGGAATTACACGTAAAAAATGTAATCTTACAGGAGATACTGGTATTCTCCCTTAAAGGTGCTAAGCACAGCCTGCTGTAACTTGAAATACTGTACTAGTTGACTTTTTCAGAGAGCTCAGAAGGGGAAGCAAAACAAACTTGCTCTGTGCTCAGCTATGGGTTAAAATAACGAATAATGAAATAAAGCAAACTGGGTGAGTGAGATGTACCACCCAGAGAAGTGGTTTAAAATGCTGTGACCCTTCCCAGTCTGTCCTGTTGTGTTGTGTCATTCCTATCCCCCTTCCCCCCCAAAGTTCTCCTGTCTCTTTGCTGCCTCACAGACTTTCATATCTTATCTTTCTAAAGATACATCATTCTCTTAACGCATCTTATGTCGCCTGTGACATTTATTTCCATTTTATTTCATCTTCATATTGTAGTGCTTTTCCACTGGAATAACTGAATTCCTTTATACTCTTTTGTTTTCATTTTAAATTGACAAAACTCACCTGTTTTGCTTCTGGTGCTTAGGTGCTTTCTCCTTACATTCTGATATTCTTCCTTTTTAGTTCCTTTTATTGAGTTTGAACAGTTTGTGCAGAAAGGCAAGGGGAACATGAGCAACTACTACACAAAGAACAATTAGGACAAATGGATCAGCCTGTTCTGCAGGGCTGGTTAAACAATGGTGTTTACAGTAGTGAGTTGTATGATGTGTAGTTTTAAAAATAATGTTAATAGATTTTACTAAATGGCTATTGGCTTTGGAAGGCCCCACATCTTTTTATGGTTTTTATCTTTAACTGAGTCAAAGAGAATACAAATTGAACATCACGTTCAAAGATTAAAATATAATACAATATTTTTAAGTAAGTATAGGCATGTAAAATAAGGTTTTAAATAATACTTTGGTATTCTACAGATCAGGGATAACTGTAGAATAATATTTTATGAAATCGTATATTTGAGAGAAATAAATGAATGCCATGTAATTCCTTTAAGGAAGAAGATTCCACTTTTCATATTCAAAAGAAGCACCCTTTCTACTTTATGCATTACCTAATAATATGTGGAGAACAAATTTTAAAATACTCATTTCTGGTTATCAGTAAGAATTTATGATAATGTCAGAAATATTCATTGATATACTGTTAAAACATTGAAATTCGACAATAATTAAGGCTGTCCATTATCATTAATAAGCATTTCTTTATGTGTGCTGGTTTCCAAGTGCACGGTCTCGGCAAGGGTGCGGTTGCCTGGCCTCTGTTACGATTAGTCATAAAGAACACAAGGTGCACGTGGTTTCCAGCAAAAGCACCCTTTAAGCTTCATATTCTTTTCTGTTAGAATCTGAAAAAACAATGGTCTTGAGCATAAAATTGCTTAGAATTTGGTGACATTTTCCTTGATATAGCAAGTGAAACATAAAAACATCTAGAAAGATGGTTTTGAAAAGTGGACTTTATGGTATTTGGTGACTATTTCCGCTGGAGTCAAAGGATAAATTCTGTTTTCTCAGTCTTTGAGAAGAAAAACTCTGGAACTATTTTCTTTTTGATAATATTCTTCCTAAATTGTACAACATTGTCACTCAACTTTTATTTTTCATTTGTTCTTTTCATACACTTGATTCAGAACTGCAGTCAGTTATCATCTTAGTGTGAATAATAATTCAGAGGAGATTTTAAAAATCGTGTTTGAAACCCAGCTTGGTTTATGTGTTTTACCACATTTATTGCTTTTTCAAAAATTTTATACCTTCGAAGAGAATGTTTTTATTATAATTCTAATATTAAAATATTAGATAAAGGTAGGTACAGGTTTTAAACTACTTAAAAAAATTGCTTTACTGCTATTTGCTTTTTGTACCAAAGGTGTGTTTTATATTTGGTTTATTATTTCTGGAAAAGAATATTTAACACTAGTAAAAATTGTCTTTTTCTTGAACCCGTAATAGCACACGACAACTGTGTGCTTGACTCCTGAGCGATCAATCTACAAAGCTTGGCAGAATCGCACCAGATGAATTCCGGGAGTGCTGAGCCAAGGGCCCCTTCACTGTATGGGAATTACTTGGCAGTTAACAAAATGGGAACAAAATGGGTGGCATGGGCAGCCACAGTCTGGAGCTCAGGTAGCATTTATGTGGACTGATTTCCCAGGCATGGGTACCCTTACCTGTTTTGGAAAGTGCTCCTGCCCTTCATGACTATCCTGCATTTATAGAGCTGTAATCTCTTATAATAGCTTCATTGATATTTGATCTCCATAGAAAAGCGTTATGGATTCTACCAAGCCACAGCTCTTGAGGCACCAGCCGCCCTCCCCTGGAGCCCGCCCTGTCTGTGAGTGGCTTTGTGTCCTGGGTTGTGCTTATTGTGCCTTTGGATGACAACTTACTTGAGTGATAGGCGGAGGCAGAGTAATTTATTAAAAGTAATTACAAAGAAACCAAACAAAAGGAGTAATTATAGCACTGTTATTATGCAATTTGTTATTTTATTGAAATATTTGGAACTTAGTTGTATGAGTGGGTCTCTGTTTTTTCCTTGTGAATCCCTAACAAATACATAATTTATTAAACCGTATAACCCAAGTCTCAAGTTAGATCTAGTTTCACAAGATCTTGGCTTTTTCTTTTTCTTCACCTTTTTTTTTTTTTTTTTTTTTAAGCTGGACCAAGGAAGAATTGCTGAGAAAATGTGTTTTTGGTAGCCTCTGGAAGGAAGTCTCATCCCTATAATTTTATGCCATTAGATTTTCATCTGTTCCATAGATTTATTTTTTTAAGAATCCGCAGTTTAAAAATGTTCTGAGAAATCTGAGAGTACTAAAATTCCTTCCCATTTCAACTAGCATAACAGGGAAAATTAAAGAATAGTCATTCACTTACCCTCACACACTTATTTACATATTTTAAAAAGAACTATTCATATAATAATAGCTGACACTTGTCATGTGTCAAGCACTGTGCTGCTAAGTGCTTTCTGTGTATCAGCTCATGTAAATGTGCATTAAACCAGCAGTACGATACAAGGATGTTGTAAACTGAGTCAAACGCTTTATGAAAGTAGGTGCAGTACAAACAAATCAAATAATCACTGTAGAAAAGAATGCTTTGGGCAAGATGTAAAAATTCTTTTTAACCCAGGCTATTGACAGTCCTAGACCACCAGCATAAAGCACACATTTCTAAATTAGGAAAATCCCAACCGGCGTGTCTTTTGAAAGCACTTGAAAGTGTGCAGGTAATTACACTGTTGTTGATTTTAGCAGATTTGATGCCAGCAGCCAGCCGCTCTTCTCTGCCATGGAAGATGAAAGGCATTTTAATATAAAGCATAAGAGTTTGTTTGGATGGAAAAGGGAAGCAGGCAGAGAAAAATTTTGTGACTTTTTAGTTACTTTTATAGGAAGCAGTAGTTATGTTCCTATGACAGAATGCTTTACTTGGCAATCATTCTCATCTTAGGCATTTTAATGAGCTCCGGTTTTGTGCCTGATATCATATGGCACTAATAAGATGCATTATTTTACTAGCGCACCTACTGGTGTTGGTGTAGTTTAGGGCCTGTCTTTGTTTCCATTAATCTATTTTAGGAGGTGGACACTATCATGTATCTTTAAGTCCAGCAATGTGTATTTCATTGATATTTCTGGGTCTCTGCACACAGGAAAAATGACACTCGAGCCTTGACTCGCCAGTCCTTGGAAGAGGACCTGATCACATGCGGCCTTGATAAATATTTGTTGAATGAATCCCCACAGTGGCATTTACCTTATAAAGTCATACTTGGCTACTGCATTTAAAAATTTTTAAGTTAAGGTTTTTGTTTGATTCTTTTGTTCTTTAATGCCAGAGGTTTTCATTAAAGCACACTTGGCAGAGCTCTCCCGGCTTTGTTGTGGGTCCCGTTTCCATTGCTTCTATAAAGCGAACTCTCAGAGCTGGGAAGAATGGACAGTGGCCTCTGTTCTGCCACACACTGTGTGTTCCTTGAGTTTTCACTTGACTTTTGCTTTCCTCTGAAAATCCTTTTATTTAATAGGCCAGTTAAGCCAATTTACATTAATTGTAAAATTGATGTTTGGCCTTGATTCTTTCATATAGTTTCATGCTATGTGTTTCCTCTTCCCCAGTATTTTTATCTTTAGGAAGGCTTGTATTTTTTGTTCTACGGTTATTTTGACATAACACATTTTTGCCTCATCTACTTTTTTCTTTTGCTCTGTGTATTGATTCTTGACGTGTGAGAAATAGTAAAAGTAGATATTACCCTTTCCTTGCCCATTATCTCTTTATCTCATATCATGTAACTTGAAATAATGTCTTTTTACTTCCAGGTAAACACTTAACTCAGTCAATGGGTTTTACTGTGTTTCTCCTGTAGTTTTTTTATTCCCTTACCCCTACTTGGTGGTAGCTGCGCTGTATTTGTCAGAGCATGTAGACATTACGTGCTATACTATATCTCTTATAAAATCACTTCGTTTTAATTCTGCAAGTAAATCTATATTTAATGCTCATCATCTGCACTTTACTAATCTTCAGCCATTTTGGTGTTTTAAAGCTAGTTGTCTAGTAGATTCCTCAGGAAGAGCTTGGGTCAGCTGTATTTCCGGAGTTCTTGCATTTTTTTATAAGTTTGTGCTCTTTATAGGTGGAGGTCAGTTCAACTAGACATAAAATCCTTGTCTCAAATTTCCTTATTTAAGTATCTTAAGTATGTTCATCAATGGACATATCTTCTATACAGTCCGATGCTGGTCTCATTTCTTTCCTTCATAGTCACCTGGTCTTTTCTCCTGGATGCCCAGATTTTTTTTCTTTAAATTACAAATTTTTTTCTCTAATATGTTTCATTACAGGTCAGTATTCCTAGTTTGTCACTTGGCTTTTGGACTTTATTTTCCTCATTTGTAAAATGATAATAATCATAACAAAGTATTTTAAATGTATTTTAATTTCTTGTTGTTCGGAACTTTAAAATTTGTGGGCAGTCAGACTTAAATGGCTTTATCTTTGTGAGGAATCAAAAGTGAACACTGAAGTTTTCTGTCTGTTTCCTGGCAGTAAATAAACTCTGATTCTGTGTAGTACAGGCTTTCTGCACCCACACATGGTGAACTACTGGCCTAAAGCAGTGATGCCCCTGAAGTATCGTATTCAGAGAACTCCATCTGTTTCATTCTTCTCACATTCTTTGTCCATCATATGTTAGTTTCTCACACAAAATTCTGGGTTTATGTGATCTTAGTTTATATGTGCCTAGAATAATACACAGGAAAAAAGTTAAAGGACTCTTATTTTTCAGATGAGAAGAGCTGAAAACCCAAGTCAGTGTAATCAGCCAGCATGTGTTCTTGAATTTGTTATGTGTAAGGCCCCGTGTAAAAAGTTGCTGGAATATACCAAAGAAACAGCAGATGTCATTTGTGGCCATGGGAGATAAAACACACAACATATAAGAGACTATTTACAAAAAAGCAGCATGTGTCAAATCCAAACCATTGTGGCTCAAACTAAGGACTTGCGTATATGATACATTTTACCTGAGGCTACCCCGGACTCGAGTTTCCATGCCTGGGCCTTGTTTTGATAAAACAATCCTTTAAGCATGCAAGCTGGAAGTTATGGTGGGAAATTAGGTAATTGAATCAACTGAATCAATTTTAATGCTTTTACCTGATTTGTAAGTATAGATAGGGGTTTGATTGATGTACATATAAATAGTGTTAGTATCTTTATTTGAATATGTGATTTAAAAAAATAAATTCATCCATTTTTTGCAAGTAAAGCTGGAACCCATCATAGAAATTCTGCTTATACTTACGAATCATGATGATTTGGAAATCCAAGACTGGAAATACAATATTCTATAAATCTGTATATAACACATTCCTTATTAAATTCTGTATTGATTTAAACAATTTATTTACAATTTTATTGCATACTCACAACATACAAAACCCTCAGTAAAGTGTAGAGAGTGCATATGTGAATGGAACACGGTCCTCAAAGAGTTTACAGTTGAGAAGTAAACTATAAAGAACAGAAGACAATATTGAATCAAATCTCTATCAGAGGTACAATAGGTATGTACACAGAGCAATGTGTGTCTCTTGTTGGAAACTGAACGGAAGTCATATCACTTTTGACTATTTAATTATCTACAAGCCTTGTCCAGGCTGATAGGACACAAATATTTGTTGTAGGTCATTCAACTTTTGTTGTTTTGTAGAATTGAGGAGGCTGTTATTTCTGCTTTTAAAATTCAGATTGATTTTATGAGAACATAACTGAAAATGTGAAATTAGCGTTTCTCTTCGGTTTACTAATCAGTGCTATAGCAAATTTTTAGGCTTCTTCTGAACTTGGACACATAAATTTTCAGCCTTTTTCACACTATTTTTTTGTCTTTTATTTGCATTGAGTTTTGGGTTTTTTTTTTCCTTTAAACTTTTGGTTTCAAGGCAGAATGAGAAATGGGAATTTGTAGGATTAAGGGTGGTAACATGAAGTGCTAGAGCTCTTCAGAGTTTTTCTCTTCTTGATTTTTGTATGATATATTTCATCATTCAAAAGACATCTCTTGTTCTCACCAGCACATATTATAATTGTATGACTTCTCTTTTTAAAAAAATATAAAAAAGTAGTTATATACCCCTTGTATCTTTCTGATCATGAGAACAAATGGGCTTGTCGAGGGGCCACAAAAATGACATTAAATGTGTATCCAAATCATTTAACACTTTATGTATCTTTCTTTACATCAAGAAATGTTGGTTTTTCAGAGCATTAAGTTCTAAATCTACATCTGTGAAGATTCAAATTTTATGTACATGAAAGCAGGAGAATAAACTGATTTGCCATAATTAATACCAGGGAAACCATGTAAAATGAGAAAAAAGTATCAGAATAAATGTTTTTAGTTTTCTGGCATTTTTGTAGAAAAGGCGACATAGTCATCATTATGTGGCCTCATTTATAACTGAAAGTCATAAGCTTGTGCTTTTAATTTGTGTGGCAATTTTTGTTTGGTATTCAGAAAAGAAAGTCATGTTAACCATGAAGGGCATGAAATATTAAAGAGAAACAGCAGGAAAAATTCAGAAGAGAAACAGTGATACCTCTGGATTATGTGCATATACAGTTGGTGTTTCAGTTTTTTTTCTCAACCCTTATACACACAAGCCATACTTTTCAGTGTTGAAGATGCAGAGTGCTCCCGTAGACAGCTGCAGATAGTGGTTCTCATTTTCTCTTAATAGCTTTATTGAGTTATATGTCATATATATTTTATATGCATAAAATTCACCCACATACTGATACAGTTGTGAACCATCGCCACAATCCAGTCAGAACATTTTCATCATTGGAAAGCTCCCTCGTATCCCTTTGTTGTCTGTCACGGCCGTCCCAGCCTGTAGCCCCAGACAACTTAATCTGCTTTCTGCCTTTATAACTTTACTTGTTCTGGAAATTTCATATAAATGGAATCATCCAGAACTCAGTTTTGTATCTGGCTTTTTAAATTTATTATACTAGTTGGAGGTTCAGCAGTGTTCCATGTATCAGTAACTTGTTCCTTTTAATCAACAAGAATAGGGTATGGTTGGACATTTTGTTTATCCGTTTATTAGTTGACAGATGTTTGGATTTTTTTATAGTTTTTGGCTTTTGTGAATAGTGGCTTACTATCTCTGTTAGACATTTCTCTTGGGTAGATATCTAGGATTGGCATGGCTTGACCATATTGTTGGTTTATTTTTAACATTTTAAGAAACTGCTAAAACTATTTTCCAAAGTGGCTGCACCACTTCACATTCCCACCAGCAGTGTTTAAGGTTCCCAGTTTCTGTACCTCATCAACAGCACTCGTTATTGTCAGACTTCATTTTAACCATTCTCGTAGATGTTGAATCATACCTTTTGCACACAATGCTTTTGTTTCTTGCCAGGGTCTGAAAGTGTCCATATACCCTAATATGCTTTTGTTCTCCATTTTACAGGTCAGAAGGCAGTGGCACAGTAAGTGGAAAATGTCTCACCCAAGATCCCCAAATGAGTCACTGAGCCCACAGTCCTAATGCGTCAGAGTTGTAACAACCTGCTTTTGTTCAGACTCCCTGTGACTCAGGGATCTCTGTGTCCTTGCAGCCTCTTTGGGTGTGGTGTGGCGTGGCTTTCTTTTGATCTTTGTAGAAGGATCCATTCTTATCCTCTCTGGAATTTCAATTCATGAAGTCCATTTGCTTTCTGTGAGGTGTGCTCAGGTCTTAGCGGGGTGGCCCTCCCTGCCCCTCAGCTGCAATGCACAGGCCTTGGGTGGCTCAGGCCTGGCTTCCCTGGTGGTCCCACATTGGCTGTGCCACCACCTGTAACCTTGTCAAAGGGTGTGGATACTTAACCTTTCCAGAGTCTTGTGAGAGTGAAGTGAGGTGACTTATCTAAGATAGCTGGCCCTTGCTAAATACTTAATGCATTTTAGAGCACCTCTTCAAAACATTGTGAAAGTAATTACCTGATGGCATGTGGGTAGCAGTACCATTCATGTGCATTTTCTTCTCCGTGACAGTGGGACAGAGAAATATTCTTAAATTTATTTACACACTAAAAGTAAATTGGCCTTGGTTTCTTCCTATAACTTGGACTTTAGTTTGAGGCAAATATGGCAGTAGTACTTGTACAAGCCCATAGGTTTTGTGTGTGTGTGTGTGTGTGTGTGTGTGTGTCTCGCTGTCCCTCTCTCAGCTTTATATTCAAGATGACCAGTCACATTGCTCAGCGATACTGAATTCTTTCATTTGCCTCTCCAGTTTGTCCACTGCAGTGGATTGCATTGTCACTGTTCCTCTTCCAGATTGGAGGGACCCAGAGTGTTCTTCGGGCAGTTGACAATATTTTGTTTTCTAGCAAAGCTCCGTTTTAGATCAGTCTGTAATTATTTTTATACTTATGAAGTCATTGCTTTTTTTCCTTTTGCTCAAGCTACCTGTATATGAAGTTCCCTTGAAGGCTGGTAGAGCTTATGCAGATATCCGGCTAATGAAAAGCACTTACTGTGGGCCACATCTCTTCCTCCATTGTCACTTCACAGTGTATTTCTTGTCTGTGGGAGGGTTCCGGCAATCTCTGTTACCATGTGCCAGACAGTGTTGCAGTGTTTTAATTTATTTTGTGACAAAAAGTAAATTCTAGTACAGGTATTGTCAGTGAAAAGATTATTTTCTGTGAAACAATTTTTGGTCATTTTGAGTTTCTAAATGTTAAAGAGAATAGGTTTTGCATTTGTGGAAATCTCATTTTGGTACCATGCTCCCATATAGGACATTAGAAAGAATAGTGGAGGTATCTTCAGAAAAAATCACCATGGGCAAGGAACTGATTAAAAACAACTGCAAAATTATATATTGAAGTCACAAGGGGAGTGTGCTGGTGAGTATAGTGTTATGAAGCTACTTGAAGTCCTGAATACCTCAGTATGCTGAGCCACAGAGAGGAAACGGAAGTGGGAGAGGGTCACAGGGGAAGTTGAATCACTGAGGTTTCACTTTAGTGCTTTTGGGGGGATCCCATGCAGGAGTGGAGTCATTAGACTTGGAGAAGGCCTTACTGCTTTTCTAAGTCCAGTTCTTGCACATGAGAGCATGGATGCCCTGTGAGGTTTAGGTCATAAGTTGTGTCCCCTTTTTTTGCTCTTTTCAGCTGTCTGGGTGGCCCCCCAACATCAGGTGTGGAGGAGGAGCAGCAGTTTGGGGTTCCTGGTAACAGGAGTGTCATACTGATTTTTGTTGTTTCGTGGGGCAGAGACACTGAGAGAAGCAAGGAAAAGAAGGTTGTGAGACTCAGGATGCCCCTATGAGGCCGTCCGTTGTGGCCCAGAAACAGTTTCTGATTGAGAGCCTTTTCCTGGTTGACAGAACCACCCTGGCGCAGAATTTGAGAGCTGTCCCTCCAGAGAGCAGGCAAAGAAGACAGCTGGATGTCTGCAGGCTTGACATGAAATATTTCTTTTTATATTAAACTAGTGAGTTATACAAAGCACAAATTATTTGAAGTTTTGTGATGCTTTTCCTAGACCAACTGAGACATGAAATGTTGTGTTGTTTTTTTTTTAAATCAAACATAAGTGTGACCAGATAACTAGGCATTTTATTTTGGAATGCAGTAAAGGTAGTCTCACAAATGCCTGTTCTTCAGTCCTTGCAGATAATTTTTTCTTTTTTAATATTTTTATCCTTACCCAAAGGTGTTTTCATTTGCTTTTTTAGAGAGAGAGAAGGGAGAGAGAAACACCAATGCAAGAGAAGCATTGATCGGTTGCCTCTGTGTGCACCCAGTCTGGGCCCGGGGATCACATGTGACTGGTCGCACGTGCCCAGGCCCGGACTGGGGATGAACCTACAACCTAGGTATGTGCCCTGACTGGGAATCAAACCCCCAACCTTTCAGTTAGGGGCCGATGCTCCAACCACTGAGCCACACCGGCCAGGGCACAGATAATTTTTTAATGTATATGTTATTCATTCTTTGATGTATTGCAAATTTAGAGTTGTGTGAAGTTTTCTTACTGCCTCTCAATGACTCGCCTGTTTACTTGCAGGCCAAATTGTACCTCCTCCATTGCAAAACAGTATGGCTAAAACTAGTGCTGACCTTGGATTATGAAAGGCTTAGTTTTCCAGAGCTCTCTCTACTTTCGTACTGTTGTACTGTTGGCAGGGCAAAATGAGTAGAAACACAGTTATTTTGTTTAGAGAAAAAGTTGCTTGTGTTTTCTCTGCCACACAGCTGACAGATACAGAAGGATAGTTCCCAAAATGGGCTGGTGAAAAAAAAGTAGGTAGTGAGCTGCTTCAGACTTGTAGAAGGCACCCTCCCTTCTCAGCAAAATAAAAGGTGTTGGAGAGAAGGCCCTGGATGATACTCCTGCAATACTAATCCTGGCATATTTTGAGTCTTTGTTAGAGGTTGAATCAATGACTTCGACAGTAGCATTGGACAATGATGTGTCCAATCATATAGTACTGGACAAGCTGAATGATACTGAACTACCTTCCAGCAAAGGATTACTGATGTACCAGTGTGCATGTAGTTTGGGTATGTGCAAATACAAAAACACGCACACAGTGTATCTGTTTCGTTGGTCTTTGACCTCCAAGCAGGGGAGGTGTGGGCCAAGGCTGCCATTATGGAGGGAAGTTGCAGGTGCTACTTCCAGAGCTGGCGCTGCTTGCCTTTCACTCTGACTCATGTTCAGAGCTGTGTAATGCAAAGTTATTGTCATCATGAGCCATCCTGGGGAGAGACTCAATGGGAAAAGTGAAGGTGGAGCAAACCAGGCTCCAGATCAGAGGGCAGGAGTTAACTTTTTTGTTTAGTACTGAACTTTATAACCACTTTTTTGGGAACTGCCATAATCCTAATGGAGCTCACGGTAATACAAAAGAGGAAGTCTGATTTGTTGCTACCAGACTTCTTGCTCTTGTTCAAGTTCTTAAACAGAAGGGAAGAAGGAGAATGAAATACTGAGTGATTGTTGTAGATTCTGAATGTGTATTCCTAATTCCTCAGTTTTAAATGTATTTGTAATAACCTGTTTTGCAGTCATGCACTGTCTGAGAAGAGAGAGGGGTGTGTTATAAATATGTGTGGCCTTCTTCATTGTCACCGCTTCTCTTCAGAATGGTCTCCCAGCATCCAGAGAGTAAGGAGCATCATTCACATGAAGTTGAAGTACAGAGAAGCATCGTTATGGTTTTCTTGATAGGACTTTTTCCTGTGAAAAACTGTTACCAACATATTTGGAAATACTTTTTTTTTCTTTTTTTTTTTTTTGGATTTTATTTATTTATTTTTAGAGAGGAAGGGCAGGAGAAAGAGAGGGAGAGAAGCATCAATGCATGAGAGATATATCTTTCAGTTCCTCTCTCACGCCCCCAGCTAGGGACCTGGCCCATAACCCAAGCATGTGCCCTGACTGGGAATTGAACCTGCAACCCTTTGGTTCACAGGCTCACATTCAATCCACTGAGCACACCAGCCAAGGTATAGTGCCTTGTTTTTTAAGATAGTTCATTATAGTAAATCTTAATATCAGAAATTTACAGGAACAAGTATAAAGGACACATGGACAAAAACTAGGGGGCAGAGTGGAAATGGGAGGGAGGTGGGGAGGATTGGTAGGGTGGACTGGGATGGGAGTAAAAGACAAAAAACTGTACCGGAACAATAATTAAAATAAAAAAAACTAAAAATTAAAATTGCTGTTGTAATAAGCTCAGTTAGAAAGTGTTCATTTGTCAATATCATTTACTTCCCAGTTTTTCAACTCTAGTTTTCTTAGCAAGAGAATGTTAATCTCTTGTGGATGAATACTTTTTTTTTATCCTTTCCTCAAAATGCATGGTTTCCTTTAATGTCCCTCTCCATAGAACTTGAGAGATGGCCACAGTTGTTGCCTGAAATTGTAAAGTACATTTCTCCCCCTCTGTAGTCCTTCAGGACATGGAATTTATAGTCAGACAGATGGATTAAAATCCCCCTCTTCAACCCTTGCTAGCATTTTTTTTTTTGTACCTTGGACAATTAGGCTGTGTGAGCCTTGGTTTCTTCATCTGTAAAATAGTTTCTGTAAAGCATTTAGCAAAAGCTACCACTGGGTCATTGCTCACATTTTTAGTAATATTAGTAAAATATTGATGTTACTGATGGTGGACTTTTCCCATACCATTTTCAGGGTTTAAAGTCTTTTGTCATCTTTGGTGTATTATGAGAATCAAAGAAGCCCTGAGAAACCAGTAAAATAAACCAAGGAATGTAGCCACAGGAAGGGTGGCCATAAGGGGGCATGTTTAGAACATCCGTGTGGCATCTGTGGGCCAGTTGAACTGTCCCCAGCATTAAGGCTGGGGAGGCAGCCTGAGTACTTCTCCAGCAGGTCCCTGCTACTCCTAGAGGCCTACCCAGGAGTCTGCTGTGTGGGGCCACTCTGTCTCAGGCAGTTACCGCCTCTGGTTCTGTTGCAAGTTTCCACTGGGGCTCCTCCAAAGAAAGTTTTAGATGAAGTCATCAGAGCTATTTTTATTGATTTTGATTCAGATCTTAATTAAAGTGATCTCAGTTTGCAAAAGGTCTAGCCATCCAGAAATACAGTGCTTGCTGATGCCCTGAGCACGTGAGAACTCCAGGAAGCTTTCAAAAGCAAGCGCTGAGATTATCCCTACCACTCACTACCTCCCAGCCCCCAGCAACTACGAGATTTGAGTTTACAGTAGCTATCATTCTTATGTAAAACTGGCTTGGAATAATAAGTTTCCCCAGGCGCTGACTTACTAATAGAAACCCACTTAGAAGAAATGGGCCTGGTGTTTGTCTCAAGTATGAATAATGTGTTATGCATGATTTACAAAGGCTTAGCAGAATGTCCTTGCTTCTGTGAATCAGGATCAATATTTTTTAGGAAGAAGTTTTTATAGATAGGCCATATTATTATTTGATAATCAGACATCATTTTCTAGTAGTTAAAAGGGTCATTGGACAAAACCCAGTGGACTGACCTTGGCTGCCTAATTTAAGGACTGAAACTCCACATGCCCTGTAAATTATGAGCATACTTGAACATTTTATGGGGAAAGATTTTCTTTTATGTAGGATATTTTTCATGTCAAATGTGGGTTGCCACTTTTACCCACCTGATCCTGACTTTTCCCTTGTGAAATTTATTTTAAATAGAGATGAAGGAATGAGAGAGGAAGTGGGGTGGGATTAAGGGGAATGAACCACGAAAAAACACTGCTGGTCCATGTTATTTGTCTTTGGCATTCTGTAACATTCTTACCTCTGTTGACAGAGAACAGCAGTTCAGCTGCAGGCTCCCATGAAGTCAGGGATGGTGTGGGCTCAGAGGAAGCTGCTGGAACGTTCTCCCTGCTTCCTCCCAGGCAGTGCTCTGCCTCTCTGTAAGCAGCGAGCAACTGGAGGATTTCCTAGGCCGAAGCTTCCATGATTGGACGATAAGTGTTGGTGTGACCCTGTACGAGCACCATCTGACCTGAAGCTTGTGTGGTTCTGTCTCTGGGCCTGAGTGTGGGGCTCGCCATGCCTGTGGGGCCTGTGGGCCAGCCTGTGTGACACTGTCCCTGTGTGGAAGGAGAATGTTGGTAGAGGGAATAGTTTTATTGCTGCCTTCTGAAAATAGAGGAGATACTCAGGGGTGGTGGGAGAGAAGGGGTTAAATACAGCATTTCCATTTTGCTGCTGTTTGATTCTTTTCCATAGCATTCCATTTCTCATCAAATGAAATTTTTGTCCTATCAACTTCATCTATAAATAATTCCATACCATTTCTATCAGATTTGACCCTCTTACCACTTTCATACTGACTGTTGTTTTTTTCTTATTCAGAAACTTTGTACACATTTAAAAAAAAACTCTAAAATGCTTGTTTTGTGGGCGTAGCGCTTGGGCCGGAGCTTCCAGCTGGGACCTTCTGTCAGTAGGTAGATGGCAGGGACAGTCCGAGTGTCCTGGCTGTGGATAGTCAGAAAACTCCGGAGACTCTGACTAGGTTGTCCTTGCTCTTATTTCTTCCATGACCCATTTCCCAGCAGGGACATTTTATATGCTTGCTGCCCTGTCCCTTAGTCTTCCATGAATATTGTTGGCTCACAGAATTTAGATGTGGCCCCATTGTCTGGTCCACATCCTCAGTCCTCAGCAGCAGTGCTGGTTGCTGGCTAGTCCCTCACCCTGCTGAGAGAAGGGCACTGTCAAAGGGTTCTGTCATGAGTCTGCAAAGCAGGGCTGATACATTGGCCTTCTGGCCAACTGAGTAGAGCAGTGAGTGTATGTAGTAGGTGCTTGGTAAAAGTTGTCTTAGGTGATGGGAGGTGAAGGCAGGTAAGTTGTCTTAGGACATCATACACAGCGTGTCTGTTTAGATGACTGAGGATTTTCATGATGCAAAACTATGAAGGTGATAACTGACTTTAACAAATAAAGCCTAACCTTGAGGTTTGGGAAGTAAGTGACTTGTATTAGACTTTAGCATATGAACGAAACAAGAATTTCCTGATTTTCTCATTTCCTGATTGTTCAGAGTGTCCATTATCATGCTTAGCCTCATGCCCAGCCTGGGTTTGCCCTTCACAAAGGTCCTGTGTTCATAGGGCAGTGGAGTCTGTGTTCCCAGGCCCAGCACTGCCCTGCCGGCAGCAGGCAGTAATAAGTAAGCTCCTCCTGGTTACTGGCTAATAGGGCCATGACCTGGTTTGAACTCTGTAATAAGGAAAGAGCAGATTTATTTGCTCCCCCTGAGTGCCTCCCTCCCTCCATGCTCCTTTATTATCTTTAAGAGGAAATTAAACAGCAAAATTCTGCATTCTCATAATGTTAATGGCCTGATGTCATCTTTTCCACTCTGGAGTCAAGTAAGAGGGACAACCAAAACACAGATGTTATGCTTTGTAGTTGCCTAATGCTTCAGCTGTAGGGCGTGTGTGTGTGTGTGTGTGTGTGTGTGTGTGTGTGTGTGTAACAACTTGGAGGTATAATTCACATATATTAAAATTCAGTGTATATAATGCATGGATTTTCAGTAAGTTTTCCAAGTTGTGCAGTCATCGCCAGTCCAGTGTTAGAACATTTGCGTTACCCCACTGATGCCCCTGGTGCCGGTAGCAGCCACTCTCCATTTCCTCTTCTCCCAGCCCTCGGCAACCGGGGTCCACTTTTCATTCTCATAGATGTGCCTCTGCGGGCATTTCATACCAGTGGGATCATATAATATGTGGCCTTGTGTGTTTGCCTTCTGCCTTCTTTCACTTAACATAATGCTTTTGAGGTTTATCTAGTTTGCACCATGTGTCAGTAGTTTGTTCCTTTTTATGCCTGAACAGGATTCCAGCATATGGATGTAGAACGTTTTGTCTGTCTGTTCACCAGTTCATGGGCATTTGGGTGGTTTCCAGTGTGGGGCTCTCATGAAAGCGCTATTTTAGAGACTCAGTTTTTGCAGCTCTCTCAGGTATAGGTAGGAGTCATAGAGTAAATTTATGTTTAACTTTATTAGTAACTGCCAGAATGCTTCCCAAAATGGCTGTACCATATTACATTTTCACCAGGGATGTATGAGGGGTTCCAGTTTGTCCACATCCTTACCACAGTCTATACTTAAGGAATAATCTTAACCCTTGACTGTTACTTGATATTTTATGAACAAAAGAAAGCTAGAAAGTACTATAAGGTTTTTGCAATTTTTCAAAATTGTTGTTAATACATGCTAACTAAAATTGCAGCCCACAGTACTCTACCCTCTCTAATCTCTAGGTTCTGCCACCAGTCGCGCTTGCACGAGTTTAACAACATGCTGTTTGTTTTTCTTGTAAACTTGATGTAAAGTATGGAAGGTATGTGTTTGAGTGATATGTTAATTATCTAAAAACTAAATTAGTTTACTTTGAGAAGGAATTTTATTTTTGAAGGGACCTTTTTCTTTAGTCTCTGTGTTACTCAAACCAGAGGTTGTGAGTTTATGTTTCTGCTGTGCACATTGCTTTAATATAACGTAGACATACGTGCCTATAGAACCTTTTTTATGATGCTGTAAATAATTAAATGGTAACGTTTCTATGGAATGAGGTAGCTTTTAAGGGTTCTTTATTAAAAATGCAACTAGGGCTGTTCCCAAAGTCCTGCCAAACACTGTCCAAGAAGAATTTATCACGTCATTGGGCGTGGCAGGGGTCACTATACACTGTTAAGACCACATGGAGAAAGTTGTTCATTATGTTTGTTTATTCCAGGATTTGCAGGTATGTTTTATTTTAGCAATGAGTTTATCAAATACACATATTTTTCTAAATAAGTCATATAACCAGTCATAACCCAGCATTCTGTTAAAATAGCCCTTTCATCATGGGTGAAGTTCATGACCAGTCTTTGGGAATGAGCAGAAGCATGTGTCTCAGAGTTCCAGCCAAGATGGAGGCGTAAGTAGAAAAGCTTCGCTTCCTTGCACAACAAAAAGAAGGATAATGACCAATTTAAAAACAATAAACAACCAGAACTGCCAGAAAATCAAACTGCGTGGAACTCTGACAACCAAGGAGTTCATCCAGACTAGCAGAGGGACAGAGGTGGGCAGCCAGGTGGGAAGGACACATGGCAAGGCAGTAGCCTGGTCAGGCAGGGCTAGGCTGTCTGAACAGAAAACTAAAGACTCAAACCCTCAAGTTGTAAAATACTGTGGGGATTGCGATTGGCGGGAGAAACTCCCAGTCTCACAGAAAAGTTCGTTGGAAAGTGGGGCTAGATTAGAGCCAGCGAGCAGCATTGTTTCCTCTCTGACCCCTCCCCCCAGACAGCGCCACCACACAGCGAAGTGGGTTGCCCTGCCCTGGTGAACACCTAGGGCTTCGCCCCTGTGCAACGTAACAGGTGCGCCAAGACAAATGAATGTGGCCCAGATGACAGAACAGGTCAAAACTCCAGAAAAAGAGCTCAGTGACGAGGAAGGAGATAGAGAACCTATGGGATAGATGTAGACTTCAAACACTGGTGATCAGGGTGCTCCGAGAAATGATAGAGCTTGGTCACAAATGAAGGAAGAAGTGAGTGCTACAAAGAATGAAATAAAGCAAAATATACAGGAAACCAACAGTGAAGGGAAGGAAATTGGGACTCAAATCAACAATCTGGAGCAAAGAGAAGAAATAAACATCCAACCAGAACAGAATGAAGAAATAAGAATTTTAAAAAATGAGGAGAGGTTTAGGAACATATGGGAAAACTTTAAACGTTCCAACACCTGAATTAACAGGGATGCCAGAAGGAGAAGAGAAAGAGCAAAAAGTTGAACACTTCTCTGAACAAATGAAGGAAAACTTTCCCAATTTAGCCAAGGAAATAGACTTCCAGGAAATCCAGGAAGCTCACAGAGTCCCAAACAAATTGGACCCAAGGAGGAACACACCAAGGCATATCATAATTACATTAGCCAAGATTAATGATAAAGAGAGAATCTTAAAAGCAGCAAGAGGAGAGAGAGTTACCTACAAAGGAGTGCCTATCAGACTGTCAGCTGATTTCTCAAAAGAGACTTTGCAGGCAAGAAGGGGCTGGAAAGAAGTATTCCAAGTCATGAAAGGCAAGGACCTACATCCAAGATTACTCTATCCGGCAAAGCTATCATTTAGAATGGATGGACAGATAAAGTGCTTTCCAGATAAAGTCAAGGTAAAGGAGTTTATCATCACCAAGCCTTTATTATATGAAATCACCAAGCCTTATAACTATTATAAGTTAAAGGGACTTAATCTAAGAAAAAGAATATCCAAAACTATGATCAGTAAAATGACAATAAACTCCTAACTACTAAATAACTAAACCTGAAAAGCAACAAAAACTAAGCAAACAACTAGAACAAGAACAGAATCAGGAATGGAGATCACATGGAAGCTCATCAGTGGGGAGAGAGAGAGGGGAGAATTCGGGAGAAGGTAAAGGGAATAAGAAGCATAATTGCTAGGCATAAAACAGATGGGAAGAAGTTAAGAATAGTATAGGAAACAGAGAAGCCAACGAATTTATATGTACAACCCATGGACATAAACTAAGAGGGAGGGTAGGGAGGGGTGCAGGGCAGAAGGGGAATAAAGGGGAAAAAATTGGGGCAACTGTAATGGCATAATAAAATATACTTAAAAATAAACAGAATTGGATTCAAAAAAGGAAGCATGTGTTTCAGAACACTCATCGAAGGCCATTTGTCTTTTGAATTTTTTGCTTGTCCAAAGTTTGTTTTATCAGTATCCAGGTAAAAAAATATTCTTCAGGAGGCACATGACCTACAAACAGGGAAGGATGAGGGCCAGCCAAGTGGCAGAGGACTGCGGGAGGGAAATAGTGGCAGATGATTTTCTTAGGGTCTCGTATCTGAATAGACAATCTCAACTAGACACAATTTGCATGAGTTATTCTGGCCTCCTTTGGCACTTTGTTATGAGGGGGCAGTTTGGTATAAAGGAGTGATTCTCATGGTGCAGAATCACCCTCACTGGGTGATGTGGGTGTCACCATGATTGGGTTGATGCTGGTTTTCAGGGGGCTGAATCTAGGAGTGTCATATGGGCTGTTCACAGTCGTTTCTAGCACGGTGAGGGATCTAGTGCCTACTGCACAGCCTTAGGACGCCTGCTGGAGGGTTCTACAGGTGAAAAACCTCTGTCTAATACTTGAGCTTAGAACCTCTTTTACATGCATGGTCTGAATATTTACTGAACTTTCTAGTGTTGCTACTGTCAGGTAAATCTGGTAGGATTGTACTGTGTTGAGTTTTCTCAAGACTTGTTTGCCATTTCAGAAAATCTTGTCATCATTGGGGATGCTTTTGTGTCTAATTACATGGCACACCTGCTTTAATTTGCCGTAGTAGCTGTGTTCACACGGATTCCCACCTCTCATTGCCTTATAGGGTACTCAGACTTGTGAATACTGAAATCCATAACAGTGCTTTCTGACCCACTTTCCTAATTCATCATTATGTTATAGATGGAGCATTGTATTATGGTCCTCTCCCCCATTGTTTGTGTTACGTGTGTTAAGGTGTCTAAGGATTTCATTTCAAGATCATTTTAAAACTGAGGCATTGTCTCTGATAATGTGAGAGCCATTGGCTCCAGGTAACAACAGGCTTTTGGTCTATATTGCGAAATACTAAATTCTTGTGAATGTGGGCGGAAGTGGCAAGGTGATGGGAGGCAGTTGCAGCTCTCAGAGGATGCAGGGAGCAAAGCTTCCAGGTAATTGGGAGGGGGCGGGGAGCTGCCTATCATTGATCTGTGCTCATTTTCTGTGAATTGATTCTCTAATGGGCTCTGTGGGGTGGCATTCCTCAAGACTCAGGCTTGTACTTGCCACCTACCCCAGTGCAGAATTCTCTGGTTGCTGTGCACCATCTCTGGGGGAAATAGGGTGTCAAGAGACCCGCCCTGTATTTCTGAGAAGAGATGTGGCTGAGAGGCATAGGGCAGAGATGAGAATGAAGAATGAAGCTGGCTGGCTTCTTGATCACATTACTGAATTCCTTATTGGTGTGGGATAGATTCAGACATTAAATCATTTTATCAGTCTCAGTTTCCCAGGTCTTTGCCCTTCTGTCTGCGCATTCCTAAAGAAGAGCCAAGCCCCTGTTCCACATCAGACTGTCCCATTCCAAAGACTGTGTTTTTTCTGCAGGGTAAAGTGACTTGGAGCCTTTCTCCTTTGTGTGCTGCATTTCACCCTCCTGCAATCTCTGTACCCTCGTGCTCTTCCTGGTCTCAGACACCTGCCATCCGTTCATCACCACAGGCCACTTGGTACCTGCCAGTCAGTCACTCCTTCACCTCTGGTTTGGGGGATGTGGTGTTTTACCTGGTCCTCACAATTGTAGCACTGATAAAAGGTCATAAATTTTCCTATAGTGATTATTCTCCTCCTCTTCTAATTTGTTACTGGTATTTTAGACATTTCACTGTTTATAAGTACCTTTTCCAGCAGCTTGTCTAGGACATATAGAGGAGGACAAAAGTTAATTCAGACATAACATGGAAGTTCCTGAGGAAGGTTTACTCAGGGAGAGGAAACTAGCATGCATTTAGTTTGGTTTTATTTGTAATAACCAAGTCCACTGTTAATATAAAAAGTTCCGTTTATACTGGGCCGTGGCATATTTGAGAGTCTCTTGGTAGGATCTGAGTGATACAAGGTGAGGCTGGCCGGCCACAGCACCCAGCAGGCTGACCGTGGGGCAGATTGTTGACCTCCAGATTGAGTGCGGACCTGACCGCTGCAGCCCTGGTGCATTTCCAGTTTCTGCTCAAAGGAATCCAGTTTTATGTTTTGGTGTGGTGCCTGTGCAGTATTTGTATTTCAATTCAGCAGATTTTGCCCTCTTCTAGTTTCAAACAGACCAACTTAAGCCAAGAAAATTGACATTTTTTCTCATTATAAAAGTGATACAGTGTACTAGAGAAAATTTAGAAAATACAGGAAGGTATAAAGAAAGAAAATTGAAAATTACTAGTAATCCAGTCATCCTGCGAGCTACTTGCTCAATATTTTGGTGTTTGTCCTTTAAGTCTTAGAAGAAATAATTATTGGGAAAGAAAGGGAGTGTGTTTTATATTTGTGACTTATACTTTGTGACTTGAAGGGTGGTTTATTGTGGCTACTTTTCTTTTTTTTTTTTAGTTAATTGAATACAGTGACTTTGAAATTTTGCCTTTTTGGAAAGATCTGTTCTGTGCCTTTCAGAGAAAGTAACTTGATTAGCAGTGAATACTGGATTTCAGCATGTAAGTGCAGCTGCAGTCCTGGCTTTCCCAGGACTCGTATGCCCTCACTAAATCTGTTTGAAACCCATCCCCTGTACAGTGGAGTAAACTTGTAAGTGCAGGCTGCAGTCTGACCTCGTGAGTTGGTGGTAGGTTTGGTTGGGTGATGAGGACTTGTGGATTATAGGCACACATCACAGATACTGCAGATTCACCCCAGAGTATGGCAGTGAAGCGAGTCGTAATCTTTTTTGTTGGTGGAAGGTCATGCTTTCCATTTGTAGAAGGCACATCTGTGAAGCGCAGCGCAGTAAAATGAGATACGCCTGTGCTGCTTCTACCTTTGACTGCGTGTGTGGTCATCGGTGTGAAGAGTGGCGGCAGCCTTGCTGCGTTTCCTCTTCCTCTCCCAACGTGAACCAAACTGACATCCACGTCAAGAACTGAGGGTATGCATACTTCATGAATTGAGCCTGGATCTTGTAGTCACAATATGGAAATTGTGGAAGATGAGCCTCTGTTCAGCAATTAACTGTGAAGCTAGTTCTGTTCTACTTTAAGAGTAAGAGTAAGAAATTGAGAACTCCCAACTTATTTCTAAGGAATATGCAGCTATACAGCCATTTCCTGTTTTCTGGATTTTATTAAAATGCAAGTAGTCTTGACTTCAAAGTAGTATAATCAAATCCTGAAGGAACACAATTCTAATGCTTTGCCTCTTTGGTATTTTTGTTTCGTTGTCTGCCTGTCTGGCTTATCTGACACCTTGCTGTCTACATTGGTGAAAATTCCTCCCGGTGTAGCTTGCTCCCAGGCTTAATGGGAAGCATGGAGTTTGCAGTGCCTACTACATCCCTGGGGTGGGCAGGAACACATACCTGACCCACAGAGTACGCCTCATGATACAGTTTGAGTGATGAATATTAATCACTTTGGTTATTAACAGTTGATTTCTCTTGTATTTTCTTAAATGAGATGGAGTTAGTGCACATCTTTGCTTTTGCTCCGCATGATCTGCTGTAGTTTAAAAAGAATGTCTTGAAATGTAAGTGGACGCCCTTCTCTCCCAAGCATCCAGTAGCAGAACATATTCTGGCTGGCATGCGCACATGATCCCAGCATGCCAGAATCGGGTGTCACG
Source organism: Tonatia bakeri (assembly GCA_004024845.1). Lineage (NCBI taxonomy): Eukaryota > Metazoa > Chordata > Mammalia > Chiroptera > Phyllostomidae > Tonatia > Tonatia bakeri. The sequence continues at coordinate 166,269 of PVIA01001717.1, read as the reverse complement.
TAGGGCTCCATGTTAATGTGAGAAGGGAATAAGTCCATCAGAGCAGTTTTTCTAGAAACTGATACTACCTGATAGAAACCTCGATGTCTGTCAGAGACCAGGAGCACAGCTATGTGCTGATGCACGAACAGTGGCCAAACGGAGGTGGGGCGGGGCCAGAACTGCGTGCCCCTGAAGCCTAAAGGAAGCTGTTGGGTGTCACTCCCATGAGGAACCAGATGGTTGCTCAAGTTCATGATCCTGTTCCAGCCTAACTCCTGGAGGCTGGGGGAATGAAAACGTACACTTTCTAAATGGTTGCTGGATCATGTCCTCTCTTAGGTTTCCTTTGGGAAATGTATCTCAATTCAGACACGTGAACGCTATCTGCTCCCCCCTCTGTCAACTTGTCCCAGGTATCTGAGGATTTTCCTGTTTGTAGACTGGGTACTACAGCTGAGGGGCTTTGATGTTCTTCAGCCCCCACTCCTCCTTTTGATTACATGTGTTTCTGCTAAAGACGTCTTTTCCGGTGCCGACAGGGACGTGAAGTTCCTTGGTCCCCTGTAGCTTTTTGTGCTTTGTGGTTTCTCTCATCCTGTTTTATTAACTGTAACGTGGAAAGAGGCCTGATCTGAAGACACATGGCCCAGGATATCGAACTAGAGTGTGGTGGCCCACAAACCATCTGATCTGACTTGAATGGGCCTGGAAACACGCTTTGTTATATGTGTACAAGAAAATCCCACTGGCCCTACCTACCTGAGGCCAGCTGTTTGTAATGTGCCTTCCTTTCCAGGTCATCCCTCCTGGAGCTGTGGGGTACACCTCCTGACCCTCTTAGGGTGCTGGGGCCAAGTAGGCCTTCCACAGGTGCAGGGGTGCCTGCCTGGGTCTGAAGGTCTGTCAGTCCCCACATGGCTTATCAGAGGGCCTGTCCCTTCAGGACCAGGGTGAACTCCCACCCCCAGGCAAACAGGGTGGGTCCTGTAGCACTGGTTTTAATACTGCCTCTCAGGTAAGTTCTCAGGTAAGAAAGTTCTGTCATTCAGAGATATGAAATCAGAAGCCACAGGGTGAAATCCAAGGGGGGCCATTGAGAGGCGTGTTCATCCTTACTGCGGGTGTCCAGTAGCTGACATTCTCCCAGGATACCCTCTGCTCAGAGACGCAGGACTTCATTTAGGCACGTTGCAGTAGCACCAGAGTCTGGCTAGTTATAACTACTAAATAATAGGCATTCTTCAGGAATAAGTACATATTCATTGAAACAAATCTGTGAATACATGACAGAATAAAGACAGGGCCAGGTGCTTTGTAGTTGTTCCCACTTCTGTGCCTTTATTCTTTTTTTTTATAGTACTTTTTAAAATTGACTTTTAGAGAGAGAGAGAAACATCAGTTTGTTATTCCACTTACTTCTGCAATCACTGGTTGATTCTTGTTCCCTGACCAGGGGTTGAACCTCACAACCTTGGCACATTGGGACGATGCTTTAACCAGCTGAGCTACCTGGCCAGGGCCTCTTTGTTCTTATTTTATGATAAAGTTGCCTGTCACTGATTTTATAGGATTTGTTGCCCTGAGAGTTTCCCAAGATCTTTATTGACTAGGGATGTGTGTGAGCTTGTATGTAATGGTGTTAAGGATTTTCCTAATATTGTGCCAGGGGTTAGAACACTGGGGTTCCTTTTAGAATGCCTGTTTTTAGGGTACCTATGTAACTTCCAAGATTTCAACTGGGAACAGTGCAGTTGGAGGCATATCTGACATGGTTTGGGAGTAGGATCTGGCTGCTTCAGCCAACACAGATAGCTAAAAATAGCCCCATGGCTGGGTGCTATTAATCTCTAAGGCAGTTCTTCACTGCTGGGCCACAGTTGGCACAACTGACTTGCTTGCCTAGTGTGCCCTCATTTTACCTCTCCTTTTGATCACCTTTATTCCCCTTTTTGGTACTAGTCTGTCTCTTGACCTATGGAGTCAGGTGCTGCATGCCCTCTAAGTGCCCACTGTGTCTCCATTCTCATCTCCAGCCCCCACATGGTGACTCCTTCCCTCCAACAGAACCACCTCATCCAGTTACTGTCTCCTTCCATTCCTTAGAGTTCTTCTGGCTTGCTCTTCTTTCTTCCATAGGTGCTATGATAAACCGATAGAAGTAATGGGCTGACGTGTGTGTGATCCTCTGTATTGGTCAGCGGTTCTTCATGTTAAGAGAGGTTTGCTAAAAGTACAGTTCCACAACTCAAAGTTTTCCCCTTCTTGAGAGTGAAATATTCTGGGACAACTTTAACATCCCAACATCCTAATGATAGGGGTGCCAGAAGGAGAAGAGGAAGAGCAAGAAAGTGAAAACTTACTTGAAAAAATAACGAAGGAGAATTTCCCCAATCTGGCAAAGGAAACAGACTTCCAGGAATTCCAGGAAGCTCAGAGTCCAAAGATGTTGGACCCAAGGAAGCACACACCAAGGCACATCATAACTACATTACCTGTGATTAAAGATAAGGACAGAATCTTAGAAGCAGCAAGAGAAAAGGAGACAGTTACCTACAAAGGAGTGCATAAGATTCTCAACTCATTTCTCAAAAGAAACCTTGCAAGCAAGAAGGGTCTGAAAAGAAGTATTCCAAGTCATGAAAAGCAAGGACCTACATCTGAGACTACTCTAGCCAGCAAAGTGATCATTTGGAATGGAAAGGCAGATAAGTGCTTCCCTGATAAGGTCAAGTTAAAGGAGTTCATCATCACCAAGCTCTTGTATGAAATGTTAAAGGGATTTATATAAGAAAAAGAATAAAATCAAAACTAGGAACAGTAAAATGACAAGAGACTCATAACTATCAACAACTGAACCTAAACAAAAACAAACTAAGCAAAGAACTAGAACAGGAAGAGAATCACAGAAATGGAGATCACATGGAGGGTTATCAGCAGGGAGGAGGAGGGAGGAGAATGGGAGAAAAGGTACAGAGAATAAGTAACAGAAATGGTAAGTAGAAAAATAGGGGGAGGTTAAGAATGGCATAGAAAATGGAGAAGCCAAAGAACTTACATGTACGACTCATGGACATGAACACCGGGGGTGTGCGTGTGAGAGGGGAATAAGGGCGGGGGGGAATGGGACCAGTGTAATAGCATAATCAATAAAATATATTAAGATAAAAATACTCAGATATTGGTAATTTTCCCCTTAAACTGGACACTGGCCTGTGGCCTCATTTAATTCATTCATCATTGTTTATGTGGGCTGAAAGCATTTGTTTAGGAGATGTAAATATCCTTATGTTTTTAATGGCCAAAGGTTGGAGTAGTCATGCTTTTAGTCCTGAGCAATTGAGAGTCTTTGCTTTGACATGAGCCGCACTGAGATGAGCAGATCCTGTTTCAGTGATGGAATATGGGCCGCTAGAAAGAAGGGCTGGACAAGCAGGCCTTGCTGTGATTCTCTCTAATGTCTGGACTGGATTGACTGGTACAATTCCAGTTTTATTTTGAAGCTGGGAGGGAAGTGGGAAGACATCCTCCATACCTGGTATTTCATTTAACAATTTAGAAGAAAACCATTTTTAACAATCATCGCACCCCAGTTTTCTCCCAGAACTGGTCACTAATTGTTAGCATATTTGAAAAAAGCTGCCCCTATCGTGCATTTTGTAGGAGTAGCCAGTTACCAGAACTCGCAGTTCTGCTTAAGTTGTGAGCCAATCAGAACTTCTTGAAGATTTAAGCAGAAGTACGTTTCTGAGGAATGTCATCTGTACTGGTGGTTTGCTGTTTTCTAAATGAATCTCTTTGACACCAAATTCAGGTAATATGTATTATTTTTTAAGAAATTGCTGCATGAAGTCTAACCTTGAGGGCATTTGGAAACTTCCAGTGACCTTGCTTGCTTTTTCAAGATTTTACCACTGATTTCTCAGGACAGTTAAAAAAAAATTAGTTATTTGAAGTACGTAAATAAAATATTTTTATTTTATTTTTTGACTTTGTAATGCATGAAGATGGGATTTTTCTGGTGGGTCCTACTTGCTTTTTAATCTTTGCCTGTGGAGGGAAAAAAAACTAAATTTTCAGTAAACTTCTAAGAGTAGCTAATCCTTAAAATGGTAAGATTCATAATGGAAGGTGGGTGGGGGGAGGTCTTTTATCCCTTATAAAGGTACTTAATCTTTTTAAGTTTTCTGTATTGCCTTATTATCTTTTAAAAACATTGGCTATAAAATATGTATTTACTTTTAAACAACAATAGTGTGGCATTGCGTTATTTTCAGCAGATGTCAGAATGGTGGGTTTTTTTGTTTGTTTGTTTTAACTTGGGGAGAATGCTGTAGTTTGTTCCAAATGTCACCAGGTGTGGCATAAGGAGAGGTGGAGGAGAGCTGTTGCTCTGAGCTCCACGTCTGACCTGACACTGGGCTTGAAGTCAGCCTGGGGGCCGTGGATTTAAAGTCTTGGGATCTTGTTCTCCAGCCTGGCTACAGCTTGCCCTAGCAGTCGGTGCCCTGAGTGTCATCTCTGGGCCATTCATCTGTTACAGGACCAGATACTCACTGCAGTTTGGGAAGATATGCATTCTGAATGTCCTACTTGCAGATAGTGACCACTTTCATTCGAAGCAGACAGTGGGATGTTTAGTTGGAACCACACAGGTGTATGAGGTGTCTTCAGCCTAAGAGGGGGCATGAGAACGGTAGAGATCCCATAGGAGCTTTGGAGTTTTTCTTCATCAAGAAGACCTCAGAGCATTGTTGATTATGAGTAACTGTTTGAAGTTTCTGGCATAACATTGTTATATCCACCTTTTAGCCTTTATTATGACTTTAAATTTTTTTTTCCTTTATTAACCTCTAACTACTTTATCTTAAGAATTCTTTCTGAAGTCAGTTTATTTTAACCAGAAAGCTGATTAGAGTTCATTGCTAAAAAATGATAGGCTGGACAAATGACCATGAAAAATATTTTGGCACCTAGAAGTCATTGTCCAAAGTATTGCCACATGTATTTATAAAGGATGAGCAGGGTTTTATTACTTAAGATTATGGTATGACATTTGGAACATCAAAACTCAGTAAATTCAGGTGTTTTACTTGGAGTTTAACTTGCATTTTCCCCTGGAATATTCACATTTCTCCTTCACCTAACTTTGTGGATTAAATAAAGCATAACATTCGTTCTGGGCAATCTAGGAGATTGCTGAAGGACTGCGGAAAGAGCATTTTAGGAAACAGTTCAGTCAGGATTGCAAAAAGAAAGGAAAGCCCTCTTCGTTCCTCTTTAGCTGCTATTTGCAAGCCTTCAGACACTCTTGGGAACTATGGCAACATTGCAAGTGAGTTATCTAAATAGTGCAGCCCATTACCTGGCAGAACAAGCTAATAAATTCCTGAGGGTTGATCTGGCTTTACTTTCTGATTGACAGTGATCCTGACCAGCTTTCTGACTGAGCTCCCATTTACCAAGTGTGACAAGGAGTGTAATGACATGGTGGGGAATGGTGGCCCCTCAGACACACAGGAAACACATGGAGCTCTTTAGATAAAAGTTCCTCTGTGTGGGAAACCTTCCCTCTGTGTCCATCCTTTCACCCATGCTTCTTCTTGCAAAGTAAGTTCTTAGGCCGGTATTACCCAAATCTAAAGCTATATATACTGTTTTGACACAGGGGAAGGGATGCAAGTTTCCTGAAGAAGCAAGTGCATTCAAGCAGGGTAAAAAAAAAACACACTGAGCCCTGACTGGTATGGCTTGGTTGGGCGTTGTTCCACAAAGTGAGTGGTCGCTGGTTTGATTTCTAGTCAGGGCACCTGCCTGGGTTGTGGGTTTGGTCCCTGGACAGGGCATGTGTAAGGGGCAACCGATGGATGCTTCTCGAATCGATGTTTTTCTCTCCCTCTCTTCCTTCCTTCCCCTCTCTCTAAAAATAGATAAATAAAATCTTAAACACTGGTTTCCCTGTAGTTATACCAAAAGTGGCGGTATAACTAAAACAGGTTCCCTAGAAAGCTAGATACCGTCAACCTTGAATGGCAGGGTAGATTTGAATGAACCCAGGCCAGTGCTTGGGAAACATGCTGCTTCCAGCAGCTGCACTATTGCACTAGGCTGTGAACTGTTCTATGCTTTGGTTTCTAGGCAACTTGCACAAATTTTAAATCTGAATATAAAATATACATTCACTTCCCCTCCTGCCCCCTGCAAACAAAAAACAAAAACAAAACTGAATAAAACTATAGAAAGCCTAATGATCTAACTAACCCTTGGTAACCACAGTAAACAAATCTAGGCTCCTGCCTGGTGATTTAGAGATTCTGGTGGTGAAACCTAGTAAACAAAGACAATGCAGTTGTAAATAACTCCTTTTGTTGCAAAATGATTAATATTTCTATAATGCAAGCAAATCATGGATACTCTGCCTCCAAGGTCCCCTGCAAAAGAAGGAATTTCTTCATGGGAATAGTTCTTATTGTTATGGGTGATTTTTTATTAGTCCTGCATTATGATTCTAAGAAGCTGTAGATCGTGTTATCACCAGCAGCCAGCAGCAAGCTCTGTCCATGAAGGAATACTAGAGGGTGTCCTGAATGTTCACTTCATTAGCCTCGCCCGGTTGTTACTTCTGGGTGGGCAGATGCTCAGCACTGCCTCCCCTGCCACCCGGAGGGAGGGAACAGGAGCAGTCCCAGAGTCAGTGTAGCTTAATACCGCTATTGGAGATTCGGACTTAAAGATAACCTTTGATGAATTTAGTGAATTTATGAAACCAGGCAGGTTTCATAAAGTTGTCAATAGATTTGGCAGTCTAACTGCTTTTGTTAGACCTAGCGTTGTTTAGACCACAAGTGGCAAACACAAGGCCCTCTGGCCGAATTCGGCCTTCCACCTCCTTTTATCCAGCCCGTCCCTTGTTTCTACTGGGCAGCAGCACTGAGTTCTCACTGAACTGTTAGGGAATAGTTACATTTATACAGTCCTAAAATTACATTCGACCCTTTGAAGGCAACCGAGAGGCTGATGTGACCCCCTGTGAAAATGAGATTGACACTCCTGACTTAGATTCATGTGGGGATTGACTAGCTCTAAGTTCAAAAGAAGGAGTATTGTGGACCTAATGGATGGACAAGTCAGATGCAACACCTGTAGGTATGTGTTCAGTGTCTTTAAATATTTAATAGTATAATGGCAGGCATGGTTAGGAGGGGATCAGCCAGGCTACTTTATATGCTTTTGGAGTCTGCATCTTGAGCAACATGAAGCAATTGAGGCAGGTCCAGAAAGAAGTAATATTGTGAAGGTAAAAAGTAAGACCTACGGGAAAAGTTTTTAAAAACTGAATTTGTTCTGTCTAGTACCAGCAGTGTTCAGGGTTCTAAGGATGAGCTGCACTGGGCTTCTAGCCTTTGTGCCTCCAGACAAGCCATTTGGGGCCTCTTGGCTTTCAGCTGGCCTGTAAAAAGGAGGCCAACCGTCCTTCCACCTTTACATTTATTTATTCCTGCCTTCAAAGGAGGTGACTGCAAGTTACTCTTCATTTTCACTGCACAAAAAAGAAGTGATTTAAAATTGCATTGGCAAGTTTAAGAATAGTATTTTTACAAATAATCTACTAATAGAAACAAATTATAAATATGTATTTTTACATTGCTGTCTTCAGTGTTTGTGGATTTGCTAAAAACTGAATCACAATTTTTTTAAAGACTTTATTTTTTTTAAGAGAGGGGAAGGGAGACAGAAACATTGATGTGTGAGAAAAACATCGATCAGTTGCCTCTCACATGCACTCAGCAGGAACCTGGCTCACAACCCAGGCATGTGCCCTGGCTGGGAATCAAACCAGCGACCTTTTGGTTTGCAGGATGACACCCAACCCACTGAGCCACAGCGGTCAGATCTAGATTACAATTTTAAATAAGTCCCATCCTACCAGCAAAAGATAGAATTTTACTTAAGTAATACTTGTCTCAAAAGCTTTATGTCAGGCTGTATGAACAGAGACAAGTTATGAGTTTGCTCTTTTGTTTAACCCTGCTATGGCATCATGTTTGTTTATGTATTTGGTCATTCATTTTTTATGTTATTAATTTTAAGAAATCCTTAAAGTAACCACTTGCATTATTTACTGTCAAGAACAAGGACTTGTGATGGCAGACTAAGTAAGATTGCTGACATGACTTTATTCTTCAGAGTTTGTAAAAATGGTTTTTGGGATGTTAAGTTTTTATTGTCGCTGCAAAATTGATATATTTCTCTTTCCCACAGAACTAAAGCATTTTAAAGTTGCCATTTTAATTTAATTTAATTCTGGGAATGTAATAGCATTAGGAGCATGTAAAAGGAACTAGAAGAGGAGAGCACAGGCCTTATTAGCCCTGTGTCAAAAAGAGCAGCAGGAAGTCACCACCTGGCTCGTCCTCAGTTCCAGAGGACCTCAGTGGGGGAGCAAGGAGCCTGGGGCAGGTGACTTTGGGGCCATACTTTCACCAGAGGCTGGCACCTGCACTGATAGCAGCAATTGCCACTACAAAATCAAACAGCCATTACTTTCCTGTCCTTTGTAAAATTTAATGCCCATCCTCTTTTTCTGCATTTTATTTCCCCATTTTAGAACTGTGTTACTACCAGGAATGCTTTTCTGAGAAGTAGAGACCAAGGAGGGTTGTATATCATGCATGGAGTTGCAATTCTTGTAATACAACAGGTGATCAATCCGTCTCCTTTCTACTCCTCTCCTTCGCTTACTTTGGACAGGGTTCTAGGACGCGCTGGTGATGCACACTTTCCTGGTCCCTCCAGGTTGCATGTTCATGGGGGTGGGGGCCGCACGACGGAGCGACTCCCATCTTACTGGCCCTCTCTTGCACTAGGTCAGGGTCTTCATTTTCAGTGATCCCACTTCTTATCTTGGTTCAGCTCTACAGTCAGTAATGAGATTCAATGAAAAAACATGAAGTGAGAAATGATTGGAAAAAATTGCTTTTCTACTGTAAGACACAGTAAAGAATTGCATGTTAGTCTTCAGTGAAGAGTTTACTTGGAAAGATAAGCCTGGTTAATCGTTTCCCTTTTGAAAATAAAACAGTATGAACTTTGGAAAACATCATAATCACGTAGTGCCCTGAAAAAAGTCAATACCGCACGAAAAAAAGAAAGTAAGAGTGTTGATGTTGTGGACATGTGGGTTGTTCCAGCATCTCACTCATTCCCTTTACTACTTAGATATTTTATGAGGCTTCTTAAACCAAAAGGTCCTGTGCCATTCAGGAACTTAGCCAGGTTTATGTAAACGAAACTTTTTGGGCCAAAGGCAGACACCATTAGCAGCATTTTGAGTTATCCAAAGGGTAACATGCCCCCCCTGAATCATGTAGGAAATAGCCTCATAAAAAGAGTGATTTGTGCTAGAAAAATAGAAAATAAGGAAAACTATTCAGAAATAAGATTCTTTTTAAAATTTTTAGAATTTCTATTTTATTTATTTGAGAGAGAGGGAAACGTTGATTTGTTGTCCCCCTTATTTAGCCATTCCTTGGTTAATTCTCGTATGTGCCCTGACGGAGTGAATCCACAACCTTGGCCTATCTGGATGATGGTCTAACCAGCCGAGTTACCCTGCCGCAGCAGACTGTTAAATCAATGATGCAGGATGTAAAATCTGATACAGCCAGATTGTAATGGGGGGGGTGAGTTTGGGGGGAGGAGGAGTGACACATGAAAAACCTACAATAAACCAGGCTGTGATCTCACCATATGTGTTGAATTGAACACAACTCTTCTGCATTTAATGAAGAACTTTAGCCTTTAGGGGTAAATAAAACATCACTAAACAGGGATGGCCTGAATATTTTTTTTACTGGCTGTAATAATTAAAGCCATGAAAAGGTGGTGGGGTTATGTTACTTATTAACTTGAATCACTCTTAGATTTGATCAAGACGCGGTTGCCCATGGCGTTTTGTTTCATGCTTGCCCTTTGTTTCATTGACATGCTCTGCCCTGGCCTTTGTGGCACTGTAGAAGCAGCCAGGCAGTTAGGAACCAGACCCAAAAGGGCTGTAGACCTCCTGTCCAGCTTTCTTCTCCCCTCCTATTCCCCTTTCAAAAACAACGTTTTAGCCACTAGAATTGAGCCTGAAATCTCCTGCAAAGCTGTGTATTTGGGGGAGGTGAGCGGAGGGATGGGAAGAAATCTTTCCCTCTTAAAAGGAAACTGATCGGAGTTCAGGTGTAACTGAGAGCTTTTAAAGGGTGTTTTTATTTTCCTCACAGGTTGAGCCAAAGGTTTAAAAACATTGAGGTTCCTTATAAGAGGAGCTTGGGACCTAGATATATTAGCTTCCTATTGCTGCTGTAACAGATTACCACAAATTCAATGACTTAAAACAACACAGATTTACTACAGTGGCTGGAGGTCAGATGTCCAAATCGTCTCACTGGACTACAGTCAAGGTGTGGGCAGGCCTTTGTTCCTTACTAGAGGCTCTAGGGGAGAATCTGTTTCCGTGCCTTCTCCAGCTTTCAGAGGTCCCTGCATTCCTTGGCCCATGGCCGCTTTCTTCATCTTAAAAGCCAGCAAAGGCAAGATGAGTCCTTCAAAAGCAGCTCTCTCTCTGGTTCTCTCTTCCCTGCCTGACTTCTTCATTTATTTGGGCCTTGTGATTGCCCTGGGCTCACTGGGATTTTCCAGGATCATTACTCCATTTCCAGGTCATTTGGTTGACAACCTTAACTCTCCTGTGTCATGTAACCTCACATTTTAGGATGTGGCCATTGCTGTCCTTAGCACACTAGAGACTGTTGATAACATAAAGGGTAGTGAATTGGGGTGTTTATAGGGTTGTGAAGTAGACAAGATACAGGGTGTGCTGTTAGAAGTGGGTTTTTATAGCTTATTGCAGTTCGTTATAGCTACTACTGTCAGGAAAAATACACATACATGTGCGTGTACACACATGTATGCTATTGTCAGAAAAAGTCACTTGCAATTTTAGCTTAAATGGGGCTTCTATTTTACTGTAGTATCTAATGTCAACTACTGAATATAAAGAGGAATTTTAAGTGTGACATACAAATATAGTGTTAGTTTGGGAAAAATTGGCATTTCTCTAGTCAAAGGAATGATGGAGTTACAGTTTTATTGGCTTAAGAATGTATGAATTCATCATGTTCTGTGAAAATTTTGTGCTGTAAATTGTTGGGTTTTTTTAAGATTTTATTTATTTTTACAGAGATAGGGGAAGGGAGAGAGAAAAAGAGGGAGAGAGACATCACTGTGTGGTTGTCTCTTGCACATACCCTACTGAGGAGCTGGTCTGAAACCCAGGCATGTGCCCTGACTGGGAATTGAACCTGCGACCCTTTGCTTTGTAGTCCAGCGTTCAATCCACTGAGCCACCCCAGCCAGGACTGTTTTTTATTAACATTTAACTTCACAGGGAAACCTCAAATATAAACATGATAATCTGTTTTTAACACTATAAACACATCCCTTTCAGTGCTCATAACTGTATAATTTTTACATAGTTTCTAACCACTGTGTATATGCTCTTGGGTGCTAAGTGGTGTAACTTTTCTGTGACCCCTTTCCCTAGTCATCTCATGGAACATTGCTAGTAGTGTGTGCCTCTGTTCTGCGTGGCAAAATCCATGAGATGACAGGTGTGTGAAGTTCTTCAAGAGAAAAGCACTACCTGCATTTGCATAAAGCAGAGCTGCCCTGGTTAAGCTGTCAGCAGCTTCCCAGTAGAAAATGTCCCTGAAATAGATATGACATTTACCTGTAATGGCTTTCTTTGCCTGTGGAATTAATAGTGTAAGTCTTAAAAAATACTGTCTTTGAATTTTTCTTCTAAAGTTGACCCCATTTTAACAAATTGTCATCATTTGTTAAAAATTAGTGTTTGTGGGCACAAGATTGAAACTTGGAAGGAATCCCAGGCCTGCATGGAGCCCAGACATTCAAGTATATGCACAGTGACATGATAATGATTCTGTTACATGGCAGAATAGAACTGCCTATGTAGGAATGAATGAGAGGATAAAACGCAAAAATCAAAAATGGTTTCTAGAAGGGTTCTTGAAGAAGGTAGTCCTTGAAAAGTGGTGTGAGTGTGTGTGTGTGTGAGGGGGGTGCATTCCGGGCAAAGGGACTGTTATTAGCAGTTCATATCAGATTGCAGGAAAAGTTTGTTGAACAGTTGAGGAGAGGAGTGGAACTGGAAATGGGTATATTGAGCCACACACATTGGAGCATACATGTCATTGTTTCAGTCAGAGGACAGAGAGGATCAAAGTTGTGCTTAAAGGCAACTCATCTTGCCTGTTGGTGGTGGACAGAGTGAGTCTGTAATCCAAGGCCTTGAACAAGGCAGGCCTGGTGAGGTCCTGCTCACAAGGGGGTGCTGGAAACCAGGCAGGGAGGAGAATGGAGAGCTGCTTTGGTGACTGGTTTACATTTGGTGGTTAGTTGGGTAGGGTTACTGTTCGTTGTATATCTCACTCCTTTCTATTTGCACCGTTAGTCTTTGAGGAGGATGGACTACTGTAAATTCACATCCAGGAGCAAAGTGGGTCTTTAGACAGAGCACCAGTGGTGTTTCCTGACACCCTTGAAAGCTGGGTCAAGTTTTTACCCATGAGAGAATAGAAGCCACAGAGCTTGTGCCAAGGTCATTAACTAGGTGACTGGCCAGGCAGGATTAGACCTAGGTTCTAGGTGACTAGCCAGATGAAGGCACCCCTAGCTAGTGCTGCTAGGACTTAACTCTTTGTGTTCGGAGGCAAGGACTTCATTGTCATCCTTTCCTTTTGCACCAAGCAAGTCCAGAGCTACAAGCCCCACGGCGGGCCTTGCATGGTGCAGGGAGTGGGCCTCCTCTGCCTGGACAACCGCTGTGGGGGGTAGGGGGGGAGCGGTAATGTTTAGGAGCAGGGGCTGGGCCCAGACACCGCCCCTTTGGTGGGTGCCTCGTGTCCCCGCCCTGCTTCCCCGCCCACCTTCCGACTCCCTCTATTCTCTGACCCGGCTGGCTGCCGAGTGAGTGGACGCCTGCTCGGACTGCGAGGCTGCCCTGAGCACTGGCTCGAGGGTGGACTTTAGCCAGGCAGGGCCTGGAGGCTGCCAGTGAGGGTTGGGGGTGTGGAGAGTGAACCACGGCCTGTGGGGCTCCGAGGCTGACACACTTGTTTGGGTAAAACTCTCTTATATTAGGTTACTCCCAGCTTGGACAGACATGAAGTTCCCTAAATCCCTCTCTGTGCCCCGTCTTGCCGATGGGGACCTACTGCGTCTTCCTGGTGGACGCCGACAGCTTGGTTCTTCGGGTGGTAATGCGAAGGGATCCTGAGCACCAACCAGCACAGGGCCTCAGCTCTGTAACCGGAGAGAAGTGCTCTGTCAAAGATTGCTGTACAACAGCCCTAGCTCCCCTAAGAGCTAGGTACTTTTTTTTTTTTTTTTAAGTCCAGCTTCTAATTTGGGCCATTCTTGCTTTCAGAGAAGAACGTGCTCCAGGGACAGATGTCAGTGTAGTTCTCGCAGTTTTTTAAACTTAGCTGATGGTAGTTGAAAGTCGGGGAGCAAGGCGTGTAGATTTAGTACAGCATCGCTCAGCGGGCCCTGAGGAATTTTTTGCTTGGGGACTTCCCTTTGAAAAACTTTGGGAAGGTGTCACTGCCCCTGCTTTGAGGAGAGAGGTAGGCGCCCACAGTGTGCGCAGGGGGCTCCAGCTTTGCTTAGAAAGAAGCATGAGAAACCTTTCTCAGATACAGCTTCATTTAAAAAGTAATAAATCATTTTATGGAGTAGGGCTACTGACTTGATTTCCAAAAGGGAAATGGTTATAAAAATAGCGTGAAAAAATAGTACTGGGATCGATGAGAAATGGTATCTCGATGTTGCTGAGAACTCTTAAAGTGGAGATACTTTCTGGACAGTACGTGGTTTTATCTTAATTCTCGATCTCTACTTTTCAATTTAAAGCAAAATCGCAGATTTGACCAGCAGTTTAATGGCTTTTCACTTTTAAAAGTAAATGCTAAAATAAGCTTGTGTTAGTGATGAGACTTCCAACAGCATATGTGCTCATGACTGTTTACTTTTATGAGAACATTTTGGTATATTTTGTGAAGCTTCTTTACTTTTGTCTGTCTCGTTGCAGAATATTTATGTTCATTATAATGTTTATTATCTGAACATAGATACCATGAATTTTTCAAACTGAAAATTTCTTTTTAAAGAATTATACTGAATGAGTTTAATGTTCTTATATAATTGAAAACATGCATAAATCTTACAAATGTTGAGGGAGGTGTCCTGTCACGTGCATAAAAAGATTGACTCAGCTAACATTTTAAAGCCATTTAAAAGCTTAGATCTTGACTCAGTGGGGAATTTTGGAAGGATAGGTTTTGGGGGAATGTACGTTTTCTCTGAAGGAGCTTTTACCCTGTGTTCTCACTGGTCATCTTGTTTATTTCATCTTTCAGGACACGTGTTTGGGAGCCCCTTCTATGTTTTCATTTCCCAGGCACCTGGTTTTCTTATGCTAAACATTTTAAGAATGCCATTTTATTTTCAGGGCATTAAACTTAAATGTGGTGGACATACTAGCATTTGAAAATGTTTGTATTTGACTTTATCTGTTTCTTTCTACTTGTTTTAACTTGAAATTAGTTGATTTTTATGTTAAAAAAGATTTAACTTTTAAAGTGATTACTACAGTGAAACTAAATTGTGTTCAGTATTTGTTGTTTACCAGCTATATTTGCATCTCTAAATATTAAACAAATATATTTTGTAATAAAATAAGGTACTGAATTAATTTTCCATAATGTGAACAGTTATGATTACCTTCATTTAAAAATGGAGATACTTTAGAGCATATCTTAATAAAGCACGTGGAGCGGGACTGAAAACTATACTTCTTTGAAAATTTGAAAAAAAATAAAATGTTTTTGAAAAAATATAGTGAAAGGGGAAGATACATGAGTAATATAACCTATTTTATGAAATATTTTTGTAGTGATTGTTTTTATTACTTTTGTACTGTTTCGTACTTCATTGCCTATGTTTTTTTAAAAAAATATCTTTCACGTAAACTTCTAAGTTAATTCTTCTAAAATGGATGCAGATTAAAGATCAAACCAGCACTAGAAAATAAAGTATAAAAAGGCTTTTTTGTTTTTGTTGTTTTGTTGGCTTTTTGTAAGCACACTTTTACAGTTATAATTTTACTCATTCTGAAGATTCCACTCTACATTTAAAACTCAGACAAAGAGTTTAATACTCAGAACTATGAATGGGGCTATTAGGGCCAGATCACAGGGTTCCTTTCACTTTTTCTCAATAAATTAATTTTCTCATAATCCTTAAAATAGTTACTCTAGTTGGTAGTTGCAGTTTTTTATTTTATTGTTGGAATCGGGTGACCTTTATATACTGGAATTGCTGTAAGATTGGAAACAAGACTGACCTTTCGGTGTGCTGTTGGAATGCTCTGGTTGTTTCTTCGAGAAGCCAGTCATTAGGTATTAAAGCTGTCCTTGTGCCTAGGAAGTTGAATTCTAGCGTTTGGTGTTTTTCCCTTTGGACCAACAAGTAGCCATTTAGTTGATGTTAGTGTGAACAATAGCAACCTTCACCAGTGCTATTTAAAAATTATGCAGATTGTTTACTAGAAAGATAGTGAAGGGTAGTTTCCTGGGTAGTTTGTTTCCCTTTTCTTCACAGAATCTGTAAACTGTAAGAATACAGCTCTCACATTTCTGTGCATCTTGCTCATTTGCACCAGGTGATCCAGGAACATTTGTTCCTATAGGAGAGACCAAGCTTTCAAGTTTAATACCCATTTCTTGTGAAACAGTGGTTTTTCTTGGTTTAGTTGTAGCCAGCCAACATGGTCTGATGTTTTTGCACAGAAATGCTAATTTCCTTGTGAAATGGCATGTACCCTACACGTTAACTTAAAAAAAAAATTAAAGTACACTGTTCAGTGGGACAAAGTCTTCACATTCTATAAATTGGAGGGAAAATTGCTACAGCTATGATTGCCTTTGTTCTTAAAGCTATTTGAATTGCAGGCTGTGTTGAGACTGGTTCGTACGTTGTTTAACTGCTGAGACTAAAACTTCTAATTAGAGTAATCACTGGGTGGGAGCTGCCAGGCGGGCGGGGTGGGGGCCAGGGGTGTGGCTGGGAAGGGGCGCCACGCGGTGGGAACCCGGCGGGCGGGGTGGGGCGCGGCGCAGCGGCCTCCGCGGGGATTGGTCCAGAGGGAGGAGGCGGTGCGTGGGCGTCCGCGGGACTTAGCAGCCGGCGCCCTGGGTCGAGCCAGAGGACTCCAGGCTCGGGTCGGCGCCCTAGCGGGAACCTCAGTAAGTAAGACGTTTCCCTCCCTCCTGCTCCTGCTCCGGCCCGCCCGCCGCTTCCCGGCCTGTCTGACAGCTGCGGGGCCCCGAGGCCATCAGCTGGTGTTAGTTAGGAGAATGAGGGTGGTTTCTTCTCTGTCTTCCAAAATCCCTTCTCATTTTCCTCCTTTTAACCTCAATCTTCCCACTAAATGAGCTACAGCAGGAAAGAAAGCCAGGTTTGGTTCAATGTTTATTCGTTCCGCTTCATCATCTTGTCCTTAATTGCTCACCGCTAACAGCCCGTTCTCTGGCAGTTGGCATTGCCACTACTGCGGTGGTATCGATGGGGAAGGAGAACTTCTAGTTGCCTTCAGAAATTTCTAAAAATCTGTGTAGAAAGAACTGTGCTTCTGAAGGGTCGTTGCCTTTGTTTTAATGCTTTTGTAGTCATAAATTGGTGTCGGAATGGTAATTGTGTATGTATTATGTTTACCAAAACTTCAAGAAGAAAAGACCAGGTATATAAATACGCACTCAGACGTGCTCAAGAAAGCTCATTTAAAGGACAAACGCAGCAGGAAAAGGGTAACCAAAATGACTGCTTCCAGCTGGAGTCTTCTTTAGGAATGTTATACAGGTTAACTTGAGTCTCTGGAGTACTGCTCTCCTCTCTCTTCTTCTGTCAAGGGGTGTGTGTTGACCTGGAGGGTTTCTGGTCTTGGATCTTAATTCCTAGCAGACATTCTTAGGTGGAAACGTAGACCTAGTGCTGGACAGCTAACCACAGACAATAAAAGAAGCTGCATTTTGAACTTTGACTCTAAAGAGTAGTTTGTTCGGGCTGCTCCAGAGGGAGCAAGCAGCCTATTCATTTTTTATTTCTGTCTCAGTTATAATTTGTAAAGGTCTGAGATGGGACCCTGAACTGTGAAATCAGCAGATAAGTGGTTCTCAACCTGTGTAGTTGTGATTAGTAATTTAAAAATATATGTGTCCACCTTTCATTTGGGGGGATATGTGATTACTGGTCATTCAAGTTAATTTGGTTTAAATAACTCAAGCTTGAACTTTGTGGTAGAATATGTAGATTTTAATTGGTATGCTGTAATTTTTGATATGTTAAAAGCAAAGTAGCACAAGTTCTGTTAAAATTGTGGAGTTTAAGACACTTTTTAGTTTTAGTTTTAGTTTTAATTATATAAGAAAAATTTATGAAAACCTATATAAAGAAAAGCTGTGTTTCACTGCTACCTGTTTTTTAAAGATAAATTCTAAGTTAATTGATATAGATAAATTACAGTGGAATACTGAGGAGAGGGAAAGTTTGGTTTTCCATAAATGATTATTTTTTATCAAAGTTAACAATCAAAATTTAGAAATCCATTTTCCCAAAAGTTTTCCCCAAAACTGTAATCCCTGAAAGTTTTGTGCTGTTAAAACATATACCAATAAAATAATACTGCATTTTTCTTACATGAGCACATTATACATACATAAAGGCAGATATAAAACAGTAGAAATGTTAAAACTTCACTACATTTTTATGAAATTTGTTTAGTTGTCTGTTAGGAATAACTAAATAAAATCCCAAGTGTTGGGATTCTGTATTGCTGATAGAAAACACACGTAGGTTAGATTGTGGTCATGCCACTAGCTATGAAAAGGTGTTGGTAGGTCTCAGACCTACTAGAATTTTATATCTGTGATTAGCACTTACTAGCATTTTTAAATCCATGGCTAAAAAGTACCCGTTTTGCATCTTTGAAGACTGACTTCTATTGACTGATTTTCAAATACTTGAATTCACTTGAGAATACATTTCCATGGCAGTGAACAAGACAGCATTCCAGATTTCTTGCTTCTGTATCAGCTTCAGGCTGCTTCAGGGCCTTGAGTGCAAGTTGGAGCGCAGAGTAAAACTAAGGTTATATGTGTCTGAGCTCTTGTAGCCTGTAGTCGTAAAAGTGGGCATTTTGCTGTAAAAGACCATTTACACTATTTCGGTCTACTTGTTTAGTTGTTAACAGTACATTAATTTATGAATTATTCAGCCACTTGTACTTAATATGCAGATTTCGAGTAAACAAACCCGGCTTCATTCCTGTTCCTGCGGTTTTACTGTGTTTCCCACCCACCTGTTTCTCTTTCCCGCACATGCGCTTCCACGAGATGGCCGCTCTGTGCAGAGTGCTGGCCCACTGAATGCTTTCATTCCCTTCTAATAAGCTGGTATCAGGGTGGAAGAGAGAAAAAAGAAGTTAAAAATGAAGTAAACCTTTCTTTGAAGTATGTGGACTTTGTTTGCTGCCTTTCTCCTGAAGTTCTTAAGTCGGGTTTTTTGGGTTTTTTTTGTTTTTTTCTTCTTCAGAAATACAGATTTCTTTGTTGAAATGACCCTTAAGTTAATCCCTTGCTCTCTTACTCATAAAACTTTTCAAAATTAATTGAGGATATAAAATGTCTGGACTAGAATCCAGAAATATACAGGATTTGAGTAAAATCTGACTATAGTGCTTTATATACTTTAAATTATTCCGTGAAAGAACACTGAGAAATTGTAAAGTACTCTCAACATATTTTTATTAAATAAAAGCAACTTTATTTTTCACAATAAATCCTGTAGTTTTTGACTCCTCACCCTCTTCCACCTCACACTCCCTACAATTCCTCTTTAGTTGTGGCCATTTCTTCCTATATAAAGATATGTTTTTTTGTTAAGTTTATGACAGAAACCACAACAAATTGTGGACATGTGGCTAAAATTTATGCTTCTTTGGGTTTGGTAGAAAATATGGAAAGAATATTAGGAAATATAATCTGACCAAAAAGATATCTATGTTGTTTTTGACTATGGGAATGAAGAAGAAAGGACAGGAACTAGGAGTAACGGAATGTTAGTATTTTAGACCAGAATAAACACCCAAGAGTGAGATTTGTTTCTGAATTATGTTCTGTACTTAAAAATATGTTGACTGTATCCATGCCTGAGCTGTTTGTCTGAGCTGAGGGCCAGTGTGGCTGACTTGGCTTCTTTTTTCCTTCTGTTTCTTGTCTTTTTCTCACCTTGCAACTCTTTGTTAGTATGGTTGTGTCTAAATGCTTTTGTGGCTTCCTTTTTTTTAAGCTGCTAATTTTGATAATTTGAAAAACAAAACAAATCTTTAATGACGACTTTAAACAAGGAGGCTATGGAAAGCGAAGGGACAGATTCTCTTGGAGGTACTATTGAGTTTTTGCACTTAGAGCAAACGGAGTTGTGACTACTCTTTATACAGTCTAATTTATTAGCTTTTTAAAAACACTGCAGGGACATCATTTCATTGATTACAGTTGATTACAATTGAAGGAACATTTCAGTTATTTTACCATTAGTTTTTAAATAATCATCTACCACATCTGTTGTTACAAAGAATGTTTATACTGTTCTACGTTGATGTATTTGAATTGTATGTATTTTGGGGATTTGTTTGAGTTTCGAAATGAGAATCACTTTTATGAACTTTCTTTTAATAGGTTTACTTCAAGTCAGAATTGTTGATTGATGGCTGTCTTGCAATCATATATACTATATTACTCCAGCTCAGTAGACTGGACATTATTAATAAACTTGTATCAGGCAGGCATGCTGTAGGTGGCACATGAAATGAGCAATATTGGTTTTCATTTTTTAAGGAGTTGCGTTAAAAATGTATTCTTTTTATAGAGGTTAAAATATTAATTTTGTTTGAACTCAGTTATTCTCTCTTTAAATTTTTATTTATTGATCTGAGAGAGAGACATTGCTGTATCGTCCCATATATTCATGCACTCACTGGTGGATTCTTGTGTGTGCCCTGATAGGGTGTCAAATCTGCAACCTTGGCATATGGGGACAATACCCTTAACCAACTGAGGAAGAGGGTGGTTTTTATTTGTAATATTCTGAAGAGTAATTTTCAGTAAAAGCTTAGTTTTCTTTCCCATTTGCTAATTAATCACTTTTATTTTAGAGGAAAATTTGTTTTCAGACTGAATGTTCCTAAGAGTTGTGTTTTTGTGTATATGAACATCGTAATTATGTGCATACTATAGATCACTTTTCAACAGGAACCTGGGGCTATATGTTACAAAGAATAATTTAATATCGATAGTTATTTACTCAGAGTGTTAAGTTTGTTATAAATAATCCCACACAAATTATCTGATTTCAACATGGAGTAATACAGGAAGTTAGAGAAAAATAGGAAGAAATTCTGGGTTTGAATGAAATTACAGTTACTGTTTTCTCTTGCAAAAGAAAATTCTGAAAACATTTGCTAGTTTACTTATATTGTAAATGACAGCATAAAAGTCTGAGCATGTGACTATTTGATGAACCGCTTTGTGTATATTTGTGAAGCATTTGGAAAATTTTAAATTCTTTCAATATTTGTGCATTGCTCTTACAGGACTTATGTCATATTTAATGCCATTAGCATTTATCTCTTTGTAGAAGTATTGCAGTCAGAACCGTTGAGATCTATGTTATTTTCAAACATTATTGTTATGACTATGAATGGAGAGGCACTGGTATGCCACAGTGTCTTGGTGCGCACCAGTGCCAGGGGGTCTGCCTGTAGCTAACGGGACTTGCTTTATTAGAAGCTGGTTTTCACTCAGCACCTCCTCGAGCATGTGCTTTAATCATTTATGAATTTCACTGCTCTTAGATTAGGTCACAGCATCAAATCTCTTTATACAGATCTTCCCTCCATTGAGTAAATTTTGGGGGAAGTATTTTTAACATGATTTCAGAAAAATAATTCTGCTTGCACTTGAGGCAGAAAAAAGGCCAAGTAGCTTGTATAGGTTACTCAGAGAAAATCTTGATTTGGAGAGTTACTTAATTATATATATACGAAGGCTGTTTACACAAATTTAAACATATTCTACATTCTGTTCTTAACTTTGTACCTCACGTAATAACATTTCTTGCTTTCTTACCATAGTACAGAAACAGCTCCATCTCATTCTTTTTAATAGCTGCATAGTATTCCATTGTGTGGTTATATACTGTGGCCATGATTTTGATACACACAATTAGCTGACAGTTTTCAAAATAAAAGTGTAATTCTGTGAGGCACCTTAGGTGGTCATGAGTTAGTATGTAACTAGAATTGGAAGTTAGAAAATACCACTATAGATTAGGAACTCAGATTTATAAAATATCTATTCATCTCCAGGATAAACACATTAGTTATTTTGTGTAATATTATTGACTTAGGTAAGTGCATTCATGCTAAAGAAATGAAAACAAGTAGATCTAATGGAAAAAATACTGCAAATATAAGAAAAGTTGAAAGCACTCTCTGATACTTTCAAGTGTTTCAAGTTCTGTAAAAAGCCTGAAACAAGCCCTACACTGAGCATGCTGCTGTTGTCCTGGCGGGTGAGTGGGCTGAACCACTTAGGAGTCTGTAGTTTCGTTTTCATGAGCGATAGTTTTCTTGAGAAGCATAAGAGTCGGATCAGGAGTGATCTCCCTTTACCCCTTTGATTATGGGTCTGGCAGGTTCCTGGGAAAGTGAGGCAAATGTGAGCATCCCAAGTATCTCTTATAAAATACTTCAGATTTTTCTATTTGAGTGTTTACAAAGATTTTTTTCTCTAAAATGTGTAATATAAACCATTTGTGTACACATGGTTATGAGATCCAATTGACATTTTGTATTGTTTAAATAATATGCTTCTTGTCAGATTGCAAATAGTTTGGGTTAATACTTTTGTAAAATTTAGGGAAATAAACACGTGAAAATTTGACCCTTATAATCTAGAAACGTGAGAATAATTTATGCCAGTAAATTATTTCATATACTGTTTGCTAGATAGTGTCTACTTTAGTCACTGTGATATCATTTTCGGAAGCATTGTGACCAAATCATGGCTAAGAAGTTCATTAGTATTTTTAAACTGTAGCTGTTAATCCTGGCTGGTGTGGCTCGGTTGGAGCACCATCCCGTAGACCAAAAGGTCGCAGGTTCAAATCCTGGTCTGGGTACATGCTTGGGTTGCGGGTTCAGTCCCATACAAAGACACTTACAAGAGGCAACCAACTGATGTTTCCCTCTTGCATCGATGTTTCTCTTCCTACCTTCCCCTCTCTCTAGAATCAATGAGTATGTCCTCTGGGGAGGATACTGAATAAATAAGTAAATAAGTACTAAAGTGAAATAAACTGTAGCTGTTAGAATCACTTTCCCCAAAAAAGTAAGTACGCCTTTTTTCCATGTAAAATGAATTACATGAATATTTGCTTCTGCTTAAATTTTCTTTCCCAGATTTGACTACAGCTGTATTCCCTGAAGAATGTTTGATGATCAAAAATAAACTGATTCTGTTGGACAGATATCTGCTTCTGGATTATTTTAATTTGAAGATTATTTTTATTTCTGATTATTTTATTGTGAGTGTCATTTGCCAGCAAATAAAATTTGTGTCTCCAAAATAATGTGAACTATATGGACTTTCATACTTAAATTTGGCAGCTTTTTAAATTGCATGAAGTTTTTGCTTCAATATGTGAAGGATGGTTTTTCTTTTGTAAGATTTGTTTTCAGCTTGTTTTTGGTAGCAATTTCTGTCATGATATCCTAGTTGACAGTCGCTGCTGGGCAGACACTTACCAGTGTACATGTTATTACATAGTTAATTTTTGACCCCTAAAACTGTTTATCCTTAAGAGAGTGACAGGAAAGGAGCCGTGGAGCCTCTGGTCCTTGCCGGTGTTTGGGGAGGGCAGGGTCGGCTGGAGTGCCAGTGTTCTGAATACGTTTTAGGACTTTGTGTTTCTTTTGCATTGTGAGGGAGAACTCTTGTTTTGAGGAATTTTATCTATTACATCTTAATTTTACCCCATTTTCCAAAATTATTACACAAAAATTTATGCAACTTAGAGATTTCTACTTATTTTATTCTGATTCAGAGCAGTGTCTGCAAGGTTACTTGGTTTAAAGTTCTGTCCGTGTCTGCAGTCAAAGTTCCTTCACCCTCAGTGGGAAAACTGTGTGAATGGCAGCTGTTTGCTCCGACACCTGTGGACTGTGGAGGCACCTGAGGGTGTAGAGTGTGGTTCGGGGTTTCCTGGGAGAAGTTGGAAGGAATTTGTTAGTTTTGGGAAAGTCTTATTAAAAAGACATTTTGTATCATTGGGATTACCTTTTTAATCCAAGGGGTGAAGGAAAACTGCTGTCTTCATTGTGTCCCTGTGCCAGAAAGCCTCTCTGCCTCTGACTTTCAAAGGTCAGCTGCTTCAAGTCTGGTTGGGTCTTGCTTGTGTTGAATTTCAGCCAGCAAGTCCCCAGCATACAGGAGAATTTGGGATTTTTCTCCCTCCCTCATTTCTTCTGTTTTTGTTCAGTGTAAACAGTTCCTGTCGTAGAAACATAGACAAATATAGCAGAGAATGCTTTTCTGGAGAAGAATGCTCCCTGAGCATTTTTAAACCATTTTTGGGAAGAATTGATCTTTCTGTGTAGTTCAGACAGACTGAAAGAGAGGGAGGCTGTTGCTGTAAATTGAAGTGACATCATGTGTATTGCCCCCATTGATCCTCTCTGCGTCTCCAGCCAGGATGAAAGGAAATGGCATCAGGGAGGAAGCAGCTTCATTTAGGCACAGATCCCAGAGTGATAATGGGGTAATAATAGAACTCACGCCACTGTCAGTTGGAGGCTGCATTAGTCTCAGGCTCCTTCCCCGCCTGGGAGCCTCTCAGAGACTTCCTTCGTGTCTGGATCGCGCCAGCTGGACCCTGAGGAAGTGCCCTCCTTTGCTTTTGGAGGCGTGCAGAGGTGGGGCTCAGACGTTCATATGCACCCAGCTCCTCGTGTTGGGGCCTCCCTGTGCAAGGTCAGTAGTGAGACGCATCTGTGACATGTCCTATAGGAGGTGAGCTGGCCTTTTCTGGTCCTGCTAATGGAAGGAATAGTGAAGGGCTTGAGTTGCGTGGGTGGTCCTTTGGGGAGCCAGGAGTGAGTGATGTCCCCGTGACAGCAGTAAGAGGCTTGTGGGAGAGTCAGGGTTTTTTCTTTGTGCTGCTTGTAGACTGGGAGAGTGGGTTTGGAAAATCCGTATTTTCTTTCCAAGAGTCTGTGTAGAAACTTCAAAAACCATTCAAAGTTGTGTGGCTTGCTTCAGCTCTTAAGTTGACTGGGAGAAATTACCAGGTAGACTGTCCTTTTTCTTTGTAAATTTCTGGGCTGTTAGTCCTCCATGTTTATTTAGACCAAGGATCCAAACCTCTAAATTTTTAACAAATATCATTTGTATTTTCTGACCTCCTTTAGCACTTTGTGTTTTTGTTGTTGTTTTGTATTTAAATTTCACAGTGTCGTGAAGTTCTCTGTTTCAGCACCCACATGACTTCGGCACCCCATAGCCTTATTTTGTCTGAGTTTTGGGGCACATGCATTTTAAAAATAACAACCTGGTTTCTGTATGGAAACAAATAATAACTCTGTCAGGAATTCCGTGTGTGTGCAAAGGAAAGGACTTTCTCTTCCTGTCACTCTCAAACTATGACTGTGAGCACTTTTAAGCCCTCAGAAATAAAGGCGGGTTCTTTTTATAATGTTCGAAGGAGCTGCTTTCTGATGAGATAATGCTCTGAAACATGTGCTGTATTTTTCTTAATCCTCCAAAGTATGACTAAAGCCATGTTTGTCTCTCAGTACTGCTGTATTAAAACACAGTTGGCCTACAAGTCACGTGAAATTTAATTTGCTTTCTGTGAGGCAGGGGTGGAGCGACCCACACAACACCTCCCGTGCCGCCGTGCCGGCTGCCCAGAGCGGCACGCAAGCCCGTTTGGAGTGTATCTCTCTCAGTTGCTTTGCAAACATTTGGGTACTACATAGTGTATCTTTTTCTTCATGGGGTGGCTTTACTGGGAGTAAATGTTTATTTTACAGAGAGAAATGTACTATATAAAAACAAGCTACTTACCACAATTTGGCTCTAATATCTTCTTTTCAAGCTCTATAATCTCATGTAAAAATTATGTAATATTTACTTACTCATCTGTGAATGAAAGATGCTAAATTAGTTTCTTGTATGTACTGAAATAGAATTGGATCACTGATTTTCTCGTTAAACTACATGTTCCCCTAGCGCATTATAAGAGTTAGGGAGGGCTGCAGGTTGCTGCTGGAGTAAGAGTCACTCACAGGCCCATTGCGGAGAGTGGGCCAGACTGACTGACTGACTGACTGACTGATGCTCTGAGCATTTTGGAGGGAGGGCCGTCGTCACAGCTGCGCCGACCTGGGGGTTCTGGGTTTCCTCCGCAAAGGAACAGGCTGGCTCTTGCTGCAGAGCAGTCTGGGCACCTCAGTGCCCAGGAGGGAGGCCTGCCTGGCAGGCTGTGTGCACGCCTGCTCTTCACCTTGCTCCAATTAGAGTAAATTAAACTTACTTAAAAAACACAAAGGTTTGACTCCCTCCATTCCACCTCAGCTGTTTATCTTTAGTCAGGGGGCTTAGCTTCAAGTATTTTTCCATTGTGTAAAATTAGGACAAAAACTCAGGGATCCTTTCTGAAGATCTGTTCTGTTTCTGTGTACAGGTACATGAACTTTCTGCTGAAAACTCTGAAACAGGCCAAGTATGAATCTAGATATTCTGATAGGTTAACATGTTGGTAATCCTTTGATTTTAAACTGGGGTTGTATTTATTTGTTAAACCCTGTTAGGGTAAGTTGAGGACCAACCTAGTCTTCCTCAGGGTTTCTTTCCTCTGTGGGTCTCTTTATTTTGAACCAAATCCCAAATGCATTCTAACAATAGGCCTCTTTGTGAGTGTGGACATATAACAGGGAGATGCTTTTCTTTCTACTCTGTCCTTCCCTGTAATTCTGCAAATTGTCCGACATGATTCCTGCTGTTTTTAGTCAGTGAATCAGGCCTCCACCCCAGCCGATGGGTGTCCTGCCTTGTGTCGGGCTCGCCATTTCCCGCAGGCTGTCTTCCTGCATCCATTGTGGTCTCAGCATTTGCGATGCTGCCCTGAGCCTGGCAGCTGCCAGCTTTGAGAGTGCTCAAGGGGGTGTAGGGCTGGGTGGCCAGTCCAGGGCCCACCCTCCCTCCCTACCCTTGTAGAGGCAGGTGAGCTGCTGCTCCATGGGTGCCCAGGCCAGACCACTTTGGGGTGGGTGCCGTGTGGAACATGCTTGGAAAGGGATGGGCTGGGTGGGAAGAGACCCTAATGGGTGAGAAAGAGCAGGCTCTGTTAAGAGGCTGGAGGACAGTCAGGGAGTGACTTAGGGGCTGAGGGAGGGGCCCAGGGCAGGCTGAAGGCTTAGCCTCCACCAGCGAAGGACCCCTCTGGGAACTCAGGGAAGAAAGGTCCAGAGAAGGGAGACTGCAGGGCAAAATGGACAGGAAGGAGGGCCCAGAGCCTGCGGTGGAGCCCCTGTGTCCCCACAGGGGAGGGCTCACGGTGTGACAAGGTGAGGAGGTTCTCTGCAAGGTGGTGGCCCTGGATTTGTCCTGTTTTATAAAACAGCAGATTTCTTTTAAAATTATAGAAGTAGGCTCATGTGTCTCAAACTGCAGAAATTGGAAAACTGGCAGTTTTGTTTCTAATTGCTACTCAGTAATTATGTTTAATGCATCTTTTAGGCACAGGATGATTCCTATGAAAGGAAGTTGTGCTAGTCGTTCCCTAGTCGTTCCCTAGTCGTTCCCTAAATCCCTGTGGATGGCTGCTTGGGGCCGTGCAGGTCGTGAGCCTCTGTTTTGGCTGAAGGCACTCGTTTTCCTGTCAGCCTGAGAAGACCCACAGGACTCTTAGATGCATGGAGGGATGTTGTGAAATAAAAATGCCTAAGAATCAAGGGATGTGCCTGTGTGTCTCTGTAGGGGAGTGGGGTTATATGAGACCTCAGAAGGGCGAGGTGGGGACATCCAAGAAATGCTGTCTGTGGGGAATGATGGGGTTCGCCCAGTTTCCCACCACCGCATTCCAGGAAAATGTGTGGTGTGGGGGCAAGCAGAATGCACACACGGGGCAGCAAAGTAGAGAGGGATAGGGAGAGAACCCAGTGACTTTTTAACTTTATTTGAGAATAACAGAAAGTAGGAGTGAAAATCTAGGAGTTCTTAGGAATGTTCCATTGGCCTAGTATTGACTTGCAGACTTGTAAGTTTGGGTTTATTGACAGGGGTTTTCAGGGCTCAAGTGGTGAAGGAGAAAAGCTAAATACAGAGAGTAGTGGGATTCATAGTAATAATTTTAAAACCTTTATTTGAGAATCCATACTTTTCGGTGCCTACAAGATGTATCTTAAATGTATTTTTTCCTCCTGTAGTTTGCAAATACTGTCTCTTCCAGGGGTTGAATTAGGCACTGAGGTGCGATGATGAGTAAGACATTTTAAGTTCTTGAATTTCAAAAATATTTGTTCATAAAATGTTCATTATTTTTGTAGCATATAAAAACACCCTCTTCTCTTTGTCCCTCCCCCCCATTTTTTTCACCTGTCCTGTATGGAAACAGGAATATGGGTGATTCTGTGTGTAATTATGTTTATAATATTGTTTAATTTTTAATGAAATTACATACAAACCTATAACTTTTATAAGGGAGGGTCTGTGAGACATGGTTCTTGTTGCACTACATGCTCTTTATTTCATGGTGTACATTTTCAAGGTTCAAGGGGTAAGGAAGGAAATCTGAAAGCAGCTTACGTCTGCTAAATTTCCATGCCTAAGACCAGATGGTTTCTTGAATCTTTGTGTGTTAAACGACACAGTCGTTCTGTGTTGCAGACATCTGTCGAAGTACCCAGGTTACTCTGGATTTGCTTTCTGCTCTAAACGGTTGCTTTTGATTTCTTGTAAGTGGAATGGCGTTTTCACTGGCTCTTTGGTTTTGCCCTCAGCTTCTTCCAGACCAGCTGGTCTTGCTTCTGGAGCGTCTCTTGGAGCAGAAGACCCTGAACCCCAGAACTCTGCAAAGCCTTGAAAGGACATACCACCTCCCCCAGCAGGATGCTGAGGTAACCAGGACACCCTCAGAGTTTGAACAGGGAGGCCCTTGCTGTTGTGAAGAGTGGTAGCCCCGTAGCTCCCCAGACTGTGGGGACTGCTCTTTCCCTGAGCAGTGCCCTGCGCTGTGCGCTGTGAGTGAAGAGCAGTCCCTCCAGCCAACTGGAAGCTGCTCCCCTGGTTGTAGTGCCCCACCAGTAAGGGCCCCGGAATCTGCTTTTACTGGGGCAGTTCAAGATCCTTAGTCCCCCTTACTTTTTAAATCATAAAGGTGGACATAAGTTTCCTAAAGGAATGAAGAGGCAGAGTAGAAGTCCTTTTGAATTGTAAACTCAGGCGGGTCACCTTGTGCAGGACGGTGGTGCCGTCCTGCTGCACATTAAGGAAACTTGGCTCAGACGTGTCAGAGCTTCTGGGTCGGATTCAGTTCAGATGGGAAGGGAGCCATGTGTGGCGGAAATGAAAACTAACCCTAACAGCCATAGTTGGAAAAGCAAAATTGGATGCTTGTGGGAAAGCAGTAGGATGTGGTTCTTAATATCTTTTAGCTTCTTGTAAAGGTCACAGTGTGAATCCTAAGATGAGTGTCAGAGGTTTTTGATATATGTGGGGGGGGGGGGTTTGACTGGAGGAGAGGGGGGATGGGTAGGGGTGAGCAGTGGTGACAAAGGTGGGACAACTGTAACCGAACAACAATAATTAAAAAGTAAATTGTAAAATATACACTTAAAAATAAAATATTAAATGTTTATTGTATTTTAGTCACCTTAAGCAAAAATCAAGCACACAATCAAAAATAGAGAAGTTCTTTTATATAAAACTCGTAAAACGCAAGTAAGTTCGCTTTGTGTTCAGTTGAAAATAACTGAACGTTTAGCAACAGCGCAGTTCGATGCCGTGGCAGGCAGGCGCACGTGGCTGCTGAGCGTTGAGCTGTGGCTGTTTTGAATGGAGGTGTGCTGTGAGTGTGAAATACACAGTGGTATAAAAACAAAATATCTCACTAGTAATTTCTTCTCATTGATTAAAATGTCAAAATGGCATTTCAGATATGTTGGGTTAAATAAAATAGTATTGAATTTCACAATCATTAAAATGGAGTAAAGGGAGAAAAAAGCCAGTTTACTATTAGATGAAAAGGTAACGTGGGCATTGTTTTACATTTTAAAGCTGCATAAATTCAGGAGGTTATTGAAAAGCTTCAGAGAAATCACATGTAGCTTTTTATCCACCTGCGCATAGATCAGAAGTACAACTATTGCTATTTATTTCACTTTTTATATTTTTGTTTATAGGTGTTTCCAAATGCCAGGCTGTTATTTTTAATTGGTGTTTAAAGATGTTTCTATTTATATGCATACAGTTAAATTTTAACCAGAGCTGAATACCACTGAACTGCCAGACCCTTTGACAGGCAGTGGGCAGAAGACGGTGGGGGAGGATCAAAGCAGACCCAGGTACCTGTCACTCTCTGTCCAGGATCCACAAGGTGGTAGACACTATTTGCTCCCCTTCCTTTTGACATAAAACACATTGTGTTCTTAGCCTACAGCCCGGCTTAGTTGTTGTGTATAAGCCTCTTAAATCTTTGAGGCAACAGCAAGTGCAAACGTGTGAGTGTGTCGTGTGCTAGGATGAGGGTCAGCAAACTTTTTCTGTAAAGGAACAGATAGGTAATATTTCATGCTATTTGGTTTCTGTCCCAACTACTCACCTGTGCTGTTGGAGCATGAAAGCTGCCATTGAGACAGCATGTGAGCGAACAGACGTTTTCTGTGCTCAGTAAAACTGTTTATGGACCCTGAAACTTGAATTTCATGTAATCACATTTTAGGATAATTCTTTTTGTTTTTGTTATTCCTTCTTTAAACTATTCTAAAACATATACAACCCTCTTAGCTGGGGCTGATGGGTCTGCCTTGTGTGGTGTTTGTTGACCCCCTGGGTTGGGGGTGGGCAGGGGCCAGACCAAGGGGGGCCTGGCGGTCATAGGCCTGCTTGGGATTTTGTTCTAACAGTGCCTCCTTCCCTTGCTCTCTTGTCCTGCTGTGTAGTGTGTTACTCCGACAGCGTATCTCGCTGATGTTTCTCTGAAATGTCACTCAGAACCAGAAAAGCAACAGGATTTTGGCCAACCAGGGTGTTTTCTAGAAACTTTATTAGATAAGTGTGATTTATTGTGACCAATTAGCAGGCATTTAGTTGAATAACTGTCTGCCCACATTTTAAGTGACAGAACATTTCATGGAAGAAAGAATTATTTTTGGTGCATAAGTCCTGAGGATTCTGACTTCATTCTTGGTTCTTCTCCGTGACCTAAACAAATAAGGGTAGTCTCTTTCAGTCATTATCAGGGCTTTTATTTATTTATTTTTATTATTATTTGTTATATTTTACTTATTTTTAGAGAGGGGAGGGGAAGGAGAAAGAGAGGGAGAGAACCATTAACATAATAGAGAAACATCAATTAGTAGCCTCTCATACGTACCCTGACAAGGGACCCAACCCACAACTTAGGCATGTGCCCTTACTGGGAACCAGACGAGCAACTTTTTGCTTTGCAGGGCAGTGCCCAGCCAACTGAGCAGTGCTGCTCAGGGCAGGCCTTTTAAATATGTAATAGAAAGCAAGCACTTGGTAGCTGGCCAGAGGTCCCCTAATGTGGCTGTTGTGTATGGAGCATTCCTATGGGAGATGCTGCAGTGGTATTTCCTGGCTGGGAGCAGAGCGAGCTGGAGCTCTGACGCTCTGTGTTCAGGGCGCTGCCCCAGGCCCCGTGACCACAGTGCTCACTTAGATGTCTGCAGAGAAACTTGCGCACGGAGCAGGGAGGCTCATGACCTGGGGTGGAGGGGTATTTTTCTATTTCTAAGAGGTAGAGTAAAGCTCCCCTCACTTCTGTGGACTGGAATTTTTTTCCCAAGAGCGTGTACACATGTAAAGTCACTCTTGGAGAAGGTGAACCCAGTATTTCACCAGGTATTTCAAACAAGCTTGGTGAGCCTCATTTGAGCTGAGTCTTTGCTGCTTATTCCCTGGTTGCTCAGTGTGCTGCGAACTCATGCTGGCAGAGCAGGGGAGACTCCACACATGGCACCAGGGTCTCGGCTGAGTCAGAAGCCTGTCCTAGCACTAATCAGGGCCCTCTGTTCAGCGTTCGCTTTAGCTTCTTTTCCATCATATCTTTTATCCCTTCCCTCCTTCCTTCACTTTGGTGGGTAGGCAAGGTGCAGCTCCGCTGGAAAGTTTATTGTTAATAATTCTCTTCATGTCGCTCAGTACTTGTATTACTTGTGTTGCTTCTATGTTTTGGTTGTGGTCACAGAATGTGTGGTCTGTGGGTCAGGGTTTCTGAGAGTGCTGCCTGGTCTGATCTTGCCTACCAGCTTATTTTCCCCACACCATGGGGGTAGTTTCCATGGCTCCTGTCCTCCACGTGGCGGCTTCGTGAGTGTGACTCCCCAGGTCTTCTCTAGGGGAAGGGACACCACATGTACGGAATCTTAAAGGAAAAGTGCACAAGGACAAATAGAGGAAGAAACTGGGCCATTTCCAGCCTTGCCTGCCACTCCTGTTGACGCCGTCTGAAAAGTGGGCACTGGTGGGGAGTGTTGCCTTCCTTGGCCTGAAAAGGAACGCCAACTGGGAGTCACCATCTTTCACATCTTGAGTCAAGTATACCACTAACCATATGGTGGCTGCTTTAGCCAGGATGGAAAACTTAGTTCACAGAAATGTTTGCCTTCAGTTTTCGAGCATTACTGGCTCAAATAAAGAGCCATAAAAGTTTAAAAATATATTGGACAACTGATTCTTAAAAGATACTTCTTAAGATCCCATTTTAAGTAATGAAATTTCTGCCCTCTACAGCAGGTCTCCAACGCTGTAAAGCAGCTGCACAGTAGTGAGGCAAAGACCTGTGGGACATGGCTCTGTGGGCGTTCTGCCCGAGAGCCCACAGCTGACCTTGAAGCAACTTTATTTCTACAGACTACAGTTGAGCATTTTAAAACTGGGGATAAAACTCAAGTGAAGTCTTGGAAAATCAGAAATAGCTACTCACTGTCTTAGCTGTCTTAGATGGCAGTGGTGGGCATCAGAAAGGCCCCCGTGCTGGCTTGCTCTGCTCTGATGTTTCAGCTGGTAGATTGGGTAAGAAAACTAATTTTCTGGGGGAGGCCATTACCAGTTCATCCTCTGACTGTATCTGGGGAAGACTGTGAGGCCTCCTCGGTCAGATTGGAGTGCAAAGTGTGGGCATCGTGTCTCTGTCTTTCCTCCCGTCTTCAGGGCGCCGCCCTCCAGCTGGCCCCGTGGGAAGAGAAGAGCAGCTCTCTTCCCCGTTGTGACTGACGAAGCGCCCAGGCTGAGCAGCTGGCGTTGGCCCAGCCATCAACTTCGTAGCAAACCAGAAGACTGGTGACCACAGACAAGTCGCCACCCTCCCGGGGCCCCTTTGCCTCGCCTGCTCACCTGCAGGGGAGCACCTAAACTAGGCTGTTGGCATCCTGGCTTTGTGACCACAGCCAAGTGGCAAACAGTGTTTCATGAAACTGTCTTTACTCCTAAATTTTCTATTCTTTCCTGTTACCTTTGCTTTTAAAAATGTGCATTGTGATGCGGTAAACTGATTTAAAAATACCCTGAGGGGCTGCAATCCACAGTTTGAAAAATGCCATAGACCTCTTCTAAGGGTTCTTAACAACATCATTTGGGAAGCTGTCGGTGAGTGTCAGCAGTCTCGATGTAGTTACTGTTGGAGTCCCCATCTCTCATTTGGTTTGAAATGGACAAATTTTTTTTTATTTTATTTTAATCATTGTTTAAGTACAGTTTTCTCCCCTTTACTCCCAATCCAGCCCACCCACCCTTCCCTCCCAACTTCTCTCCCATTACCACCCTCCCCCTAGTTTTTATCCATGTGTCCTTTAACTTTGTTCCTGTAAACCCTTGAAATGGACACATTTTTCTAATTGATCTTTGTCTTTTAATCTGTCAGGACTGACAGGGAAAAAGGAGAAGTAGTATAATTTACACAACTATGAGGAGCTCCTAAGTGTCTGGTTAAAGAATTTTTGATCTGGGGGTTTGTGGGTTCGTGGTGGGGACCATGTTCTGACATTTGGACTGGATGACTGTCTGCGGGGAGTGGGGGGCTGTCTTGTGTGCTGTAGGATGTTGAGCATATCTGATGTTTTCCCATGAGATGCTAGTAGCAACCCACCCCTAATTGTAGTGATCAGAAACGTCTCCAGACATTGCCTGGTGTCCTGTGGGGCAAAGCCACTGCAGCTCAGAATCATTGCTCCAGAGCAGCAACTGCCGCATTTTGTGAATGCGGATTCACAAAAGGCAGTTTTTTCATCTCCTCGGATAGTGCCTGACAGACGGTTAGGGCACACAGTGAAGTAGCTGGAAAGGTGGTTGACAGCAGTGAGAGTCCATCCTTGCCAGCTGTGCTGTCCCAGGGCTCCGGAGAATGTAACCTTGAGAGAGGTGAAAACGCTCTTTCCATGAAAGAAAAAAGAAAGAATGGCAAAACAAAGTAGTAGTGGCAAGTACATCCAGAGAAGCAGATTAGTAACTAAGGGCAAACCTGTTCTACCGCTAGTGCACAGGTAGCCTTGCCATCCAGCACAGACTGTTTTCCGCTCTGAAAAGGACACTTTCAAGGTTGATTGCAAATGGAAAAACATCCAGCCTTGTGGGCCTTTTCCCACCTCCCTGCCTTTTCCCTAGCTTTGGCTGCAGAGCCCTCAGAAACCCTGTGAAATGGTCACCTTCCATGGTGGGTTTTACACATGCTGGGAGGGTATGGATTTCAGTGCATTGTCTGTAAGGGAATGCACCGTTTGCTTGAAAAGAAAACACTACAGCATTTATTTGAAGTCCAGAGGTGGAATATGTGATTCCCGGAATGCAGTGGCCTGACAGCTCTGCTACTCATTTCTGCATTTCATCTGGGCCAAAAGCATGGTTCCTGTGAACTGAATGCATTTCATGATTCACAGACATCTGGAGTGAGTGGCATATTGAAAGGGCAGAGAAGAAAGGTTTAGCCAGGCTTCATGTCTCTGAATTCTGCAGTTGATCAGCAACTGCGATTGTTCATTCCTTTCATGATAAGCCTCCTTCCATTAAGGGTGCCGGGGCCTGTACCCTGCTTCAGGGAGCTCTGCTCCCCAGTCTCCCCAGTTCTTTTCAGTAGTATC
The DNA here is from genome assembly GCA_004024845.1 of Tonatia bakeri. Classification (NCBI taxonomy): domain Eukaryota; kingdom Metazoa; phylum Chordata; class Mammalia; order Chiroptera; family Phyllostomidae; genus Tonatia; species Tonatia bakeri. Next base: position 131,726 of record PVIA01001717.1, on the reverse strand, counting down.
CGGCTACAAAGTAAATATAAACATTGTTGTTTTGTCTTTTTCACAGGAGAGTTTTAGAGGACAGGTGTTGTCTCAGGCTCTGTTGCCACTGCAGGAGGCTCACTAGTTTCTGCTCAGTATAATGCCTGGTACTGAACTTGTGCCTCCTTCCTGTTTGGTCCTGCTCAATGCGGAATCTTAGGGCATAGAGGTAGAAACCACTCTTGGTGATGTCAGGTCATCTGATCTTGGTGTGTGAGGGTAGCCTGTGAGGACCAGGGGATTGTTGGAGGACCCAGGGTGGGAACACCCCTGCCACATGTCAGCGCTGCCCCAGTGTCCAAGCCTCTTCCTCTCTCCTTCCCTCCGAGACTTACGTGGTGTCACCGTGTTTCCCGGTGTTGTCAAGAGACACCTTCCTGAGCCCATGAGGCAGGTTTTCAGATTGAATATAAAAGAGAGACCATTGTGGAGGCTCAGAGTAGTCAGTGGCAGTTAGTGAAGTGGTTCTTTAGGGTAAGGTAGATATGAGGACCCAGATAGGGTTGGGCCTTCAGGAAGGCAGTTTGACACCTGCCATACCCAGCATTGAGCCATTTGTCACAACTTCACAGGGTCAAGGAGTCTGTAGAGCTGGTGGGCTCCTTGACATGGCCAGGCTCAGGTTGCAAATCAAGCAGTCAAATGCTGATGAATCTGAACTTCAGTATGTGAGCTATCAATAGTGTGACTTTATATTCATTTTTTTGAAAGCCAGCACAGTACTTGTGAAGGGCATGGCTTCCCCTTTGACATGGTGTTGTAATTCCTTTGCTAGAGTTTGGAAGCATCCCCAGGTATGGATTGAAAAAAGGGATTAGGGTATTTTCTGTAGTTGCTTTAGACATATCTGTCTTTTTGAACCTTACGCCTTTAATAATGTGGGAAAGAACAGAGCTTTTATATACTGTATTTTTTGCCATGTAAAATGTACACTTTTTTTGCCCCAATTTTTGAAGGAAAAATTAAGGATGCACCTTACATGTGGGTACCTGAAGTACCTTGTATCTGTTCTTGTGTTTAGTGATTATTCCTTACATAAAATTTCTCATGCCATGATATGTTCAAAAATAAATGTTCAAATTCCTTTCTAATATAAAAAATACCTAGATTTAAATAAATAAAAAATAGAATTAAAAAGTTAAAACAAAAGATTCTTTTTTGAAAATTTGGGCCAAAAACATGAGTGCACATTATACCTAGCAAAATACAGTAATTCTCTAGTTATAGTTGTGTATTTTTTTCTTTGTTGTATTTAGTTTATGAAACAATGTTTTGGAAGATTTCCTTCAAAAAAGCTGTCTCAAGGTATTCCTTTCTTTGAGTTTTCTTTCTCTGTTAGTCACTTTGGTGCCCTTAGAACTTTTCGGTGGACACCTTACGAAAAAAAAGTCTCCTCTGCTATATTGTCATGAAGAGATTTTTCAAAAACTGATAATGACAGTAAAAAACTGTCATCTTTTAGATCAATGTTCTGCACTTGTTCCTGAGGCCAGGGACTGTGTTTATTTACCCTGAATTGTTACAGGACGTTGCAGCTGGTCAGATGTTTGTTAAATAATAAAGGAAAATTTAAAAAAGTAAATGAGCCTCAGTTGGCACAATGTACCTGATTGTTCTTAAAAGGACCTATTAAATAAACAATTGTCATCAATTCACAATATTTAGAGTTTGTAAATGAAAGGAGAAAACATGTAATACACGGACTCTTAGTTTCAGGTTCACCAGACTTTATTAGAAAAGTTCCTGGTCACCAGTTGTCCTTTGCCATTTGCTTCTGCTGTGTGTCCCCCAGGCAGCAAGGTGCAGCGATGCGCATGTCTCCTGGGCTGTAAATCACGTCACCCTGATGCTCTTGTTTCTGAGTAGTCCCCAAACCAGCTACGTCTCATGTTCATTTTGTCTTTAAAGGTCTTGAGGGTGAAATCAACACATGGGGTTTTACTGGTGCTTTTGGCTTTTAAATTTTTTTTTTAATTTATTGATTTTGAAGAGAGAGGAAAGGGGGGGACGAGAGAGGGAGGGAGGGAGAGGGAGAAACATCAATTTGTTGTTTCACTTATTTATTCATTCATCAGTTGATTCTTATGTGTGCCCTGACAGGGAATTGAACCTGCAATCTTGGTGTGTGGGGATGATGCTTCAACTATCTGAACTACCCAGCCAGGGCACTTCTGGGTTTTTTATACCTCCATCAATAGTTTACATATGTTTGTATTAGTTTTCTGTACTAAAATCCATGACGTACCTTGGATACCCTCAAGTACAGGCCTCACTTTTGCCAAAATTCTCAAATCTCTTTCCGGATTGCTTTCTTCCCTCTAGTGCCCTGTACACCTTTTTCTGCTCTCTAGTTACAAGCACACCAGGATTGGAGAGTTCGGTTTCTCTGGCCTTGGAGCTGTGCAGCCAGCGGACTGGGAGAGAATGAGCTCTGCCTGCAGGGAGCGCCAGCTGCAGGAGGGTCTCTGCCCCCACTCTGCAGGGACCAGCAGCTCTCTAGTGGTCCCACACATTCCCTGACAGTTTGTGCCTCTTACGTGGGAATGTTTGTGCTGGTGCTGAGAGGTGGGGGGCGGGGGGGGGGAGCCAATTACATTGGATCAGATTTTTTTAAGAATGAAAGGACACCTGTTTATGTGCAAATGACAGTATTTTGTTTGTATATCAGGGTGTGAAAATCTAAAGGTCAACTGAACTTACCAGGTGGCACTAAAAATGAATTTTAAGTTACTTGATCTGCATCATGTTGCTTTGCTGCAGCCTTGGGCCACACAGAACTTGGCTCCGTAGACCAGCTGGTCTTGCCAACCTTGATTGGAGCCTTGGTTGGAGCCGGTGCTCAGGCTAAGCACAGGAAGTCTGTGGGCACTGGGGGAGCCACTGGCCAGTGAGCAGCAACCCAGAGGGGACTCAGCTGCCAGGACACCAGGTGGTTTCCTTGGGATTGGACTCCGTACAGTAAATAGTGCCCTTTGCATTCCCCTGCCTGACTCTTGGGTTGTGTTTAATAATATTTTTGAGAAACAATTCACATACCATGTAGTACACCCGTATATTCACATAGTTTACCATCACCAACCTCGGTTGTTGAACATTTTCATCATCCCCAAAAGAAACCCCATACCTTTAGCTGTCATTTTCATCTCTCCCCTGCCCTACCCCCCAGTCCTAGGCCCCCACACCAGGCTTTCTGTCTCTGTAGTTTGCCTGTTCTGCGCTTCATATAAATGGAACCACGTACTATATGTGACCCTTGTGACTGGCTTCTTTTCGATTAGCCTGTACTGTAGTCCTCTGTGTTTTAGCGTATATCAGTACATCATTTTATTTAACATCAAGTATTTTCAGTTTTATTGATGAACCACACCTGTCTGTTCATTCAGCAGTTGATGGACTTTTGGGTTGTTTCCACTTTGAGGCCATGTGTATAATGCTGCTGTGAACACTGTTGTGTAAATGTTGTTGTGTGGATGTGTGTGTTCACTCCTCTGTACCCAGGAGTGGATTGCTGGGTCATGTGGTAACTCTACGCGCCAGACTTTTCCAAAGTTACGGCACCATTTTACATTCTCCCAGCAGTGGGCGAGGGGTCCAGTTTTTCTTCGCCCTTGCTGACGTTTGTTCTTCTCTGTTACCTTTGCCATCTGCCTGGGTATGAAGGAATAACTCATTGTAGTTTTGGTTTCCATTTCCCTGGCAACATCGTGTTGAACATCTTTTCATGTGCTTTATTGGCTATTTATAAATCTTTAGAGGAATGTCTAATCAGATCTTTTGCTTTTATTTTATTTATTTTTTATTTCAATTGTTGTTCAAGTACAGTTTTCTGCCTGTTACCCCATCCCAGCCCATGCCCCCAGCCCTCCCCACCTCCCTCCCATGTCCACCCCCTCTCCTTGTTTTTGTCCATGTGTGCTTTATACTAGTTCCTGTAAACCCTTCACCCTTTCCCCTGAAATTCCCTCCCCTCTTCCCTCTGGTCACTATCAGCCTATTCTCAATTTCAGTGTCTTTGGTTCTATTTTGCTTGTTTGTTTGTTTTGTTGTTTAGGTTCCTGTTAAAGGTGAGATCATATGGTATTTATCTTTCACTGCCTGGCTTATTTCGCTTAGTGTAATGTTTTGATTTTAGATCAAACATTTTCGATTGATATGCCTTTTTATTATTGGGTTGTAGTAGTTCTCTACATACTTTAGATACAAGTCTCTGATCAAGTATATGATTTGCAAAAATATTCTCTCTGGGTTGTCTTTTCACTCTCTTGATGGTGTCCTATGGAGCACAGAAGTTTCAATTTTGATAAAAATAATTGATCTACTTTTTTTCTTTTTTTGCTTGTTTGGTCAAATCTAGAAAGCTATTGTCCGATTCAAGGTCTGGAAAATTTACACCTATGTCTTCTCTAAGAATTTTATAGTTTTAGTTCCTACGTTGAAGTCTTGGGATTTATTTTTACAAGTCCATTCCTCTACCTCTGGTAGAGAAGGATTTTGGAAGAAATAACCATTAAGAAGGGAGGGTTGATTTTTCATGGAACATATGGTGTGGCTAGAAACTGGACTTAGGATGCCTTGTCCAGTAACAGGCGTCTTTTCCCCTTTCAGCTCTGTGTGTATGGGCCCTTCTTAGGGAGTCTTCTGACCACATCCCTGCCCCACCCCCAGTTCCCTCACTGCACCATTATGTCCTTTTAAGGCATTTATTACCAACATAGGTGTCTACACGTGCCATTTATTGAATTTTTTAATAGACTCTCTGTTGAACTATAAGCTCCAAGAGGGCCTCTTGGTTTTATTTCTCCTCAGTACCTAGTACTTACTTTTTGGAGAATGACTTTTCCTGGATCTCTAGGTGTTCTGGAATAGCAGCTGCTAGTGTCTTCCCCAGCAGGGTGATTGGGGAACAACAGCCAGGGTGAAACCACTGCAGCAGAGCGTGAGCCTCTGGCAGCCAGGGTGAGGCCTCCAGTGTCAGGTCTGCCTCTGAGGAGAGCAAAGGGAGGCACGGGGTCCATTCTGAGCTTGTCGGAGGGGGAACCCGTGCTCACCTCTCTTGACAGTTAAAGTCCTTTTTTCAGCAAATGCTCTGTGTCACCTGTCACAAACTAAAAAAGAAGATGGAATGAGATGGAATGTGTTATTTCCTACCTACAGAATTATATATTGGAATGTATTGCTGTCAGTGCCATATTTCAAGGTGGACCCAAAGTGGGCTCCGGAGTTCTGCTTTCTGGAGGCAGCCAACTCTAATGGGATTACTGTCCTTAGATAAAATGGTACCTCCACAGGAGAAGGAAGACAGGTTAGAATTTGCTGAGAGAAGGTACTTGGTGACATGTGTCATTGCACCTGACTCTCGCTGTCACTCTCTGTGCACTTGCATGTGTCAAGTGTGGTGATCCTAGGAGCATGGTGCTGCAGCTCTGGTTATAACTGGTTATAAACAGCACGCAGGTGAGAGCTTTAGGGACTGACTGCAGCAAGGTTAATAAGAGCCCTTGAAAAAGGGCTGAGGACCTCCGATGCCTCATTTGTTGTCTTAACCCCAGGCCTGGGGATTTATTAACCTGGCTTGGCAACAGCAAATAGAGTAATGTTTTAATTTCCTTTAGTTAAAAAAATGATGTTACAATTGCAATCCTTTGAGCATAAGAATCAGTACAGTGAGAAAGAAAATGAAAAATGCTAGAATCTAAAGACAAGTGCTGGGCATCTGGACATGACAACCATCTAGCCAGCAGTTCTTTGGTCTTCTCTCAGGAGGATGAGCAGAGGACGCGTCCTGGGCGCTGTAGACGCCTAAACAAAACGCGTGCTGAACGTCTGTCTCAGGGCTGCCTTCTCTCTCCCGGGCTGCCAGGCAGGCTTCCCTGACCAGCAGTAAACCCACTGTAAAGTAAAGTTAAATCTAATTTAAGGACACAAATTGAAAAGCAGGTTTGTTTATTGCAGGGTTAGACTTACTAACTCACAAAAGCTATGAGCCCTGGACTTTCTGTTTACAGATATAAAATGGAACTCTAAATGAGGTTGAATGGGCTTCCCAGATCATGGTCCTTGGACAGATTTTTGTTTTCTCTTCAACAGTAAATTTTGAAATCAAAAGAACTAAGAAAGGGGTGTGTGTGTGGGGGGGTGCTTCCTGTCATGCATAGGATGGGTGGCATTTTTCAAAGCATTTTACAACTTCCAACTGTACATGATAATTTCAGAGTAGCTGACAAGCATTCTGAGTTTTTAAAAGTAGTACGTTTGTTCAGAAACATGTATCAAGCATGTACTAGATACCAGGCATTGGATACGGAGATTGTCTAAAGGCACGCAGGCCTGTGCTCTCACCAAGGTTGAATTTTCACGTAAGTAAATTATACACTGTGAGCTGGGGAGATTGTGAGACACGACTCTGAGATAGTGACTGATGTGGGGACAGGTGGAGAATGATGAACTCTGGGCCAAAGAGGTAGGTTAAAGGAAGATGCTGACGTCCTCAGGTCATCTGACTAAACGTGGGTATGTTGCAGAAAGCGGGGCCACAGCAGTGCCATCTAATGTGACTACAGACATCTTCGTCCCTTCTACTGCTCCCTCACAGCCTTCTTCTAAGTGCTATTAACACACTTTGGAACTTACTGTGACAGACAAGAGACTTCCATTCTGGTAGGATCATGGGATCGAAGGACTAGAGGAAGTGGAGTGTATCAACAGGAGGGAATGCCCAGCAGTGTTTTAAGTGAGAGTATGTGGGCCACACTAAGCTGGTGCATCAACAGTGGCAAGTGGAGAGAAGGAAGAACACACAAGAATATACTGGCTGCTGCTGTTGTAAAGTCAGAAATGAATTTGGTCAAATGGCTAGAATTTCATGTTCACTGGGTTCTCTGTTTGTGTAAAGTTACCTGTTCATGATTTTTAAATATTTAAATAAAAACCAAGCAAGGGAAACAGCTACTGACAGACATGGGTGCTTTTTTAAGTATGGCAGTGAGCTTACACCAAACCAGTCCCTGGCTGCAGGATTGCAGTAACTGAAGCAACACGGTTAACTTACTGTCTGTGACCTTCACTGTCCTATGTACTTTGTTGATGTCACAGTGGCTCCCAGAATCAAGTTGGAGATACTTGATTGGCAAGTGGAGAGAAGGAATTAGTAGTTACTGGAACTAATCTACTATCTTACACCTTTAGTCATGTCTGCTCAGCCTCTGTGACTCCATTTGTTCCTCAGGCCCAGCGACTCTTCTGTAACACGCTAGCTTTCAAACACCAGCTCCAGGGAGCAGCCCAGAACCCCACAGTGGGGTTTACTGTTTAACAGTGTTCCCCACCTGACATGAAGATGTAAACTCCTTGAAGAACTCACTTATATTCTCTTTACTCTGTCTTTATATACTGGGGTTTCAGATTACATTTATAAAATATTTTATTTATTTTTCGAGGGAGGGAAGCATCAATGTGTAGTTGCGTTTCACACTCCCCCTGCTGGAGACCTGGCACACAACCCAGGCATGTGCCCTGACTGGGAATCAAACCAGCGACCCTTTGATTCACGGGCCGGCACTCATTCCACTGAGCCACACCAGCCAGGGCTCAGGTTACATTTTTTTTTATCATTTCATTGATTTAATTCTTTTTTAAAATATATTTTATTGATATGCTATTATAGTTGTCCCATTTTCCCCCTTCATTCCCTTGCACTCCCTCTCCCACCCACATTCCCCCCCCTTTAGTTCATGTCCATGTGTCATAAGTTCTTTAGCTTTTACATTTCCCATACTATTCTTACCCTCCCCCTATCTATTTTCTACCTACCATCTATGCTACTTATTCTCCATACTTCCCCCCCCTCCTCCCACTTCCCTGTTGCTAACCTTCCATGTGATCTCCATTTCTGTGGTTCTGTTCTTGTTCTAGTTGTTTGCTTAGTTTGTTTTTGTTTTGTTTTAGGTGTGGTTGTTAATAATTGGGAGTTTGCTGTCATTTTACTGTACATATTTTTTATCTTCTTTTTCTTAGATAAGTCCCTTTAACATTTCATAAAATAAGGGCTTGGTGATGATGAACTCCTTGAAATTGACCTTATCTGAGAAGCACTTTATCTGCCCTTCCATTCTAAATGAAAGCTTTGCTGGATAGAGCAATCTTGGATGTAGATCCTTGCCTTTCATGACTTGGAATACTTCTTTCCAGCCCCTTCTTACCTGCAAGGTCTCTTTTGAGAAATCAGCTGACAGTCTGATGGGAACTTCTTTGTAGGTTACTGTCTCCTTATCTCTTGCTGCTTCTAGGATTCTCTCCTTCATTTTAATCTTGGCTAATGTAATTATGCTGTGCCTTGGTGTGTTCCTCCTTGGGTCCAACTTCTTTGGGACTCTGAGTTTCCTGGACTTTCCGGAAGTCTATTTCCTTTGCCAGGTTGGGGGAAGTTCTTCTTTATTATTTGTTCAAATAACTTTTCTACTTGTTCCTGTTCCTCTTCTCCTTCTATTACCCCTATAATTTGGATGTTGGAACGTTTAAAGATGTCCTGTCCTCATTTTTTTGAATTCTTGTTTCTTCATTCTTTTCTGTTTGGTTGGTTGTTTCTTCCTTCTGGTCCACTCCATTCATTTGAGTCCCAGTTTCCTTCCCATCACTGTTGGTTCCCTATGCATTTTCCTTTATTTCAGTTAGCACAACCTTCATTTTTTCATCTAATTTGCAACCAAGTTCAACCCATTCTGTGAGCATCCTGATCACCAGTGCTTTGAATTGTGCATCTGATAGGTTGGCTATCCCTTGGTCGCTTAGTTGTATTTGTTCTGGAGCTTTGATCTGTTCTTCCTTTTGGGCCAATTTTTTTTTTTTTTTTTTTTTGTCGTGCCTGTTACGTATGGGGGGCATAGCCTTAGGTGTTAACCAGGTCAGGGCAACCCAGTCACTGGGTTGTGACACACTGCGTATGAGAGCAGGGCCTGACATGGAACAGTGGCGCTTATTCCTCTCTCTGTCGATTTGAGTCCCTTCCGCCATTTCCCCCAAGCAAACTGGGCCCTTCTGGTGCTAATTCCCGTGTGGGTGGGCTTGTGCACATTCTGGGACCCAACAACCTCTCTTATGAGGCTGGGAGTCTCTCTCTGCACCTCAACTCCCACAGTTATTTTCAATCAGTGTCTCAAGGCTCTGTTTCCTGGTGCAGGGACCCTGGGAATGCCCAGTCAGCCCACCGACTTGGCGCACAGTGCCTCGCTTCACAATCGCCGCCTTGCTGGGTCTGCCCATTGCCGTCCCTCGCCCAGGGTCCACCCGGTATGGTCTTGTGAGCCCATGCGAGACCAGGATGCCTTATGTTCCCAGTCCCACCATTCTTTGTGCTGTGACCCCTCTCTTCCCAGCTGCCCAACTCTGCCCCTCCTACCGGTCTGGATGAACGTGCCCATTTTAACTCCTTGGTTGTCCAACTCCATGCAGTTCAATTTTCTGTCAGTTCTGGTTGTTACCTTGTTTATAAATTATTGTTGTCCTTACTTTGGTTGTGCGAGGAGGCACAGTGTGTCTACCTATGCCTCCATCTTGGCCAGATCTCAGGTTACATTTTTATTAAAAGGTAGAAGAATTATGTTTAAGAAATGTTTATAAACCACTTTGGAAAATTAGTTGATTCAATAATATTTCTTAGAAGTAGAATCATGGAAAACAATCCAAAAATGAAGTTAGAAAAACACCTTTGAGATAAAAACTATTAAAAAGCAGTGAGCATTGTAAAGCATTAATAAATAGGGGTCGAGGGTGTGGTGGTGCACGGAGGGGTGTCAGGTTGGTGTGGACAGCCTGGGAGTAAAGTGGTGTAGGGGTCATTTCTTCCTAAAGCCTTTCTTCAATACCCACTCTTGTCACCTTATTTCTGCTTTTATCCTCAGCCCGTCGGCCTGAGAGATATTCTGTTTTAGAAGGGATGCCAGAGGCACGTTTGCTTGTGCAGAAAGAACTGAATCCATAAAGAAAAGAGTGGGACTCGAAGGGCCACATTCAACACCATTGCGTGATCCTGGCAGGACCGACTGCAGCTGGCTGGAGTCAGCTCACAAGCTCTGTGACATCTAGCTGGTAGATTTGGGAGTTTAAACCCAAATACATTCACCGGTATACTGCTGCCTGCGCCTCACTCTGGCAGTCTAGGGCATAGGCCTCTGAGTGAGAGCAGGGTCAGCAGACTAGAGCCAGGCCAGTCTAGCCCACACAGCCTGTTTCTGTAAAGTTTTATTTGAATACTGCCATGCCCAGACACATCATTTACATACTGTCTAGGGCTGCTTTTGTGGTATAATGGCAAATGGGCTGAACAACCAAAAATGCTCATTCTCAGACCTTGACAGAAAGCATTCTGACCATCGCCATTCTGGAATCTGACAGAAAACTGGTTCTGGATCCACTAAAATGTTTCAGGATGGAAAGATTGAGGTGGGGAGTGGGGCTGTCCTTCGGTAGTTTTCCTCTCCTGTGTCCAGGAGAGAACAGTTAACGTCAGGGAGCCCCAGCAGGTCCTACTTAGGTTGTGATTATATCACAGAGATGTCCGTTGGGTCATCCCTGAATCTGAGCCATGGTTTGGGAATATGCATGACCCTACAAGGCATGTGTTCTTAAGGCACTCTTGGAAATCAGAGATGCAGGCTTCATTCACCCAGTACTGTGTTTCTGAGCCGTATTCCAGCTCAGTGAGCCTTTCAGATATGAGGACGTTCTTAAATGGCTGAAGTGCCACGTGACTGGGGCTGATGGCTGGCGCAAGGCTGAACCATCTGTTTTTACAAACAGTTTGGAAAATTCTTGGGTGCCTGGCCCTTGGTGCAGTTCCCAGGGGTGGCATAAGAAGCACCAGCTCCCCCAGGCCTCCAGCCCCCTCCCTGGTGCCCCTCTGCACTGCTCCTGCGGGGAGTCTGAGACTTAGCCCAGACCTTTTCTACTCCTGAGTCCAGCCCCAGGGCACGGAGGGCCCTCCCCTTCTTCCTCCGCTGAGCCCCATCTGCCCTGGCCCAGCCCTGCTGGTGCCTGCCTTCCCCACACACTGCCTCACACACATCCAGGGCCACCCCTCAGCAAGCAGCAGCCATTTGATAGGCATCTTGCTCTGTCATTTCCCCAGTGTACAGTTCTTGGAATTAGTACTGCCACAGTTTTATAATTCAGTATATAATAAACATTTGAACTAGGAAAACGTGCTACTCCTATTGAGATGAAAAGGACCAGCGCTGGCCTGAGCTGACTGGCTGCTGAGTTACAGACCCAGTCTCCAGCAGGGCATCTGGCTCCATGGTCAGGACTCAGGGTCCTGAAGTCAATTCAGTAGGGCACCAAGGAACATAAGGAACAGAAAATCTGCATATGCATACGTATGTGCATTATGCTGGCTGCTGTGAATGTGTTTGGAATGGATGAGCCACCAGCCTTAATAGTTAGAGGCGTGTGTGTGTGTGTGTGTGTTCCCTGTGAAGTTCCTCTTAGATACCCAGACTGCGTGTCTGCTCGGGTCTCCCACGTGATTGAGGCCTGTTACACATCCTTGCGGGGGGTGGGGTGGGGGGCAGGTGGCAGGGACCTGCTGGGGAGCACGGGTGTACCATCCAGGTGCAGTTACGTGGATGATTGAAGAGTTTTCTTTCCCTGTCATCAAGTGTGGGTCTGATATGATTCAGCTTCTGCAAACCTGTTCTTCATTCTTCCTACTCCCAATTCTGAAACCCTCCTATCCGCACCAAACCCCATTGTTGGGGACCCATCACGTTTTGTTCATGAGGCTTCAGAAACATGGAAACTTACTACTGCTGAGTTAAAACCCACCTGCACACTGTGGGCAGCACCCGTATTACTTTCCTGTTCAGTGTCCCTCAAGCAGAACTCGTTGAAAAGCAGATTATTTTCAGACTGATTTTTATTGGAACAAAATATTTAATATATGCACACCTGTGCATGCATGTCTGTGTAGCATGACTTCACTCAGACTTTGTGGGAAGAATTGGGGACCTCAATTCCCTTTCCTCCTCATCCTTCCTTACTCAGATGCCAGGCGTTGTGCTGATGGTTCGCACATGCTACAGAACCTTCCACACAGCTGTGTTGGGGGGGCAAACTCATCCTGGCACTGGATGGCAGTAGGTGGCACCGGGCCCAGCTGCTGTCTGCACTGAAGACTCAGGAAAAGATGGGGACGTCCTCGGGAGGGAAGATGTTGGTGCCCTGTGAGACATCCTGTCACAGAGCGGCTGGGACAAGGCTTAGCTCTCGGCCGTAACGCTGCCTCGTCTCATTTCTGCACTGTGCCCCCTTCGGATTTTTTTCCCTTTCTTGATCTTTTTCTGCCCTCCATCCCTCTATCCCTCTGTTTCTCCATCCCTCCCTGCCTCTTGCCCTCCTCTCTGTCCAGCCTCACCTGACTGTGCTGAAATGCCACTCAGCTAGGGTGTTTCCTGATGCAAGGCTTTCAGAGATCTCTGGCCTGAGTTTAGAGTGACCTGATTGAAGTGTAAGACAATGTGTCTGTTTCAAGTGCAAGTTGGCTGGTTTGGACATAGGCTATAGATTTCTGTGTAATGATGAAATGGAATGAACAGCATCAGGAAGGCATAGATGCTGCGGAGGCCTTCCAGGTCCCAGGTGCTGTTGTAGATGAGTGTGGTGGTGGTTTTAATCTCACTGAGGAAGTTAAAAGACAAGGTGACCACCACACCCACTAATTAATTTACTGGAAAATAAAGAAGAGCAGATCTAGAAAACGGACAGCTTCCTTCTTAGAGGCCTGCTCCTGCATGCCGTGGCTCTGGCTCCCCAACACTGAGATGCCGCCGCCCGGCCTCCGGCAGCAGTGGGGGAAGGAACGTGAGACGCGTACCTGACGGTCCCTGTCGGACTTCCCAAGTTCCCTCAGGGCCCAGTGTGGAAATAGATCTGGGAGAAATTGAGACAAAAGTCACTTTGCCGCCAGCTTGTCAGGAAGACCTGGTTCCGTGTGGTGACAAGTGGCTAAGCAAATTTCAAAGGCAATAAAAAGAGTTAAGGGATTAAAAAAAATAAGGATTTTCTTTGTTTCTCCAAGAAATACAGAGAGAAGTAGAAGTCTGGCACAGGAGCAAGACCTATCTGTTGGGCCCTCAGCCTCCTGCAGCATCTCTGTGATGTCTTCTGCACATCCTGTCATTAAACACTGAGTGTGTTCAGCCCTTTTGTAATGAAAGACTTGTTGTTTATCCCACTCTCCACGGGGTGCGGAGGAGGGGTTGGCCTGCCCTTCCTGGATGCCGTGTCAGCCTTCAGGGGTCAGAAGACCAAATCACTTATTAATCGTGGCAATAAACTATTTTTAACAGTAAGAGAAGTGGAAATGTTGACTTCATACTGATTGTAAAAGAGCCTCTTTCACTATGTTGTCCCTGGACCTTCTTCCACTTGTGGTAGGACCACCCCGCATGCCTCCCGCCCTCCCAGCGGCCTTACCACACTAGAAAGTAGCTCCTAATTTATGCTTTGTTGTTTCTGTATGTGTAAATAAAATGAAAGGGAGCATGGGAAGGAAAAATGAAAGGATAAACCCTCCATTCTCAAAATCATATTTAAAAAATAAATTTGCCTGCAAGTTTCAGAGTGAGAAACAGTTGTTGTCAGAGGTGTGGCGTGGTCAGGTCACCAGTCTGAGCTATCACATATCCTGAAGCTGACAGAATTTGTCGGTGTCCCGTGCACGGCCCCACCAAAACCATGCCCTGTAGGAAATGAGGCTCTTCCCATGGCCCAGAGCAGGCAGCAGAGCCTCCTGACTGTCCATCCCTGGGGCAGCCCTGGGGAGCTGGCCTCCATCTTCACAAAGTGCCCAAAAGATACTGCTGGTGCATGGACAGGGCTAGGGGTGTCCAGGGCATTTAGAGGGCCATGAGCTGGGAGAAAACAAGATGGGGAGAGGCATGCAAGAGGGCCCTTTGCAGTCTCCCCAGTGTGTGACCTCTGGGCGTGGACAGAGGGGAGGCCTGGCGATCTGCTTGTTCCAACAGCTTCGTCTGATTGGTGTGGTGTGAGGAGCTGGCTACTCTGAGCTCTGCCTACTTGTTCTTTCTGCTCAGAATATGTCAGGGGCTGACCTTCCCTCTCACGGTCTGTTGTTGATGTCTGTTGGTTGCACAGGAAAACATTTTGTTGAAGCTGGAAAGATTTCTGAGACCCATCCAGTCTGAGTGGCTTCCCTTTTGTTGTGTTGGTCTGAGGCTATTAGCACGTTTTCATGCACCTCTGAAACTCTTTTTCATGGGCGGAAAGGTTTGTTGGTATCCTGTCCTTGCAAGTTCAAATGGCCTGGCTACTCACAAGCAAAAGGCAGCATGGCCAGAGTCCCTGAATGAACACCCTGTCTGCAAGCACACTGTAGCCTCAGGGAGGGTTCTTTCCAAACAAATCTGTTTCTTTCCTTCATTCCTAATTGTTTATGTGTAAATCTATTTATAGTAGATTAAAGGAGAGATCTGGCCAAGTTGGTGGGTAATGATATAATTTACAGGGGCCCCAGCCAAAATGTTGAAATCACTTATATTTTACTGTTGCCACAGATGGGTTCCTGTTTCAAGGGGCTCCCTCTTTCAAAGGCAGTAAAAACAAAGAGGGATGGAAGGGGGCTTTTCCAAATGCCCGTAATCACTTCCACGTATGGTCAGTGTTGGACCAATAATGGAATATAAAATGGTAGCCTGCTAACGGTATAAGTGAGAGACCTTTGATGCAGTAGAAATTGGCCTGGGACTGGATTCTGAAAAAACTGAGGTAGAATTTTCACGTAAAGAGGTGCTCTGGGTGCAGAGAGATGCCAGGGGCTCTGCTGCTCTCGGCAGAGGCAGCCAGTGCTGGGGTCCAGCTTCCGCCTTGTCTGCAGGGCCAAGTGGGTGGGAGGGGCCTGGAGGATTCTTGATGGTAAACCTTCGGTGAAGTGTGTCTTTACGACACAGCGTCCACGTTTACTCTCTGTGTTTTCAGTGTGTTGTACAAACCTAGCAGGAGTGACTTGCATCAAGGCGGTCCTCTTCTCGGCAGCCGGAGAGCAGTGTCTCCTTGCTTTCCTCTTTATTGTCACTGTCAGCAAAGCAGCACCAAACTGTATTGGTTATCTCGGGAAACTGAGTCATTGTGGTTTAAAGGAAATCTTCATTGACAGCCCTGAGCAGAGCACCAGCCATCTGAGGGTGGGGCAGGGGGTGGGTGGCGGGCATTTAATTTCCCAGTTACATTTGTGTTTACCTGTTGTCTTGCAAAATTGTCTTCAAAAACATCAGAACACCTAACTGAAACATGCAGTTTCCTCCCCTAAAGTTGATAATAGTCCTAATGAGGAACATGGTTCTATTCTTAAAAAACAAATAAAATGAAATTAAATTAAATTTAAAACTGAAAGCATCAACATTAATACCCTTCAGAGAGTATAGTGGTCCCCCAATCTGTGTGGTTTCGGTTACTTATGGTGGTTTGAAAATATTAAATGGAAAATTCCAGAAATAAACAGTTCAGAAGTTTTCAACTGCATGCTATTCTGAGTAGTGTGATGAAATTTCGAGCCATCCCTCCCTGTCCCACCCAGGACGTGACTCATGCCTTTGTCCTGAGTCTCCACGCTGCACCCTCCCCACCCAGTAGTCACCGGCTGCCTCCGTGACCATAGACCGTCACAGCGTCACGTTCAGTCAGCCGTCACTGTGCTTCACGACTGCCTTAGATGCCGGAGTGGGGTGCTGACATTCAGATGTGCCAGAGAGAAGCTGTATTTTAAGTGAAAAGATGAAAGTTCTTGACTTAATACAGAAAGAAAAAAAATCATTAGCTGAGGTTGCTAATATCCGTGATGAGAACAAATCTTCTATTCATGAAATTGTGAAGGAGGAAAAAGAAATTCATGCTAATTTGCTTTCACACCTCAGACTGCAAAAGTTAGAGCCACAGTGTGTGATAAGTGCTTAGTTAAGGTGGAAGAGTTATTAAGCTCTTTCAGTGTGCGTAGGAAAAAACACAGTACATACAGGGTTTGATACGACCTCAGGTTCCAGGCGTCCAAGGGGTCTTGGAACATACCCCTTGAGGGCAAGAGGGGAGACTATATAACTTTTTGCTAACACAGAAGGCTCTCAGTCATTAAACTCTTTAGGCTAATAAAAACCTAACAGTTTGTTGCTTATTGAATTTTCTCGTTTCTTAAGGTTCGCCATCGGTGGTGTGAACTCATTGTTAAGCACAAATACAAAAAAGCGTATAAACATGTGGAGAAATTCCTTCAAGAGGATCAGGTGAGTTGCATTTTTCCCCATTTTGCAGCAGATGGAGATTCTGTAAATGCTGTCCTGGCCCCTATCTGGTACACTTAATGCAGGGACCCAAATATGACACAAATTTAAACACGCCCCCCCAATTTTGAATATGTTGGTAGGAGATTACCTACCACACTCTGAAGCTGATTTTCCCTCTTGATGTCCCTTTAAAACATGGAACCATGTTCCTTAGAGGCGCCGTTGGCCGGTTTTACCTGACTGGGGCCTATTGCCATTGCCAAGTGAGGCGTGTGCAGACTTCACAGCATTGCTGAGCCTCGGGACAGTGTGGCTTCGTGACGCTGCGCTGTTGGTCTTTGTCTTGCTGGCCCCAGTTGAAAGTATGTGGGAAGGTTAGGTGGAGAGCCCCAGTCAGCTGCGTAGTCTGGGCTGTGTCTGCATCTGCCACTCCAGGCCAGGCTGCGGCTCACCAGGGGAAAGTGGTCACCTTCCCAGGAGCCTGCAAGAAGTGCCTGTGTGTGTGGCCATGTTTGGGGATGTCCTTTTTGTCACCTCTGCACCCACCCGGCCACACTTGCCCCGGTGCGGCTGTCCACTGTGTGCCTGGGCGAAGTTGCTGCCCGGCACTGTGGGCTGACAGGATGGAGCCATGTCTCAGTGGGGCAGAGAGTGGGGGCAGAGCAAACAAAAGGACTTTTGAGCGGGCTGGAGTGTGGGGGCTGCCAGCAAGTAAAGGCTTGTTGTTCCCACAAAGAGAAATGCATGACTTTGTACCAGAAGAAATGTCACATTTGCACAGTGGAGCAGGAGGTGTTTGGAAATACGGAGGGGAGTACAGGGAGGACAAATGCAAGGGAAACTTAAGGTCTGTTCTTAAAACCAAAATTAACTGCAGTATCCTTGGAACCATGATCTTTGCCAAATAAGGATTACCATATCTCAGCCTTTTCAGGAAAGTCTTTGAACCTCTGACTGAACCCAAGTTTTTGTTTTGTGCTGTCTTTGAGATCCGTCTTTAATTTGCTCCTGCAGAATGTAATCCATGGCATAACCAAGCGTAGAACAAGGGGAAGGCAGAACCGAAGGGGTCTTTTCACCTTCCAGAACATAATTGCCTGTTTTTAAAACTGTAGGAAAAATGCCGATGTGAGTCTTTGCAACACTGTGTGTGAAACAGAAGAGCCAGTGTTTGCCACAGAGCAGGGCCACAGCAGGGACCGCAGTCAGCCTGGGCTGCAGCTGCAGGCCTCACCCTGGCTGCTGTGGTGGCCGTGGTGGCCTGGCCCCGTGCGATACGGTGGCCTTCATTCCCCAGCGGTGCCTGGGGCGCACACTGGCCTGTAGTGTGCACATGGTACCATGTGCTCTGCTGCACAGGCCTCCCTAGGGGTCTCAGGAGGCCCTCCAAGCATCTCTCCAGAGCTCTCCTGACACAGCTGTTTCTAGAGACAAATTCACTGTCGTCAGTTCATCATCAGTGAGATCACCAAGGTTCTGTTGACAACTAGAGTTGATACTAAGGATACCTTGGCGTTTCAATGAAAATATGAGAAGGGGATTGAAAAGTACAGGTTCCAGAAGTACAAACATTCAGCTGCCTGGTCTTTTCTAGGCTCTTTTTAACTTCTGGACCAGCACGTTTGTGGGAAACGAACACAGACTGTGCAGTGGACGCAAGTTTCCTTTTCTCACGTGCTCTGGCCTCTTCCCCTGCCCCCACAGGCCATGGGCATTTACCTCTATGGGGAGCTGATGGTG
This sequence comes from Tonatia bakeri, assembly GCA_004024845.1. NCBI lineage: Eukaryota > Metazoa > Chordata > Mammalia > Chiroptera > Phyllostomidae > Tonatia > Tonatia bakeri. The sequence goes on along the minus strand of PVIA01001717.1, from coordinate 113,679 downwards.
CATGAGGATGCCAGGCAGCAGCAGCTCGCCCGCACCTGCTTCGAGCTGACCAAGGGACTGATGGACAGATGCTCAGCCCAGGTGGTGGCTGAGATGCTGTTTTAAAGAGGTAATTCTCTCTCACTCCTTTCCCCATTGTTTGTTTCTAACCAGAGATTCCTCTTAGGATCCAAATAAATGAAAAGGCACATGGTGAGCCGAGAGTACCCACCGTATCAGTGCTCTGCTCTGGCTTGGGTGGCCTGGCGGCCAGTAAGCGGGGGGGTGGGGTGGGGGGGTGCCTGCTGGCAGTCCCTCCAACTCACCTGTTGAGTGGTCACCTGAGAGCAGAGGCCACGCACCCAGGCAGAACAGTGCTCTTTGGCACAGTCTGGGCTGCTTCAGCTTTGTTGTTTGTGGGAAAAGCAGTTGGGGAGGAGCATATCCTGAACAGAGTTAGAGGGTGGACGGTGAAGGTCAGCGGAAGTGCTGGTCCCTGGTCTCCGAGGTGAGGGTGCCGTGGGAGTGCGTCACCAGGCGACCCCACTCCGGAGCTGCATGCCGGCGTTGCTTCTTCCGGGCTGCGGGCTGCCGGAGGACCGAGGCTGCTCCGTGGGCGCCGCCCCTTCGCGACCTGTGCATCCTCAGGCAGGCTTGTTCTTTACTTGGTTGTGTTGGAGCAGAATTTTCCCTAAATATTTAAATTGCTTTTTCTGTTAATTGTGCTTGGAATTGACCTGCTAGATTTTCATGCTAACAGGTTTAAAATGTTGGTTTCTGCTTTTTAGGAGTAATGTAGCAATGGTGCATAAACTTTTAAAGTAGAACTCTGGGATCATAAGTGTATTGTTTTTCTCTAACAATCATTATTTCTGTATCTTCTCAGTTGTTCTTCCAAGTTTTACATGCTGTAATAGGGTATGTTTAATTTTGTGTCTTTTTAAACTTCAACATCAGATTTCAGTCATTCATGTTATATATATGTGTGTGTGTGTATATATATATAGCTTCTCTATATCATTTTAGTGGCTATTTAATATTTTATGTTGCTTTTCTTAACCCATTGTTGGACATTTAGTTTGTTAAAAACCACTTTTGTCTAGTATGTCTAAGTATCTTATCAGAAGGAACTCTAGTACTAAGGAAAGAAAAATGTTTTTCTGAGGGAAAGGAGGCAGTGGGGACAGTCGCAGGGCTACACCTCTTGCAAGGGGACAGCTGTGCGCAGATGTCCCCCAGAACACGCCTGGGGCGGCTTCAGACCCTCGGCACAGATGGGCCAGTCCTGAACAGAACAGTCACACAGTTATCTTGTTGCCGACCTCGTGTAGTCATCAGCATAAATCAGATTTCGCTTTAGATGTTGAATTTCACGGCGAGTTTGTATTTCCTGAAGTGTGTGAAACTGCACCGGGCAGACTGTTCTTCGCGCGTCCCCGTTCTTCAGCTGTGGGAACCGCACTGGGCACCGGGCTCTCGTGACTCCTCTTCATGAGGTTTTTGCCCGGAACAGGCAAAGGAGTGGTCCCGAGGACAGCCTGCTGCTTTCTCGCTTCCTCTCTGAAATGGTCCTGCCTGCCCCCGCCCCTTCCAGATGAATCAGGGGCCACGTGCGTGCTCCTCTGCCCCTGCCCCCACTTCTCAGTTAAGATCAGTGACTTACCAGCCCAAGAGGGGCCCCTCTAGACGTCCCAGACCACTTACAGGCTGGGCCCCTGGGTTAAAGGCAGGGGCATGGCCTCACTAATTCTGCCACAGAGGCTAGTCAATGTGTTTTTCATGTCATGTTCCAGAACGGCACTGGCATTTGCATGATCTTCTATGAGTTCTTTTGATTACAATAGTTATCCCTCTAGGACACCAATTAAATGAACAACCACAAAAAAGTAAAACCCCTTGGGTAGCGTAGCAGGCCTAGAGGGGATGTCATCGCCTGTATCCAAGGAGGCGGTGTGTGCGGTGTGGGCTGTGAGCGCGCGGGCACGGCGGCTCCGGAGTGCTCTGGCTGCTTGGGTTCCTGGCATGCTGATTTGTGACTTAAGATTAAAATCACATTGCCAGGGATTACCACGCAACCACGACCTTGGCTGCTCTCCAGAAGCCATAGTCACTCTCTCTCTGCAGTTTGGAGAACAGATGCATCTTGTAGCTCTTCTCTGGAAACAGAAGAATCCAGCCGCTATGGAAGACACTCGCCAGCTCTTTCATTATGCCCAGCTGAAGACCTCTCTGACGAGGTGCAGAGCTTAGCTGATTGGTGAACAGTGACTGGTTTCCGCCTTGTTCACAGTGGCTAAGTTCTGCACCTGAAGAGAAGGTGAGATGGGGACAGTTAAGTTGGAGCCGCTGGGGCAGAGGCTACTGCTGAGCAGTCAGCTCGGGTGCCGAGCACGATTGTGGAGGAGGAGAGACCTGCTCGGCCCCAAGGATGCTCTTTCTCCTGTCACGAATGCAAGGAATGTACCAAAGTCTACAGAACTATTAACTCCACTAATTAGACATCTCTCTGAAAGGTCAAATGTATTGAAAGCTGCAAAAATTACTCTTATAAAAAACTAAAACCAAATGCATCACAATAATTGAGTAAAATTATGTCAGCGGTTTATTGCGTGTGAGTGGGGCTGGGTGCTTTCACAGCAGATCCTTGTACTTCCCCGAGCGCGGTGACTGTCTCTTGTATTTGCAGCCTAGGTCTCTGTGTTTTCTGCAGCCCCAGCGGCACGATGCAGGCAGCTCCCAGCGGAGGCACTGCTTCGCCGGGCTGTCAATTGGACCCGCCCTCCGGTGCCTACTGAGCTGATATCAGTTCTCATTTTACACACTGGCTCAGTTCAGCAGGAACAGGAGTCGAGCCCTCAAGCAAAAAGCCTTCCTGTTTGTAAGTGCCCAGGCGCTCAGGAGCTGGGACTCCACTCACCGAAGACAGGTCACAGCGTCGGCCACCAGACCTCAGCCGAAGTGCTGGCACCCATCTGTACGTGGTCCTGAGGTGTGGGTGTTGGAGAGTTGTTAACCTCCGAAGGTGGAGTGCGGATAGCGCCGCGCAGGTGTGACGCGAGCAGTGCCCACGTGTGTCACGGGGTGGTTGTGGGTCTGAAACGGGCTCTCTGCTACCTGTCATGTGAATGAAGCTCCAGTTACAGTGCTGGCTTTCACAGCCACACACAAGCAAGGCGAATGGCCGTGGTGCCGCTGGGCACCCCTTTCTTAGGGCTGTGAGAGGTGCCTGGGTCTCACCCTGGCCTCCACTCAGAGTCACTCTCCAGAGCAGAGAGCACACAGAGGTCCTCCTTTACAAGAATTCTGCTGTTGTGACCAGGCAGTAAATTTTATTACTGTTTCCTTTGCAGGAAAGATCACAGCAAGATTCTTTCCCATAATCTCCTCATAGCCGTGCTGGGACCAGGATCACACTGACCCTGGACATCAAAGGAAGGATTACAGGGCCACTGAAGCCATCTGCCGACATCAGCGGCTCTGCCTTGGTGCTTCTCTTTGCAGAGGCCGCTCTCAAAGAACATGTGAGAGCACAGCCTCGTAAACAGTTGCCATAGGGCCGAGGGGCCTTGTCCCCCACCCTGAATGTGCCCCCTCAACACACTGAACCTGCATTGGGTCTGAGTTGAAGGCAGTTCTTTCACAAAAATGGTGCAAGGTACCTGCGACACATCGGGAAACCTGCTGAATGCTCTGCGTCAGCCCCCTAAGCACATGGCTGTCTTGGATGGTTCTGTGATTCCAAAAAGTCAGTTCTCTCCTGGGACCAGTGAACGCTGTTTGGTGGTTTCCTCTCATTTCAGAAAGATTCTGCAGAATTATTTTAATTTCATTCTTTAGATTTTCCCCCAAATTTTATTGCCTGTTGGTGAAAGTATAGGATAAGAATCCAGTAAGATGTATTAATAATAAAATGTAATGGATCAACATTTTTGTATGCCTGTTTGCTTCTGAATTTAATACCGTCTTTTGAAAAGGCAGCCCGACACCCGGGGAGGCTTACAGGCAGCATGTGGGCCCCTGCCCCCACAGTGACCCTGTGGGAGCCTGGGTGCTGCCTTTCTTTCCCACGAATGTTGGAAGTTTAAAGAAACAGGCAGGTCCTGACCAGTGCGGCTCCGTTGGCTTGGATGCTGTCGAGCAAAGCAAAAGGTCACTGGTTCGATTCCTGTCAAGGCTCGTGCCTGGGTTGTGGGTTTAGTCAGCAACCAGTCAATGTTATCACATCAGTGTTTCCCTCTTTCTACCCGCCTTCCCCTCTCTTTAAAATCAGTCAATCTTAAAAAAAAAAAAAAAAAGGCAGAAACTGTTTCCCAGTGTCATCCAAAGGACAAAAGGGTTTAAAGCTCCACAAGTAGGCACAGCGGTTGGTGCCGTCACATGATGTTCAGGGCTGGACTGCGCCAGAAGGAACTCGAACCTGTGCGGCTCCACCTGGCTCTGGGGCTTGTTTACCTGGCCCTGACTCTGCATCTGGCCTCCGAGGGGTGAAGCGCAGCTTCCACACAGTCCTTCCCTCTGGTCCTCAGGTTCAGCAGTGACCCTTCCGGAACGACGGAAGGGCTTGCTCCATGCTGTCACATGTGTTCTGCATGTGATTATGGGTGCTATTCACCATATTAGAAGAATCAAAGTTTGAACGTTTATTCAAAATTTGAATAAGTGATGCTTCTTCCCTGTGGTCGGCGGGTGTTTGGCACTCTATGAGGTGGGGCCAGAAGGGGCCTGGGGCACAGCCAGCACCCCTCCGGATTCCTGTGTGCAGAAGGTGGCGGCATCTGCTTGGAGGCTATGTGCACCAGCTGGCCCAGTGGTTTGGTTTGGCCCAATTTTTCTAGGAAGGTAAGGCCATACTTTTTTGCCTTCAGAAACCATGTGGCCTGAGCCGAACTGCTCCATGTGTGGGATTTTGCACAGCGATGGCTGGCCCCTCCAAGTGGCCACTGAGTCCTGACACAGGTTCTGAGCTCCAGTCACGGCCAGTGGGTGACGGTCAGTCATGGAAGAGCCATCAGAACCAAAGCCCCAAGTTTTGGCAGATCCTGTGAGAAGCTGCCCTGTGCTGCTGGCAGATGGGCACCTTGTGCCAGGTGTTGTCCCCATAGGAGAGGAAGAGTGAGCCTGCCCCTGTGGGTGCCTCTCTGCACTCCAGCCACACCCAGTTACCCACCTTTCTCGCGTGTGTGTGGACTCTGAATGGCTTACCCAGCTTGTTCGTTCAGCATCTTCTGAGAGGCTGGGGAGAGGAGTGCACCAGGGCCTGGCTGAGGCCCCAGGAGTCTGGAGGGACCACCAATCAATGAAACAGCTACAGCTAGAACTCTTCCTTTTGTAAGTTTTTCAGCTGTTTGAAAAAACTGAAAGCTCTGTATTGGTAACTGCTGGACGACCTGGGACCTAGTAGGATATGTGTTAGAAGTGGGCTGTGTGCCACGTGGCGCTCCTTAGCACCACGGTAGCGCCTGCTGAGAGAGGCCCTGGGCCAGGCAGGCATGCTTGCAGAGGGCCCGAGAGCTCCAGGGGCAGGTTGGGCTGTGTACACCCAGGATGTGGTTAGCCGGTGAAGGGGAAGCCTACCTTTCCCTAGCAGACTTAATTCTATCTCCAAGGTCACGTGTTAATAGGCAGGATATAATGTGGGTCCCTAGGACTTGAAGTTTTCCTTCCCAACCCAGTGCCTCTGAGGGTGTGGGTCTTTCATTCACCAATAAACTTGTATCACTCAGCCAACCAATGTTGGAGAAGCCTGAGCTCCTGATCCAGTCAGCTGTAAGGATGGGCCTGGGTAAGTGTGGAACTAGACAACTACTTTGGAAGGCAGGGAACTGGAACTTCACCTTGTACATTTAAAGTCACGGTGGCCGCAGAGACCTGTCCAAATGGGAGCCTGGTACACTCTTTTACCAGCATTATTTCTGTTCCTCCCAAGAACATCTTGGTAGTCTCCCTCTTCCTCCAACCCCATCTGAGCAGCTGTGAAGGTGTGAGCTGCCCTCTGGGATGTGTGTGGGTATGGTGATGGGAACGAGCCTGTTTCCCAGCAAGGTGACGCTTCGACTGAGCAGAGGGACCAGGACACAGGAGGGTCCCACAACCTACCACGGGTCCCCTAGTCTAGTGAAAACAAACCCTAGCCTCTTCTGCCAGACCCTACAGCTTCTTTAGCTGTATGTGGACTTGACCCTGAAACAGGGTCAGCATTAGCCATCAGGCAGGAACCAGTCATTCCACAGGGGCTGCTGGAGTGGGGTCCTCAAGTTAGATGACAGGCCCAGTGAGCCCCCGTGAGCTGGGCAGGTGGCAGCACCCCAACCAGGCACTGAGGCACAGAACCAGCAGTGTTTTGTCAGTGGTTGGCAGGCTTACTAAAGGGGTGAGAAGAGGCAGTTCTGTCCTCTGAGCAAGTTAATTGGATAATTGCCCGGCAGCTGTGCTGGGAGAATAAAGGGTCCCGGAAGTGCTTCACCCCGCAGACAGCAGGCCGGGGCCCTGGAGCCGGTTGGCGGTGAGCAGGCAAACAGGCTTGGTCAGCCTGTGGTTGGACCCTAGTGGGCCAGCCACGGATATCCCCAGGCACCCCAGGTCAGGGTGGGGGAAGTGGCTGGGACACGGTGGCCTGCTCCATGTGCCCCCTTCCCTTTTGCCCACCTGGAGTTAGGCTGAGGGGCTGGGCTTCGGAAGGAAGGCAGGAGCACTGGGGCTTTGGGCAGCAGCCAGGGCAGGAGAGGCTGGGAGCCTTGGCTGGACCAAGGGTGGTGGGGGCGGGGGGGGGGGGGGCTACATGGAAAAGAAATGTAAGAGAAGACTGTTCAGTTCTCTCTCTTTGCTTCTATTTTTGGATTAAAGGGTTTTAGAGCATTTACTTTTGTTGGAATTTCAAATTAAAACATTGAAATAATAATCTCCATCCCAAATAAGGTATGGAGATGTCACATTAACAGGCAGAACCCAGGGCCCCAAGTGTAGGAACCAGAAATGGAAGCTGCATTCCTAGTCTTCAGCCATGCCTTTCAGTGACCAGCAGAGCCCTAAAAGGTTGCAGACAGATGTTTCCAGTACATTGGGGCTCACTCCCCTGACCCTGAAGCAGGGCCCCAGAGGCCCGGGATGGGGTCAGGGGAGTGATGCAGGCCCCCTGCTCACAGAGAGGCCTGCCCCAGTCAGACCTCACTGAAGAGACCTGTAGCAGGGTGGGTGGACAGCAAGGCTGAGTGACTTATGATCAAAAGTCAGTTTTTAGTTTTCTGTTCCAGACCAACCACCTCCTCAGACTACAGATGGAGCCAGCGGAGCCGGGAACTGAGGAACGGGAGAAGGAACCTGCCCAGCACTTCTTGAAGGCAGGAGGCAGACCCACCCTGGTGAGCAAGGCAGTCGGTCCCAGCACGTCTCCTGCCAGACAGAACTCTGGGTGTCCCAGGCCTGTGGCCTCTGCTGGCCAGCCTCCCTGGGCTGGCAGAGCCCACCACACCCCATTCCAGAGAAGTCAAGGAAGGGATGTCGTCCCTGGCACTTTGCCAGCCAGGTATTGGGGTGAGATGGCCCTTTGGAGCACCCCCTCCAGGGCACCTTGAGCTGAATCACCTCCAAGAGCAGAGAGAGGGAGGGGACCCTGGGTGCAGGGCCCAGCCACACCAAGGACTCCATGCACAGGTAGCAGGGGTGGGGTTGGGGAACCAAGCCTGGACCTCCTGGAGGTGTCCCAGCCCAAGGTTGGGGCTCAGTGGGGAGGGAATGAACTCTCACCACCCCCAGGCTACTATGCTGCCGACAGAAACCTTTTCCCTCCCTGGCTGGGCCCTGAGGGTATACCAGGTGGAAGGGGAGAGAGGCCTTTTGGGGCTATTCAAGGACCAGATTTTATAGATCTTTTCCCACCTTTTGGTACTATCTGGGAGATTGATCTGCTAATAAGGCCATTTCTGTTACAGTCTGGTGACTAGCGTGTGTGGGAAAAGACTCCCAAGTTGAGCCTGGGGACGAAGGCAGCCACCAGAGAACCACAAAGGTTCCTGGGACTGGCACTGGCCTCCAACAGCCCCCTGCCTGGGAGAGCGGGTCTGCATCCAGGCATGGGAGCAGAGGGGCACCCGAACCTCAGGGGAGCCCGGCCAAAGGGGCCCGCTCTTGGGGCTGGGCCTGGGGAAGCAGAGAAACCCCTCTGTGTGTGTGTGCAGCAAGGCAGAATGCAGAAAAGCAGATAAAGACTTCTGACTACGTTTCTGTTTTCTCCAGAAAAGGAATCTGGTCCCTGCCAAGTGTCTTTTGAGATAAAAACAACTTCAGAGGTTTGGCTTCTCAGCCCCAGGACTGGGATGGGGGACAGGAAAACAGCTCCAAAGGCCTATGCCCAGGCCTTTCAGCGCCACCCGACTGGGGCTCACCCAGACTGTGCCAGCTCCTTGAACCTCACCAACCACAGCTGCAGTCTGGGGGTGGGGGTCATGGGTGCTTCCTGCAGGGCGCCTTCCCCACAGTCTCACGTCCCAGAGCCTTCCTGGGGCGGCTCCTGCCTGTGAGCTCTCTCATTGCCCAGTCCCTACTTTTCTGCACTGGTGATCCTCTGTTGTCACACAGGATGGGGCTGAACAAGCCTTGGAAGCAGAAGTGTGTGTTCTAAGGTCAGAGAGGACAGTAGTGGCAAGATCTGAAAGGCAGGTGTAAAGGCAGAGCTTGGGTGGAGAGCCTGGTGCTCTTGCCCCCACACCAGTCCCCACAGTCTGACAGCATGATTTAACTCTCAGCACTTTTTAACAGAAGTTAGGCTTAAGGAGGGAGACTGTAGAAAAATGTGCATTATAGGGAGAAATAGATTAAATAGGGGCCTGTTTTAGTATTTGCTGATGGGATGGTATAAGTGTGTGGGGTAATAAAGACACAATTTAAGGGAAAGGAATTGTAGCTTTATTTATAAACAAGATGTGAAAGAAAAGGGACCTGTAGGAATTGTGGCTTCAGCACACCTGAAAGCAGAGAAGGTTGTTTGTAGAGCAGGAAAGTGATTATTAGTTGTCACAGAGGCTGGACAGGTTTCCACTCAAGGAGCTGGGTCATGGCCCACAAGCTGCTGCTGCCAGGGATGCTCACCAGCCCGGTTGTTAGGCCAACCTCCCTCTATTCGGGGGAGCATTGGTCCAACATAGAAAACACTATGGCCAATGTTAGAACGTAAGTCCTGTGAATAAACTATAAAATGCCACCGTGCTGATGAAATTGTAGGCAACAGGAGTGCAGATGTCTGTCTTAAGGTACACAGGGTGCTCAGGCCTCCTTTCCTTCACAGCATTATTCAACAGTAATCCTGTCTAGGAACAAGCAAACATGCTTATTTTTTGATGACTATTTTTGCATACATCAGAAGTGCAAACAAATATAAACCATATGTAAGCAAAAGGTAAGTTTCCGTCCACTTGGCCACCTCGTCCAAACTAATCACAGTCAGGAGACCGACAGGAGAAAGACTCTAAGGATATGCTCCAGCAAACACGTCTGCGCCCTCTGACTTTATGCACAGATAGGCACAGAATATAACAGAACAGCCCAAGACTGCAGAACTCTGCCTCTGTTGTGATGGCTCCATTGTCCGAATATCGCCTAACTTGGGAGCCTTACCCTGAATAATTGTGAGAATTAAATGAATTAATTTATGTAAAACCCTGACAACAGGGCCTGGCATCAACAATGAAGGTATGTGTTATTTATTCTGTGATTGCTGGTTTATTTAATTTATTTAAACAGGAGCCTTTGAGTTGTTGCCAGTGGGTGGCTATTTGAAGCAATGCTGCTGTGAGCAGTCCTGGGCATGTGGGTCCAGGCATAGCCTGTCTTGTGGAATGATTCCCAGATTTGCTCACTGTGGTGGGAATGCAACCTGAATGGTAGGTACCTGTGAAGAACCAGTTTTTTTTTTTTGTTACTGGATAAAATTCACACACACACACACACACATTTATTTAATTTTGCTTAATATTTTTATTGTGGTAAATGGACATAAAATGTATCATTTTAACCATTTTCAAGTGCACAACTAAGTGGCATTAAATTCATTCACATTGTTGTGGAACTATCACTGCCGTCATCTCCAGAGCTGCTTCGTCTTCCCAAAGTGAAGCTCTGTCCCCATGTAACACTAACCTTACATTCCCTCTCCCTCCCTCCCCCACCCTCATCCCTGGCAACCACCATTCTTTTTGTCTCTATAAATTTGACTACTGTAGGTATTTTGTATGAGTGGAATCATACAATATTTGTCTTTTGTGACTGGCTTTGTCACTTAGCAAAATATCTTAAAGGTTCATCCATGTTGTAGCATGTGTCTGAACTTCACTCCTTTTTAAGGCTGAGTAATATTCCACTGAGTAAATAGACTGTATGTTGTGTATCCATTTATCTGTCAATGGACAGGTCGTTGGGTTATTTGTACCTTTGGCAACTGTGACTGGTGCCACTATGAACATTAGTGGAAACACACCTCAGTCTCTGCTCTCAGAGCATGTGAGGATGCACCTAGAAGTGGAATTGTGGGATCATACGGTGATTTTGTTACCATGCAGTTTCCAGGATGTATACATTTTAAATGTTAATATTTTGGTCTTTTCCGAGAAGATACAAAAAAATTTTCTGTGTTTCTCAGAAGCTGTGTTAGATGTTTTTAAAGTTTTCAAAGTCACGTGTGTTTTTCCTGCTGGTAATCTGAGTGCATGTTTGTGCCCTGGCCCCTATGTCTCCATGTTCATGGCCTTTTTCTCATTGATTTATAGCAATACTTATAAGTTAGAAAATGAGTTCTTTGTCATGTGTTGCAAATATTTTTTTGCCAGTTATTTATATTTAGATTTGGGGTCATTTTGTTTTTTATTTCTGTATGGTTGGTTTTATCCTTCTGTTGTGGTTTCTGGGCTTTGAGTCTGACATAGAAAGGGCCTTGAGGACTGAACATGTTGGATTCTTGGAAGTCTGCAAATGATGTGGTTGGAGCCTCAGGGCCTCCCCACCTCCCCTTCTCCCCGGCACCCTCTCCTCCTCCGTACCCTGAAGGCCAAGAAAGCTTCCTGAAGCAATGACCCCTGCAGAGGCTTTGAACTTGTACCCCACTCCCAAAGGCAGGCACTTCAGTGGAGGAGGGGGAGCCCAAGGGCTGAAAACAGGGTTTCTGTGAAAGTCTGCAAATGAAAAATGAGACAGAATTCTAAATGAAATACAACAACATTCTTTCTACGTGTTAGGAGCAGGGAAGTTCTGAATTCACAAACTAATTTTTTATGTATCCACATACAGACCATCTTCCCAGAGCAGCAGCAGCCTTCCTACCACCCCCACCCCTCTTTCCTTTCCAAACAGAACTGCTAGAGCCTTCTCTGGAGAAAACCCATGCCCCATAGAACAGCCCTTCGGGCACTGACATTTGGTGATGAAGGCAGGCAGGCATTTTGTTTTTGATGTTTCCTTTCATCTCAGAAGTACAAATGCAACTGCATTTTCCACCACCATTGTTTCCCTATTGATGGAAATGCCTTCATCATATACTAAATCCCAATAGAGATTAATTTAACACACACTTACTGGGGCCCTATTGTATGCCTGCAACTATTCCGGGTACTTGTGAGGATGGTCGAGGAAGAGCAAGCACGATACATAAATTATTGTAATGTGTGTGTGTGTGTGTGTGTAAAGTAAGCATAATCCATACCTGGTTTCCAGGAGGTGTTGTGTATTAGGGACAAGAGCCGACATAGTGTAGGGCAAGGGTGGAGAGTGGGGTGCTGTTGTCAGAGGGGTAGTCATGAAGTGTCATGGAAGCCATGGTGTGTGAGCAGGTGTAGGAACTGGCTGTGCACTTGGGAGGGAGGGTGTCAGCAAAGCTTGTGGAAAGGCTCTGGGGTTGGTGTGTTGGAGTAGCTGCCAGGAGCCTGTGGGGCTGGGGCTGGGGGCTGGTGGGGTAAGTGGGTCAAAGGGGTTATAGAGAATATTAGGAGATGAAGTCAGAGAGTAAAAGGGAGTCCAGATTGTGTAGGGCCTTGAAACTCATTTTAAGAATGTTGGGTTTTGCTCAGCAAAGGGGGAAGCTTTCGAGGTGCTTTGAACAGCTGTGTGACACGGTCACCCTGGAACCTGCTCCAAGTGGGAGACTGGTCAACAGGGTGGCAGAGACGGAGGTGAGAAATGGTCAGATGCAGGAATGACCTAATGGGTGGGAGGTGGGGAGAGGGAGGAATCTGAAGTAACTACAGAATTGGGCCTGAATCACTAGAAAGGTGGAGTCACCATCAGCTGACCTGGAAGACTGTGAGTGTAGGAGGGGTGAGATGGGGCCATTGGGCTTGGCCTTCGAGGGGATGTCTGGATGGTCAGCTGGCCTCCAGCAGGTGCCTGCTGAGCGGTGGGTCCAGGAGAAGGGTGATGATGTGGGAAAGCCCAGCAGAGCGAGTGCACACAGGGCAGAGGTGCCCACCAGGAAGAGGTCAGGGGTTGAGTAGGGACCATCTCAGGCTGAGTCAAAGCCCTGGAATGTTCTGTCAGCCAAGGAAAACTGTCGGGGGCAGGGGAGGGTGGACCAATGGGACGGGCACTGCCCAGACCAAGGAGAGGAGCCTGAGGACTGTTGGCTGGAGCCACAGGGAGGATGCTGTGCTGTGCTCCCTCTCAGGCGGCTCCCCTGGCCGCTGGAATGACTGCGCTTTAGAATATGTGGTGGTGTGTGGTATACTTCATTCTACTCCATTATGATTCACTCTCAGGTTTTTCCTGGCTGTTCTTTAATGTTTATTTTTCCAGATGAAATTCAGAATCAGATTATGTAGTTACTAGGATCCTATTAAATCTAATTCATATGTCTATAACCGTGTTTCTATCCAGGATGTCTTCCCAGAAGGAGAGAGCCGTCAGTCAGACCCAGTGGTTCTCATTTGCAGTGCGGGGAGTGGGCAGGGATGCTGCTGACCCCCTGGAGTGCCCACACCAGCCCCCAGCACGAAGACCCACCAGCCCACAGGGCCACCAGCACCATGTGGGGGCACTGGCCTGCAGACTGCTTGTTCTTGCTGAGTGTGGGCTGTTTCATAGCGTCCGGCTTTTTCCAGTGCTCTGGGAGGCTCTTAGTGAGTGGACATTTTCCACTCTTTCCAGCTTCCTAGGTTCCGACCCCTCCTTGTGCATGGAGGATCACACTGGATGGTGCCAAGGTGTGCAGTAGCGTCGCAGAAGTGACCAGGCTGCGCACCTGCTTCCCCACCTCCCTTCCAGCTAAAGTGCAGGTGGGGGCCTGGGCTCCCCCATCGAAGGCATCAGGGGAGCCCAAGGAGGCCTCACCAGGCTGTTCTGAAGCAGGTTTGGGGCACCACCGCTGGCTGGCTAGCATTAAGCCTTTTCTGCCTGATCATTCTGTGGGCTAAACACCCATTTCATCAATTCCCCTTTCTTTTCCAGACTGTGCCTGTTTCTGTTGCCTGCCACCAAGAGTCCTGGGTCACAACGGGTCCGTCGTGTTGTGAGAAAACACCAGAGGCCGGTGAGGTTTCCCACATTGGTTTACAAGACTTTCTGTCTCTTCAGAAAAGTGTCAAAGGACAGAAACTTCCTGCCCCAAACAGCAAGCACAGTGAGACCAGTTGTCAGGACTGGGAAGAGGGAGGCCCCACATTAGAAGCCTTCTTTGACACCAGTCTGTCCGAGGGTAACAACTGGACCCACAACACAAACATATCATGGAGCTTGGGTTTAGAAGAGTTTAAGACACATTATTTTTGCTTTAATTTTAGTTATTTAGGAGGGAAACTGGTGATGTTCAGTAACATAGAACTGTTTGACAGCCTGTGGAATCCATGTTGCACCCAGTGGGCAAGGGAAAGCAGACTATTATCAGCAGTACTTCTGGCAGCGGGTAAGGGTTCTGACAGGTTGAGAGAGGGAACAAGAAAAACCAGGAGAGCAGCACAGTTAATGTGCATTTCTCTCCTTCCTCGGAAAACAAAATAGATTTGGATCCCTTGTCGAACGAGAACACACCTCACGCTCCTCTCGCTGCGCACACACCATGGCGTGCCTCGCCCCGTGGGCAACGGGACAGGCTCAGGTCTGAGTTTCCACACGCACCTCCCCGCCCACTGCTGGGGCTGCGTCTTCTCCACCTCCGTCCTGGCAAATCCCTGTTCTTGACGCCTCCATTCAACAGAAAATGCGGCTTTCTCCTGTCCCCTCGACGTTTTCCCATCTTTTCTCAACACCCTTGCCCCTCCAGTGAGAAATGGGGCCAAACAGAACCAGCCCCTGGAACCTCCCAGGCAGGCAGCTTCTCCAGAAACAAGGCACGTCCACTCACCATCTGCACTCCTAGACACCTTCTGCATGTGGTAAGAGACACCCCTGGCCCATGTCAGGAAGAGAGTGACCTTTCAGAAAGCCCAGTATGCTGTCTGGCCTCAGTTAACCAGGACCTGGGGAGCAGCCACAGTGAAGCGCATGCCACCGAGTAGAGCCAGGTTGAGTCCATCTCTCAAGACCCCAGGCTAGAGCACAAGGGCCAGCAGTTTGGGAACCATCAGTGACCAAGACGGTGTGGGCTGTGCTTGTGGGACAAGCTCTGTCTTCAGAGATGGGGAAGGATGGCGTCCAGAACACTTTCGTTTACACCAAGTGGTGACATTTAGCTCAGGGTCTTGGAGAAAATCAGCATGTGTGTGATGAGCTTCATTTGCTTGAACAGGCCCTGCTGCCCCCGTCCTCCTTGGCAGCGGAGTCTAGCCTGTAGGTATCGGGAGGAGATTCCCAGGCCCAGAGGATAAGCCCTCTCTGTGTTTTCAGGGGCCACAGCCTAAAGCTTCTAGTGCTAACAACCCCACAGATGTCACCAAGCCCGTGACATCTGTAGCCCCGTGTCAGTGGTGCTCAGTAACGCCTTTTCTCCCTGTAGTTTTTGACTCTCTCACCTTTGGTTACCTCTTCTTAGGATAATTTTACTTATTTTCTATAGAGAGAAGACAAAGATAATTTAGTCTTTTCTCCAGCATGCTATATAAAAAACTTCATTATTAAGACTCGACAGAATTTTCTCTCAGCTTCACAGCTCCTATTGCTGATGTCAGACTGTAGAGCCGCTGTCAGGTCTCTGACAGCCTTTGTCACGTGCACCCCAGACCCAAACTGCAGCACTTCAAAGGGCTCCCCTCCTTTGCCCTCATTTCTCCTGGGAACCCATGTACCTCAGGTGGCACAGGCCACACTTTGGTGGTGACATGGCCCCTGAGCCTGCACCTGTGTCCCAGGCCAGCTGAGCTGGTGCGGACGGGGCGGTGCTGTTGTCTCCGGATGCCACTCCTGCCTTGGGGGGAGTGCCGCGCCTCGACTGCACTCTGCAGTGCCAACTCCGGGCCCCTCAGCCAGACCCCGGGAGTGCCCGGGGCCACCCTGAGATGCCCAACACGTGGGTGTGCACAGAGACTTATCTTTGCCGGTTGCAATGAAAATCTCTTCAAATTTTACAGAAACGAATAGGGTCGGAGGCCTCCCAGGGCCTTGGAAGGGGCCTGGCAGTGAACGGTCCGGCAGATCCAGCCTCATTAACGTCCTGATGGACCTGCCCTTGGTCTCAGCCCATCAGGGTGACTGTGTTCCCCATTCTCCTGTGGCCCTGCTCTGCCCAGGGTGCAAGGGCAGGTCTGGTGCGGTGGGTGGGAAACACAGGGGAGACGGCTGTCCCTTTCCTTCTTGGATGTTGTCAGCAAAGGCTGGCGTTGGCAGCCTTCATGTAACTAGAGAGGAAAGATGGGAGAACCTGGCCGTGACACTGAGTGGCTGGATCAGCCAGTCCTCTGGGTTTCCAGGTCTGAGGCCATCAGGTGTCTTCCTTGTAGAAGCTGCTCTCTTTCAGATACTCTGCTGGTCAGAGTGGCGGGCGTGTGCCTGCTCTTCAGGCCTCAGTGCTCTTGGCTCTCCACTAAAGGCTTAGCGTCCTTCAAGGGACTTACCTGTGCATTTTCATCAGAGTCCATTTTTAGCTGGACCCCTACTTTGAACTTCTTTCAAAAGAAGCCACATATGCAGACTTTCCCCAAAATCCAAGGCAGCTTCCAGAGGACAAGGTAGAGTTTACTGAATACTCCCCAGCCTGCCTGTCTTTCTTTGCCCTGATTGGCTAGGATGTGCAGGTATCTGTCTGCTCCAGTTTTCGATGGGAGGGTGTGACTTCCCACCCTTCCACCATGCACTCACCTCCATCTGGGCTGTGGGAGGCGCCTTACCCTTCTGGAACTGAATGGAATGGGTGGCCTTTCTAAAGGCAGAGCAGGAGCATGTGGCTGCCGAAGCTTTCCAGCTGCCCATAGGCTTTGGGGAGCAGCGCACCCATGCTGCTGCCCTCTGTCTCCTCCCCTTGTTAGCACCTTTATCAAGGTGGGAGAGGGCAAGGAGAGAAAATAAAATCAGTAAACAAATCAGTGCCTGTTATGTCCTCAATTAAAGTCTTTGTGGGTGTTCTTCACTCAAACGAAGGAGCTGCAGGTGTGCTGGGATCTCCCTGGGAGAACCTTCGGTTTTGCCAGCTCAGATAGTCTGCTCAGTTGCCAGCTCAAATGTCCAAGGCTTGGGAGAACTCAGGCTTTGTAAAGAAACTGAGAGATACTAAGAAAGGGCTGAGGTATAGTCAAGACAGAAAAGAATCTTCCAGAAATGCACCTTCAAAATCTGAGGTAGATATTCATCTTGGTTTTTCTGTTTGCCATGATTACAGTGTGAATGGACGTCCACGAACAAGCACACCCCAAAGGGAGGCCACTCCTGGTGGGCGCGTGCTTTGGCGCTCCCTGCTTCCGCCCACAGAGGCTGATCGCAGCATGTGGAAGTGATGAGGGTGATAGCAGTTGTGAGAAAAGTATTTTTACAGCACCCCTTTCATGTTGTACCACTTGTCAAAAGGAAGGCTCAGGTCAAAAGTTACTAGAATTTTCCAGCTCTTCAGGTAGATCCATATACTGAAACAAGCATTTAACCTAAAAGCTCGACCTCTGTCGAATCCAACAAAACGTCATTCGTACCTCAAGCAGGAGCCAAGACTGAGGGAGACTCAGCGATTACTAACATAAATCCAAGTGGGCATGAAAGAAAGTCTTGCATGACAAACAGTAAACAGAAAAGAGAAAACAATCAATACAAGTTAAGCATAAGCCTCAGAAGGAAAAAGTATCTTCAACTGATGCAAAGTAAATATTAACCTTGGGGTTACTGATTATTTATTAGAAATGTGAGCTTCCATTTCACTTATTTCACTTCCATTTATGTATCAACAAAATGATTGATACATAATCTTTTCTGATGTTTCTAGAATACGGTCTAGATCCCCTTCAGCCGCCTTGGAGGCAGTGTGCGCTCCTTCAGTGGCAATCCGCGTTCAGCAAACGAAAGCAGAGAGGTGGCCCCAGCCCTGGCTCCACTCCCAGGCGGTGCTGGCTCCACGGCTGCTGGCACCCGTGCCCCTGCTGACCACTGGTCCCTGCACTTCTACTTGCTTCCTTCCCTAGTTTGCTCAGGGGCTGCCCGAGGGAAACTCTCCTTGCTGAACAATTTCTTAGGAAAGCAAGAAATTGTGGCTTGATCTTAAATCCCTGTGGATTAGAAGAGACACCAATACCAATGACCTGACATCTAAAAAACAGATCTGTGGAAAAGGGCTAAGTTACTTTCTAAACTGACCAGTGGCTCATGACCAATTTCTGGGTCCAAAGACTTTGAAACATTCAAATAACAGTCATACATCTTGGTTCAGTAAGGGGAAAAAAAGAAGTAAAAATCGCCTTTTCTCCCATGATTCTCTGACTGACACCCAGGCTGAGTAGGTGGAGAGAAGGTTGACGGCATAAAGTCCAGTCAGCAGTCTGACTGAGTGTGAGCTGAAGTACCTGTCTTCTCACTTTGTAAAATAGGTCCTACCAGAACTTGCCAAGATATTTATGGCTTATTGTCACTACTCACAGAGGGTACCCATTCCACAAAGAAGCAGGCCCATCATTTCAGCCTGTGGCCCCAGTGAGCCCAGGCTGTATGGCAGCTACATGGCCAACAGGCCTGTGCCCGACTCGCGCCAGCAGCTCCGTAAGGAGCTCTCTGGCCAGTTTTCTCGATGCTGGGGCTTCCATGCAAAGATGATCCCATCTATACAAGGTCTGGTCAAGAAAGCCGATAATCTCATGGGTCATCTCATCGGTCTGAGCCATCTGCAATGACAGAGAGAAGCCAAATTAAAACACGTCCCAGGTAGACCCGTCTCTTTGTCCCTGGGACCCGTCTCTTTGTCCAGCATCAGTCATAACCATCCTGTCCCAGAAAAGCAGCAGCATTCCTATCACCTCCAGAGGGCTCTTGTTTTCAAGGTGGCTGGCAAGAAAGTCTGTTCTCAGAGGCTGGCCATCCAGTGAGCAGAGGCATTTCCTAAGGACTCCCCTCTCCTGATAGAATGGCTACAAGCAAGCACCTCATTTCCTGGAATGCCAGTCACAAGCTTTGGGACTTCTTACTGGGGGAGCAAAGGCAAAGGGATGTGCTGGGGCCTGACTTCTGCAAAAGGCTCACACTAATATGAGAACTGGAAGATGCTGAAAGGAACATGCCACCTTTTTCACACAAACAGCTTTATAAATGGCATTCTTGGGCCAGCAACCTGGCACACTTGTTTTTTAAAGGCATCTAAAATTTTAACGCCTGATTCTCAAGGAAAGCAGGAAACACAGGGATTGTTTGTTCTGCTAAATACAGCCTTATGGGATTCTGAGTTGTTGGTGCCCATCCATATTTTCCTATGAATTTCAGTTCAGCAAAAAGGGAAGGGCAAGAACCTCACAATTTAGCTGCATGAAGAATTTATTTATTTATTTTTTTAGATGCAAGCAGCATTAAGTTGTCCATTTTTTTTAGAGTAATCTACCTATTTGTGGGTATCAGTTTATATTGAATCCTTAACCAAATGTGTGAGTAGCAAAAGCAGCCAAGGGACAGCTTTTTCTCCATCTCCACATGGGGCCCTTTTGGTAGGGTGAGCAGCCTGGTTCACCAGGGACCACGCCACAGCCCAGGAAGCCCACTCGGACAATCCTCAGTCAAGGCAGACACTGGCAGCATGTGTGCTGGGCGAGCACAGTGCAGGAAGCGGGGGGGGGGGGGGGGGGTACACCTCCACAGTGTCAGCCATCTCTATCTCCGGGGCTCTGCTGGAGGGTGGGGTGCAGGCTGCAGTGCAGGTGGGGTTCACTGTGGCTCGTGGTATATCATCATTACCTGGTTTTTACTCAAAAATCACAAATGCTATACATGACTTTCCGCAGATGCAGCCTCTGTCCTTTGTGGGTGAAACACTGCAAGGTCCCCTGGGGTAGCTGTGGAAGAGTTCACCCATTCCCTAGAACCTGAGGAGGGAAGATTGCCTCCTGCTCCACTGCCCCTCGATCCCAGGAACTCCTCCAGCCCAGGGGCAGGAATGCAGGGTGGTGTGGCTGTCACAGACGAATGTGGTGGTACCAGCTAACCATGCATCTTCTTTACAAGCCAATTCAATCCGGCCGTGTTCTATTTGAGGTCTCTAGTCACAGACAAAAGCCCACCTCCCTGCAGCTGAGGTCAAAAACCTGCACCCTGGTAGGGCTTAGCTGAGGCACATCAGTAAAGGGATTAAATTCATTTTGAGTTCAGCCACTACAGAACTGAACTCCCTGTTTCAGGTTCTAGCTAACTTTTGGCTGCTATTTTTGTGGCCCAGCAATCAAGCACAGAGGAGAGGAAGAGAGAAACATGAAGTCAGAGCAGGACAGGAGGCAAGAGATGAGCCCCAGGGCCAGGAGAAATCCAGGCTGCTCTTGCATCATCCTGAGCAGAGCGGCAGAGCAGAACACAGGGTAGAAGGCATGAGGGTTCTGACGAATGAGTTTGAGGAAACTCTCAGAAGCTCAAGACTGGAAGAAACTGATGCGTGGGGCCTCTGAGAGGAGCCAGAGGAAGCAGCAGGCTGGGAGCACTCTGTAGGTGAGGCTGGGGCGCAAGAGAAAGGAGATGGAGGGATAGGGCACCTTTAATGAAATGGAGCCCCTCGGTAAGGCAGGGACCCCTTGGAGAAAGTATGGAAGGAAGGCTGCAAAGAAACAGGGTTCAACCCAGCTGTTCATGTCCCGGTCTGGAGTGTGCACAGCTCTCCAAAGCTGACGCTGAGACAAGAGGGGCAGGACCCAGGACCCAGGACCCAGCTGGCTCTGCTTGAGCCTCAGTTCACATCAGAGCTGGGCCAGGGCCTGGATCCCCAGGGTGGTGAAGCCAGAGCTGCTGACAGGGAAAGGCCACCAAAGCCAATATTTCCACCATCTGGCCATTACCCAGGCCAAGCAGACCTGGCTCAGCACTTTTTCCAGGGTGCCACAGAGAGGGGCAGATGAGGTGTGAAATGTGAGGAGAAGCCCACGCGAGGCTGGCGATGCGCTGATGACTCCTCTGTCTGTCCTATTAGCAGTTGCTTTAGCCAGGCTGCCATCAGCCTATCGGTAGCCACTGCAGGAAGCCTCGAGTTGGGAAGGCTGGTGTGTCAGTAAAAACTGTTTCAGAATACATGCAAGGACAGGGCCCAGGAAGCTACTTGGCTTGGAGGGGTACCTTGGGTATGACGACCACCCACCTGCTAAGAAGCCACTGTGTGAAGAGAAACACTAGCATTTTATCTGCCAATGATTTTTTTTCCAGCTGAGCTGACTTACAAAACCTAATGATGCACCAGGTTTTCAGTGTTCCCCCAGCCTGAGGTATTAATACGGGGCTAGGTCTGAACTGTTTTGCGGGGATGGGCACATGCAGCACATCTAAACTCTGTGACAGGACCTAGCTCCTCATTCACAGCAGCTTCTTTGTGGGTGAGACCTGAGGGCAGTCCATTCTGAATGGGGACTGTTAGCCTAGAATGGATGGGAATGTGTGGTGGACTAACTGAAGCAGAGACCAGGGTGTCTCTGAGCGTCTTTCTTTGGGTCATGCTCTCCACCACCCCATGGGCAGGGCCTGCCTTTCCACTCCCAGGTGACAGTCCGAGAGAGGAGTGGATGGGAGCCCGGGAGAAGGAGGGCCAGGCTCCCCAGGTATCCAGGGTGGGTTGGGCATCAGAGGTCAGGTGACAGAAATGCTGCCAACACTTTCATGATTTAAAAGTGCCTGTTGTTGACTTTTTAAAATAACCTAATTTTGAAGGTTTCAGATTTATAATTTTACTGAAAGATAATACAGAGAGATTGCACATCCCCTGCATTCACTTGTCAAGTTATTAACATCTTACATTAGTGCAGTACATTTTTCAGAATTAACGAACCAAAACTGATACATTTTTATTAACTAAAATCCATCCTTTACTTAGATTTCCTGTTTTTTCCTGATGTCCTTTTGTCCCGGGATCCCATCCAAGGTGCCACATTATATTCAGCCATCATGTCTCCTTAGGCTCTCAGACTTTCCTTGTTTCTGATGATCTGGACAGGTTTGAGGAGCACCGGTTCGGTATTTTGTCGAACGTCCCTTAATTGTCATTTGTCAGTCACTTTTCGAAGGATTAGTCCAGGTCATATCGAGGGTTCACCCAGTCAATACAACTCACCCTGTTGATGTTGACCTTGATCGCCTGGCTGCGGGAGTGACTGAACAGTGACTATTACCTCACATGCCTGTCAGAGACGAAGGTGGTTGGTACTAGGCTCTACAGACATGTGGGCATTCTTTAGCTCTTACCGCTGGATGTGGAAGTGGGTGTGGAAGTGAGTGAGGTGTGGAAGTTGTGTATTTTATCAAAGTACACAATAGATCACGGTTAGAGCAGCCCCCGAGGAGATGGCGCCTCGCACATGACAAGCAAGTCCTCTTCTACTCTTGGCCATGCCCAGGCCCTTGTATGGCTTCTCCTTGAGCACGTGAGAGGTGGGCCTGCCTACCCCACACAGACCACTTAACAAGGACTAGGAGAGCCTTCAAGGTGCTGGTCCCTGGGATTCTCAGCAGCCCGTCTGTCACTGTGACTTTCCCCATGCACACGTTCACACTCAAACAGGGCCTTCCCTGGAAGCAAGCTGGGGGGCCTCTGGGTGCTGGAACATTCCTTTCTTGATTTGATTGTTGGTTGTATGTGTGTTTTGGTTTGGGAAAATTCACTGAGCTATACATTTAATTACGTATATTATAGGGCAATAAAAAGTAAAAACAAACACAGGAATAAAACAAAATTCCGAGAGCCAGCATATTGGTACTTTTTTCTGAGATGAGCATTTTTTTATCATAGTAAAAATAAACATAAAATTTGCTATTTTAACCATTTTAAAATGTGTAACTCAGTGGCATGAAGCACACTCACAGGGCGGGGCAACCATCCCCACCACCCGTCACCACCACTCGTCCTCTCCCCCGCAGGAACTGTGCGCTCACGGGAAGCTGACTCCCCGCCCGTCCCGTCACATCTAACACAGCGGTTCCATCATGTACTTCCAGAAACATGCACGGCTCCTGGCCCCCAGCCCCTGGATAATCCCTATTTTACTTTCTGTCTCTACGAGTTTGCCTATTCTGGTACCTCATATAACTGGAATCAGACTGGCATACACATTTCGTTTAGCCATTCACCTGTTGATGGACATTGGGTTGTTTCCATCTTTGGACTATGTAATAGCATCCTAGTGGGTTTGGAGTGGTACCTCACTGTGGTTTTGATTTGCATTTTCCTAACAGCTAATGATGGTGAGCACTTTTTCATGTGCTTATTGGCCATTTGCACATCTTCTTTGGAGAAATGTTTGTTCAAATCTGAACAGACATTTCCCGTTTATCAATTGGGTTGTTTTTCTGTTGTTGGCTTATAAGAATTCCCAATATAGTTTAGATACCAAACCCTTATCTGATATGTGATTTACAAACATCTTCTTCCATTCTGTGAATTGTCTTTTCACTCTTTTGACTGAGTTCTTTGATGCACAAAAGTTTTTAATTTTGATTAACTTCAATTTATCTATTTTTTCTTTTGTTGTCTATGCTTTAGTGTTATTACCCAAGAAATCACTGTCAAATCCATTATCATGAACTGTTCTTTACCCCTCATGTCAGCTGGGCTTCCAGAAGGATTTCTTTGTAATGAACAAATGAAATTCTCAGAAGCACTGCAGTGAGCACACTCTCACTGCGGCCTTATTTCTCTTCATGAGGAGGAAGAAAGTCACGCACTGAACTGCAAGAAGAGTAACCGGGGAGACAGGAGACCTAGCTGTTCCTACATGCTCTGGCAGCAAGCTGTGTGACCTGGGAGAAGTCACGGCCTATCTCTGAGCCTCCATTTTCTCTTCTGTAACATGAAGGTGTTGCACGGGGCACCTTCTGGGGTCCGTCCCAGCTATCTACCTTGATGTCTGTGTGTCCAGGTTTGGACAAGCATCCTCATACACATACTCTTCAAAGGCCGGGCCCTTGGGTGACATGTGAATGAAAACTAGGATGCTAAGAAAGGGGACACTTACGAGGCTGATGACTTCCCAGGCAACTGCGTGGCCTCCAGGAGCCCAGAGTACGAAGTTCAGGAGGAGGTGCCTGATGAGCCGTCTGCAGGCAGGTGGCCTGAGGTCTCCACCTTGGCTCTCTCCAGTGGCTGCCTGCAGATCCCTGGCTGAGAGGGTCGGACTTCTGAGCAGCTTCATGAGGTGGCCGAGCACCACTTTCACCTCTTCCTGGGGAGTGTAATTTCAAAGGTGAGAGATTAGGGAAGAGTCGGGACACAAATAGTTCTGGGATTTATTTGGTACTTCAAAGCAACTCTCCAAAGGAACAGAGGACCAGCACCCAGGAAGGGCAGACCGAGATAGCCCACCTCTGGGCTTCCACACTGCTCCACACAAACCCAAATGGGTGTGATAGAATTTTCTTGACTTTCTTTCATCTTGCTCACTAAGCAGCTAGGGCACTATGCCAGGAATTGACCTTTTCTTATATGAAAGGAAATGGAGAAAAGTTCTCAGCAGAATGTAGTCAGATTTTTATATTGTGGGAAAAAGAACAAAAGGCTCCTTGAAGACTCACTCACTATCACAGCCACAAATCAATGAAAGCCCCACGCTATCAGACCTCTGCTGAGCCAGTGTTCTGATAAGCATGAGGTTTTCCTTTTGCTATCTTTGGGTGCGGGTGGGGTTGTGGGGAGAAGGATGGACACGCGCACACACACACACACACTTGCTTTGTTTTAGACACTGGGATAATCTGTTCATACATGTTTAAAGCTCAAATAGAGGTCACAAGTCTGTGAAATCCACACAATAATGGTGATTGTTATAGGTCTGTGGTTATTTTTGCATTAAAAATATTTATTTCATGCTGAGATTTCTGCTTGCTATAAGAATGGTACATCATTTGTGACTTGGAAAACAAAGCAAGAACTGAAAGCCACAGGTCCAGAATGCTATATGGAACTCATGAACAGCAATGTTCCATCATTTTCAAAAGAATACATAGGCCTATTCTGAGAATTCCCATGACCAATTTTATGGATTCTGTGTGAACCTTTTTTTGTGGGTGTCAAAGCCTCCTTCAATGAAGTCTGTCACAGAGCCAGTACACTAGGACTGCTGTGTGAGTTGTTCTGAGGGTACAGGGCCGTGAGAAACTGCACCATGGGGCTCTTCCATGGAGAGTGGCAGTGTCCCAACAGGAGAGGACCACTTTCCCCACCACTCTGCTGGCTGGCCCAGCCGGCCCTCATCTGAAGGCATCTATGGGAGCACACAGCGGCCATCTAAGTGGACTTAGGAAGCTATGCCTTCATATCCATTCTCTTCTTGTCCAGTATTCTCTAAGACTCGATCTCCTTCCTCTTTATTTCACCCGAGACTGTCATTCCCTTCAAATGCCTTCCTGACATGCCAATAACTAAATGCTTTCTAATTTTTTCAGAAGATGCTTTCTTTCCTAAGTATTACTTTTTATTTTGCATTATGAAAATTTATACATGCTCATGGTAGAAAATCTAAACAAAAAAGTGAAAAGAAAAAATTAAAATGACCTATAACTCCACCATCCAAAGAGACTTATTGTTAAAAACTAGGCTTACAGCCTTTCCGGCCTTTCTCTGTGCATTGTGAACACAGCACTCACTGCACACAGCATTTTGTATCTCACAGTTTTCTCTTCACAATGCACTTTAAGCAATTACAGTATCTTTAGCACATATTCTTTAAGAACGTAAGTTTTCATGGTAGAATGCTATTTCATAGCTGGACTATACCACAATATTTATCCAATATCCCTATTATTGAGAGTTTAGGCCATTTTCAGTGCTTGCAATTACAAAACAATGCTGTGATGATGTTCTTGTACATAAATATTTGTAGAGATCTCTAATTCCTTAGAGTCCTAGGAATGGATCAACAGGGTTAAAGATTGTAAGTCCACTGTTATCCAGGATGACAGAGCATATGCAGAATAAGGATTTTGCATAGATTTTATTAAAGAAAGGATGAATTAACAAGTAGAAAGATATGCCAACACAGAACTTTCTAGAAATTAAATCTTACTAGACAGATTATCTCTCTACACTTCAAAAGTGAATCTTTGTTAGTTTCTATGATTGATATGGAATTTAACAATAAGCTACCAACTTAGTTTATACAGAATAAAATATTTACAAATACATATATGGGACTTTAGAAATCAGTACAGCTTTATACATTTTAATTATTATGAGAAATAAGATGATGAAAACATAAATAAAATTTTCCTTAATGTGATATTTTAAGGGGGAAGAAATAGGTTTTCTTTTCAATCAGATATCCTCAAATACAGATGTGGATTGTGTTAATTTCTAAATAGTGTTCTACTTTTGATCCAAAATGTATTATCACCAAATTTCAACTCTGTAAAACCCAAAAGTGTTCTTTCCAGGGCCATGCAAGCCTTTACTGAAGTAAAATACAGACATGTCTGTGCTGGTCTCTGCTTTTCTCAATCAACAGAGAACACCAAGCAAACAGGAGTGCTGTTCTTTTTAATTATTAAAATCAATGAAAAGCACTGGCAATTGAAGTTTTAAAAACCAACAAATAAATGTTTGCAAGGGAGGTGCCAATGCCTTTAATCAGAGCATTGCTTCCTGTAATTATTATATTCCACATAAAATAACAACTATCTCTGCTACAGACCGTTAGCCAGGCCTGTACTTAGCTGCTCTGTTATTTAGGAAATGACCAAGTCCCTTTTCAGAAGCAAAGTGGTTAATATCATGTGATTACTTTTGTAAGAATTCTAAACAAAACCAGTAATGTGAGGACCTGCTGACTGATCCAAGAAAACAGTAAGTCTGGACGGAAGCACACTCAGCCCGGCCCCCACTCAGAAGAGGACAGAGCTCCTCAGGAGGGCGGTCAGGACTCTGCATGGCATCCCATGGGCCAGGCGTGGCTATAAATGAGGGCAGCCAGGGAAGCTGAGCAAGAGCAGAGAAAATGACCTGGGGACAGAAGGGCTGCACCTCATCTCAGTGCTTTCCAAGAGAGCAGAGTGGCAGCATCTGGTCTCCAGTCAACTCTGTGAACACCAGGAAACATCTCCCACAAGCCCCAGTACACAATCATTCATCCAGGTCACACTTAACTTGCTAACATAAGGAACTGGGAGCACTCGATGCTTAGGTACCTGGGGCATTAGTGAAAGCCAAACCCACCACAGGTCCCATTCCCCATAGGTCCCGTTTCTCCTTTCAGCTCAGGACAGACTGACCCTGAACGCCACATACACTGCGTACTGCCACCCACCATGGTCTGTGCTCTCCGCTGATTCCCATCACATGGGCTGTAGCTGAATGCCAAGAGCCACAGCAAGGCCTCAGGGGGTTCAGCTTCTGACATCAGTAGCTGCTCAGCCACCATCTCGGCCCATCCTCCAAAGTGAATGAACAAAAACCAGCTCTCAAAGGGGCCTCTGGAGGACCTGGAACAGAACCAAAACACATGGCAGCCAGGCAACTTGATTTTTTTGCTTTTGGTTCTTAAAGCAACTGCAATGTCTGTGAATGGTTGGCTTAAATTATTCTTACCCACTGAAGTACAACTTGCAAGGAATACAAGTTAGACTCAAAAATAGCTCACAATGCCACTCTGAACTCATCATAAAACCTTCAAAGGCATACCTCTCAAAACCTCAGTGCCCCGAGAACTCAGACATTTAAATCTTCATATCCAGGAACCTGAGTGACTGCAGACCTTTGAGAAAGGAAGATGTTGGCCCATGGCCAGTAGGAATGATGCGGGATGAGAAGCTGCGGGGACGCCTCTCTGCCTCCAGCCTGCAGAGCTGGGCTGCTGTGCAGAGCGGGGCCTCCCAGCCACAGGAGCCATGCAGGTGCTCCAGGGCAAGAAGGGAGGAGGGTCCTCGGGGTCCAAATGCAGACCCCAGAAAGGGCACAGGCAGAAACATGTGCTGTGCCCTTTCTGACAAAGTACAAGGTTCTGGTTGGTATTGTGGCAATTACAAATTTTTAATGGGACTGTATATTGTATTTTCTGTCATCATGTATAGTCTATGTGACGCTATCCTTTTTGTCACACAGAAAACTAGGATTTGCAATGGTTGTTTAAAGGGTTCAATCTGCTCAAGGTGAGGACCCATCAACTTTATATGGCAGTGATAGAGTTTAACATCTCCCTGGGAAAAAAATGGATCAGGACTGGCCTGAGATCACTTAAGATCATAACTTTCCTTCTGAACTGAGGACGCCCCTGGGACAGGAGAGCTCCAGGACCCTCTGCAGTGCTCTGTCTTTGGTGGATCAGGGCCCGTATTCCTCTGCTTGACCCACGAAAGTTCCAAGCACTGCCCTTGCCTCCCCTGGTTATGGCTTTCCTGTCCAAGCTCTCACTGAGAACAACTGATGAAATGTTCTGAAATTTAGCTTGCTAGACGATGAAGAGAAACAGAAGGAGGGGCAGTCTTACTGTTTCACACAAGAGGGCAAGTTGATGTTACTCGGGTTGTGTTAGTGGTGGGCTGGGTCATGATATCGCAAAAGCAAGGAAGAGGCTCCACAAGGCCTCCTCCCCACAGCCCTCAAGGACAGTGAGCTGAGCAGAGGGCCTCTCATGCACCCTGCTCCCAGGTGGCCATTACACTTGTATCAGGGTTCAAGATCTGCAATGCAGGGTTGGCCCTGGCTATTCTCCCTCTTTCCTTCCAGTAACTGAGTGTCGAGGCAGTCCCATGTAGCTGTCTGATAAAGTGCCAAAACCTGCCCACAGATCCCTGCCTACAGATGGATCCCAAAGTCTAGTTAAGGCAGATCTAGGTTGGGCAGGATTCTCATGGGGCTTGGGATTGAGGTTCCATGCTTCAATAGAGGCAGCAGAAAGGGTACGAGCAGGACTGCCAGTGTGGCAGGTCATTGATATGGCCAGCACTCTGATCCCTACTTGGCTACCAGTTCTGTTCGTCTCTTCCATTGGTGAGAGGCCTGGTGGAGGGAGGAGGGAGGACCTGGCACTCCAGGAGTGACCATGAACACAGAGTGCCACCTCCGGTCTGTGGTGGCTCCGAGATGAGAATACTGAGAATTCCAAGAGAAAAAACTGGCAAATGGAACAGTCTTATAGGCCAGCACAGAAAATGAATAAAATATACTCTAAAAGCAAGAAATTTAAGAGGAAGCTGAAGTCAGTTATGTTACAAAGAAGTTAACAGAGCCTAAATGTGAATGCTTCCAGGAAAATCAGCCACATAAGAAGGTACTGGATATCATAATGTTAATATCATAATAGCATTTTTAAATTTTAGATAAGTATTTATTACAAAGAGGAGGAAAAAGAAACACTGTATAGGAGCAGTTTAGAATTTCCTCCCATAGACAGGCAGAGAGAAGACAAGGAGCAGACGGGCATTCCTCTCCTGCATGCCCAGGAGTTCACAGCATGTGGGCACCACTTTTTTTCAGGGTCTGTTTTTTTTTTATTATGTTTGTATATTTCAAAATCTAATACTATACAAAGTATTCACATATGCATGCCTATTTATTCTGAGCAGCACAAAGTGGTCCAAGCAGCTCTGTGCTTCCTCTGCTTCTCACTCAGCAGTGTGTTTACCAGTGAGGGAATGGTCACAGACCAACAATGCCCTTCCATCAGCCCTGCTAAAGTGAAGACAAGGGTCCAGAGAAACCATGTGGGAAGCACTCATAGGAGTCATCAGGGTTGGCTTACCTGGGAGTCTGGTCTTCCACTACTTCTCTGAGCATTTCAGAAATACGTTTCAGTGGCTTGTGCCACAGTCCCTGTGGGATATCTGTGGGTGAAAAGAGAGCAGAAGAGAACTGAAGAATTGTTAAAACCTATTAGGTAGTAACCACCTGCAGCTAAGGCTGGAAGAGTTTAGAAGAAAAGCCATTCTTTTTTCCTGGCCAGTGTAGCTCTGCCAGCACCCATCACTCAGGCCCGGGAAGAAACACCGTTAGTGTTACACAAGGACAACTTCAGGGGCTAAACTCAGACACGTGGAGTCAGCAAAGACTGCATGAGCAGCCCACCCTGGGATTCAGAAATGCTATGCTGCACATGCCCAGGTTTTTCCTTTTCTACCTACCCACCCCTTCCTCTATTGCTAACAATTGTGACATTAAAATACATGGAGACTAATAAAACAGTCACTAAGAAATTAGGAGTGCTGCCCGACTGTTTTTCTATGATTTGTGATGAATTTATGCAATCACAGGCTTATAGTAAAGAAAAGGCTAGTGAAAAAAACATGGGTATCATACAAATGACCTTTCTTGAGTTAGTTTCTCTGGTTTCACAATTAAACACATCTGAATATGTATCTGCTGTCTGAAACATCTGAAAAAGGTTACCATATTTGCATGTAGTGACAGATTCTATAACTGTATCCACGAGGAAGATAACGTGAGAGTATGACTGCCACTCCACAAATGTCACAGATTAAAGGGTCAGTCTCCCCTCCTCCTCTGAACCCCCAGAACTCTTCATTTGTAGCCTTTGAAGGCGTTTTCATTTTCTTCTTTATATTGGTTGTTTAGATGCCTATTTTATGTCCCTCTACTTACAGTTCCTAGGGAGTCAGGGCTCATAAGTGATTCATCTTTCATGCCCCATAGGGCTTTATAGTGGGCACAAAATCAATTTCTGATGAATAGATTCTACCAAAAACACTTTAATTTGCAAATATAACATCATTTTTTTCTAAAAGTAATATGCAGAAAACTGTTCAGAAACTAGCATAGGAAGCTCTTGTGAATTTACTTATCCTGTGACAAGTCTGGGATAATCACACCAAGGAAAAGGTAAGTAGGCCAAGGTCATGCCCATATACGACACACCACCGAATGTTTTGTTTGGAGATCTCCAAATTTAAAAAATAACAAGTCCAATACTTCTCTGGAGCCACGCAGGCTGACCTTAAGTTTTGGTGATTTGACTTAAGATGTGAGGTGTAGCCCTGGAAAGTGAATTACTGACTTCTCTGTCTTGTTATTAAAGTTTTCTCATTGTGTTTCCACAGGTTAAATTTCACAGAACTGCTGGCCAGTGATCCCACTGGCCCATCACCACCTCTGTCTCTAGTATCTAAGAAGACAGTGTCAGATAGGTCTCTTCACATGAGAACCTATGTCTTTTAAAAAAAAAGGAAGAGAAATTCAGGTTTTATAAAATGCTGTGAAACCAATTCATCTACTTCCTTAAATGAGTCTACTTACCCTAGTCTCAGGAAAAAGGCATGCCAAAAATGGCATAACAAGGAAGTGTTACTGGTTCTTTCACTCTTTCCTCTGTCCTTCCCTAGTCAGATAAAGTGCCTTCTTCCCTCCCAGGCATGTTAACAATCAACACCAGTTGAACTAAGGATGGTACCATCATTTCCCCAACTGGTAATGGCCTAGGGAAGGTTGGCAAATGGAATCAAAGAAGGCTGTGGTCTAATACAGTTACAGAATTCTTTCAAAAGCCTTCCTTGGCTTGGTTAGGAGAAATTTCCCGTACATTTCCTTGGCTTCATTCATCCTTTTATCTTTTCTTTTGCAACAAGGGGCATGGAGTAGAAAGAATGAAATACAAATAAATGTACTGTTTTATTTTAACTCAGCCAAATCTTAGCCTGTTCCTGGCATCTATGTGGATCTGCCTGGCAGCAGAGGACTTGTGGTATCCAGAGCATACTACCAAAACTTAACAAGAGGCCACTATTTTTTCTGTTTTCCTTCTTTTGATAAATGATCCTAACTGGAACATCAAGCAAACTGTCATATGGAAATCCACAGAATGTGAGACTCTGAGAGCTTAAAGAGATGCCGGGGAGAACCACTTCCTTCCCATTTGTTTTATAATAAGGAACTGGGAGAGAAGGGTAATGATTTGACAGTGCTCTTTCCCAGAATTCATCTTAATATGGGCAGAACCGATCTTTACGTACCTTTTGGGTGCTGGATTAGCACCGTGACAAGAGATGGAGAAGCATAAGGAAAGTAGGTCTTGAGTGTAAACTTCAGCTACAATAGAATCAAAAATTCAAAACTGTGTGAACATTAGGATTGGAAGTAGTGCTAACAAAATATAAAAGCTTGCATCCTCTGCCCCAAAAGGACCCATTAGTACTAGCATCGTCAGAATGTTTTCTTAAACATTTATTTATTTATTTATTTTATAAAAGATGCTTCCAGGAATCTAAAAAATATATTCTAGAAAAATAAATCTTTTAAAGTCACCTTTTGGGACGTAATAAAAATAAAGCTATGCTTAAGAAAAATAAAGTTATGATATAAACTATGTTTATATCAGTTCTTCACTTCACATGGACCTAATTATACACATAAATCTTCTGTTTAAGTAAGAGTTTCCAAGGCAGTTGTGAGATGGGTTTTCCTTAAATTTATCATTTTATAAATTTTCAATTACTTACAAATACATTATGTAAGCTTCAAGTACACACCACAGTGGTCAGACATTACATAACTTAATAAGTGGTCATGCTGATAAATTTTGCACCATCTGACACCATACAATGTTATTAGACTATTATTGACTATATTCCCTATGCTGTACTTTATATCCCCATGACTATTCTGTAACAATAGATTTGTACTTCTTAATCCCTTCACATTTTTCACCCAGTCCTCCAAACATCCTCCCATCTGACAACTGTCAAAACGTTCTCTGTACCCATCAGTCTGTTTCTGTTCTACTTGTTCATTTATTTTGTTTTTTAGATTCAGTTGTTGATACATACGTATTTTATTGTTCATATTTTCCCCTCTTCCCACCTCCTCCTCCTTCTTCTTCTTCAAGACCTTTTAACATTTCATATAATACTGGTTTCATGATGAACTCCTTCAGCTTTTTCTTTTCTGAGAAACTCTTTATTTGTCCTTTGATTCTAAATGATAGCTTTGTGTCTGCATTTTCTCCCCACCACTTGCCCCCTGCCCAGCCAAACCCACCTCCCTCGTTTCCACCCTCCCCCTTGGTTCTGTCCATGTGTCCTTTATAGTAGGTTCCTGAAAAACCTCCTCCCTACAGTCCCCTCGCCGTTCCCCTCTGGCTATTGTTATATTGTTCTTAATTTCATTGTCTCTGGTTATATTCTGTTTGCTTTTATCTTTTGTTGATTATGTTCCAGATAAAGGTGAGATCATATGGTATTTATCTTTCACTGCCTGGCTTATTTCACTTAGCATAATGCTCTCCAGTTCCATCCATGCTGTTGTGAAAGGTAGGAGCTCCTTCTTTCTTTCTGCTGCATAGAATTCCATTGTGTAAATGTACCGTAGTTTTTTGATCCATTCATTGACTGATGGGCACTTAGGCTGCTTCCAGCACTTGGCTATTGTAAATTGTGCTGCTATGAACATTGGGGTGCATAGGTTCTTCTGGATTGGTGTTTCAGGGTTCTTAGGATAGAATCCTAGCAGTGGAATTGCTGAGTCAGAAGGCAGATCCATTTTTAGTTTTCTGAGGACATTCCATCCTGTTTTCCATAGTGGTTGTACCAGTCTGCAATCCCACCAACAGTGCACTAGGGTCCCCTTTTCTCCACAACCTCTCCAACACTTGTTGTTTGTTGCTTTGGTTATGATGGTCATTCTAACTGGTGTGAAGTGGTATCTCATTGTGGTTTTAATTTGCATCTCTCTGATAGCTAGTGATACTGAGCATCTTTTCATGTGTCTCTGGATCCTCTGAATGTCCTCCTTGGAGAAGAAGACACAAAATAAAATATTTCTATCATCCCCCAAAGGTGCCCTTGTGGCTATTGTAGTCAACCCCTCCACTTGACCCTGGCAACCAATATTTTGATTTCAATGAGAGAGATTAGTTTTACTTACTCTCAAATTTCATATAAACAGAATCATAAGAATATATATTCTTTTGTGTCTGGCTTCTTTGGCTCACATATCTTTTTGAGATTTGTCCATGTTATTGTGTGTATGTAGTTCATTATGTTTTCTATTGCTTAGAAGTAGTCATTATATGAGTATACCCTAATCTGTTTATTCATTCTCCTATTGATGGGCATTTGGGTTGTTTCCAGTTTGGGACTATTATGAATAAAGTTGCAATTAACATTCATATTTACGTCTTTTTGTGGACAAGGGCCTTCATTTTTCTTAGGTAAACACTACAGAAATGGAATTACTGGGTCATAGAGTAGATGTCTGTTTAACTTTATGAGAAACTGCCATATAATTTTCCAAATATTTGTACCATTTCACATTCCCATCAGCTGTTTACAAGAATTCCAGTTGCTGCACATACTCCCCAGTGTTTGGTACTGGTAACCAAATCTTATTAGCTTTAGCTATTTCAGTGGGTCAAATGCTACCACATTATGGTTTACTATTCATTTTCCTAATTGCAAATGATGCTGAATAATTTACATGTCATTATTGCCAACTTATATATCTTTTTTTGAGGTATATGTTCAAGTCTTTTGTCCATTTTAAAAAACTGAGTTGTACCTTATGAAGTTGTAAGAGAGATTTATTCTGGATACAAGTCCTCTGTCAGATACATGTATTGAAAATATTTTTTCCCAGCTGGTGGATTGCTTTTCCATTTTCTTAATGATGTCTATCAAAAAAACAAAGTTTTATCTCATTTATCTATTCTTTATAAAACCTAACTTATTCACTTTTCTCAGTGCTTTTCTGCATCCCTTCTAAGAAATCTTAGATTACTCCAACACCAGAAAAAAAAATTCTCCTTATTTTCTTCTAGAAGCTCTAGAGTTTAGCATTTATGTTGAAGTCTATGATCCACCTCAAATTAAATTTTGTGTTTTGTAAGGTAAAAGTTCATTTTTTTCCCATATGAATATACAGATATTTTGACAGCATTTGTTGAAAATTTTCCTTTTCCCATTGAATTACCTTAGCATCTCTGTAAAAAATCAGTTGACAATATATGTATAGATCTATTTCTGGATTCTGCTCTGTTCCACTGACCTATGTTTATTATTTTGCCAATACTTCACTGTCTTGATTATTGTAGCTTAAAGTTTTGAATTCAGGTAGTGTGAGTCCTCTGGGTTTTTTTTTTTTTTTTTTTTTTTTTTTTTTTTTTTTTTTTTTTTTTTTTTTTTTTTTTTTTTTTTTTTTTTTTTTTTTTTTTTTTTTTTTTTTTTTGCTTCTGTTTTTCAAAATTATTCTGGCTACTCCAGGTCCTTGGCACTTCCATATCAGTTTTAAAATCAGCCTGTCAGTCTTCTGGTCAAGGTGGCAGCATAGGCAGACATGGCTCACATCTTCGCACAACCACATTAAAATTACAACTAAAACATAGAACAACTATTAGACAGAACTACCAGAAATCAAGTTGAATGGAAGTATGACAACTATGGAATTAATTAAACCATATCCATCCGACTGATAGGAAGGGCACAAATGTGGAATGGGCTGGTCCCTCACTCATGTATGATTGACAAAAATCTGGGAGGGATATCTCAGGAGTGAGATGGCCCAGCCCCACTCTAGGCTTCCTAGGTTCCAGTGCCATGAAGATAAGTCTCCACAACTTCTGGCTGCAAAAACCAGTGGGGACTGAATCGTTGGAAAAACTTCTGGAGCCCCAATCAGTTCCTCTTAAAGAACCTACACACAGAATCACTTCCTCTGAGCTCCAGTGCCAAGGTGGCAGCTTGAAGGGCACCAATGGCATACTGGGAGAGGCTGAAGTGTCTGGCACTAGGGTAAGTAGAGGCCATTGTCCCTTTTCTAAGCCCTCCCCATGCAGAGCCATGGAGTTACCAGGCTGCTGTCATATTTGGGACTCCATCAACCTGGCTAACACTGTTTGACCCACCTTGACGATCCCCAGAGACTCTGCCTCATTGAACTTATGGGCCCACCCAAGCTACTTTTCCATATGAATGGTTGATCTTGGCTCATGCTTCACAACTTTCTAAATCATATCAAACAAGCAGCAGGTGGCCTCAGGGAGCTCCAGACCGGGCACTAACAGCAGCAAGATTAGTTTCACAGCTTGGCTTTGCCTGACAATCTCCAAGCCCAGCACAAGTAGCAGCTTTCTCATTGCTTTGTAGCTCATGGAGGGCAGCCCTGGGCAAAACACAGGTGGGGGGCTGACTTTGGCCTGCACCACCCAGGAAACCCCTGGGGCCAGCACACCGAGACCACATCAGACCACCGCCACCCTGCCCCTGCACAGCTGATCTTCCATGGAGGTTGGAGGTTGGTTGTAAGTGGTCACAGGCAGTCCTTGTAGGTGACTGATCTGGGTAAATCCCTCCCACTGATCTGCCAACAGCAACCAAGGCTCAACTACAAGAGCGGGGTGCAGTCAACCCACAAGAAGGGCATACCTCAAATACATAGCCTCAATGATAGGGCAGGCTGTGCCACTGGACCCTACAGGACACTTACTACATGAGGACACACTACCAAGACACAGAGTCAAAGCAGCTCTACCTAACACACAGAAACAAACACAGGGATGCTGCAAAACAAGGAGACAAGGAAACATGGCCCAAATGAAAGAACAGATCAAAACTTCAGAAAAAGAGCTAAATGAAATGGAAATAAGCAATTTATCAGATGCAGAGTTCAAAACGCTGGTTATAAGAATGCTCAAGGAACCTAGTGAGGATCTCAACAGCATAAGAAATACCCAGTCAGAAATAAAGAATTCACTAATTAAAATAAAGAACAATTTACAGGGAA
This sequence comes from Tonatia bakeri, assembly GCA_004024845.1. Classification (NCBI taxonomy): domain Eukaryota; kingdom Metazoa; phylum Chordata; class Mammalia; order Chiroptera; family Phyllostomidae; genus Tonatia; species Tonatia bakeri. Next base: position 77,504 of record PVIA01001717.1, on the reverse strand, counting down.
AGAACAGAGTGGATGAAGCCAATAATCAAATCAAAGATTTGGAACATAAGGAAGCAAAAAGAACAACCAGCCAGAACAAAAAAAGAATCCCCCCCAAATGAGGGTAGTATAAGCAGCCTCTGGGGACAACTTTATGTGTTCTAGTATTTGCATCATGGGGTGCAAGAAGGAGGAGAGAGAGCACAAGATATTGGAAATCTATCTGAAAAAAATAATGAAAGAAAATTTTCCTAATTTGGTGAAGGAAATAGACATGCAAGTCCAGGAATCCTCAGAGAATCCCAACCAAGTTGGACCCAAAGAGTACCACACCAAGATACATCATAATTAAAATGCCAAAGGTTAAAGATAAAAAGAATCTTACAAGCAGCAAGAGATAAGCAGAGAGTTTGCTACAAAGGCATTCCCATAAGAATGTCAGCTGATTTCTCAAAAGAAACTGCTGGCTAGAAGGGGCTGGAAAGAAGTAATCAAAGTGATGAAAAGCAAGAACATACAACCTAGATTACTCTGTCCAGCAAAGCCATCATTTAGAATGGAAGGGCAGATAAAGTGCTTTCCAGACAATGTAAAGCTAAAGGAATTCGTCATCACTAAGCCATTATTATATGAAATATTAAAGGGACTTATTAAGAAAAAGAAGATCAAAACTATAAACATTAAAATGACAACAAACTCACAACTATCAACAACTGAATCTAAAAAATAAAAACAAAACCTAAGCAAACAACTAGAACAGGAACAGAATCATAAGTATGGGGATTACTTGGAGGGTAATCAGCTGCAAGGGAGAAGGAGTAGAATGGGGAAAATGGTGCAGGGATCAAGAAGCATAATTAGTACGAACAAAATAGACAGGGGGATGTTCAGAATAGTACAGGAAATGGAGAAGCCAAAGATCTTACATGCATGACCCATGGACATAAGCTAAAGGGGTGGGGGTGTTGCTGGAAGGAAGGAGGGTACAAGGCAGAAGGGGGCAAATGGAAAAAAACTGGGACAACTATAACAGCATAATCAATAAAATATACTTAAAGACTAAAAATAAATAAATAAAATCAGCCTGTCAATTTGTTTTAAAAACACCTACTGGGATTTTGACTGGGATCACATTGAAGCAACAACTCGATTTGAGAAGACCAGGCATCTTAATAATTCATGAATATGGTTTTTTTTCATATATTTCAGTTTTCTTCATTTACCTCAGCAACATTTCAGTTTTTTATGTAGAGGTCTTATACACCTTTTGTTAAATTTAATCCTAAATATTTTTATGTGTGCCTGGATTTATCTATTTCTCTTTTTATTTCTGTCAGTTTTTGCTTCATGTATTTCAGAACTCTGTTTGTTATTAGGTACATATCTGTTTATAATTGGTATTTACCCAATGATTTGTCATTATAAAATGTCCCTCATTAATCTCTGGTCATATTCCTTGTCTTGAAGTCTAATCTGTTTGCTGCTAGTGTAATCATACCAGCTTTCTTGTGCTTATTATTTAAAATTTCTTTCCTTATTTTTACTTTAATCTGTATCTTTATAATTAGAATGAGTCTCTTGAAAACAACATATAGTTGGGTCTCGGTTTTTCATTAAGACTAAACTATCAGCCTTTTTACTGCTATATAATTTTCAGTTAACTTTTCATGTACTGGTAGCTATGTTTGAAATTAGGTCTATCTTTTGATATTAGTTTCTTTTTTCCAATCTATTTTTTGTTCCTCTGACAGCCCACAGCTCTGCCTTTTGATACTCAAGTCAATCAGATTGTGTCTTGAGTTCTGGCCACATATTGACTCCCCTTAACCCCGTTTCCATCCCTTGCATGAGAGCCCTCTGAGGAAAGTAAGAAGAATAACCAATGAAATTTCCTTTTTCAAGGGCTGAATCCACTCCAGTTTCTATCTGCTTTTTTGGTTACTCTCCAGTACCTTTAAATCATTCTTAAAAATATTTTCCCTAGAGTTTATAATTTTTAAAAAATTTTATTCATTTTTAGAGAGATGGGAAGAGAAGGAGAAGGAGAGGGAGGAAACATCAGTGTTTGAGACATACATCGACCGGTTGCCTCTCACATGCCCCCATCCAGGGACCTGGCCCGCAACCCAGACATCTGCCCGGACTAGAAATTGAACCAGTGACCCTCTGGTTCGCAGGTTGGCACCCAATCCACTGGCCCACACTAGCCAGGGCCAGAGTTTGTAACTTTTACGTGTGAGAGACTTAGTCTAGTACATTATTAGATTCTGCCACTAGTAGAACCAGATTCTGAACTTGAGTTGCTGTTTGTACTGAGCTATTATGCAGGGTCAGAAAAAGTGGCTTGTCAGGACAATCTTAAGTGTTTGCCTACTAGCCTGATTGAGCACATTGATGGAGTTGCACTCTGCTTTCCAAATAAAATGGGTGAGAGGAAAGGATAAAAAGAGAATGAAAATAAACATTCCTGACAAAGGGAAAGAATGTGGACTAATGGGATTTCTTATACACTTCTCTGTGTGTGTGTGTGTGTGTGTGTGGGTGGGTGTATGTAGAGTGTAATGAAAACAATTTGGCAGTATCTATAGAAGCAGAACTTCACATTCGTAATAACCAGCACTTCTACTCCTAAGTATATATCCAAGAATGTTCAGGGAAACCCTATTTGTAAAAGAAAACAAAAGGTAGAAACCACCCAAATGCCCACTACCAGGAAATAGCTACATTGTGGCACACTTTCCCAGTGGAGTACTACCAAGGGGGACATGAATGGGTACATGAATAGAAGCTCAACATCATTAGTCACCAGGGAAATGCAAATCAAAATGACAATGAGATATCACCTCACACCTGTTAGAGTGGCTGTTATCAAAAGGATAAAAAATAGCAAATGTTGACAAGGATGTGGAAAAAAGGGAACCCTTATACACTGTTGGTGGCAATGTAAACTGTTGCAGCCTCTATGAAACACGGTATGGAAGTTCCTAAAAAAATACAGCTACCATGTGATCCAGAATTCTACTTTTGAGTATGTATGTGACAAAAATGAAAACACAAACTCAAAAAGATATTTGACAGGGGCCCCAGAAAAACTGGGTCTATATTCTGGAAGATGGGTGCCCTGTAGTACAGGCTCCTCCCACCAGATGAGTAATCTAGGAACCCACCTGTGTCCATGTACCAGCTGGCGTTGTGAGAGGCTGGTTCTGCCTCAGTGAATTTTTTCTGAAGACTTCTTCAAAGTGTTTGTCCATCTCATGATGGGTGATTTACAAGCACACCTGCCCACACTGCAGTGAGTACTCAGCAGTTTTTGACCAAAAACGGCACGACCCCATTCCCTATCCTCCCTATTCACCCAATCTTGCCCCAAGCGACATTTCTTTTTTGTTTCCCCAGATGAAAAATGTCCTCAAAGGCAAACGTTTTGCCAGTGTGAAAGAGGTGAAACAAAAAACAGAAGCACTAAAATACATCAAAATTAACAAGATCGAAAAATGTTTTGAACAGTGAAAAAAGTCTCAATAGGTACATTGCATCATATGGAAAATACTTGGAAAGTGACTGAAGTTTAAACATGTAAGAAAAAACACACAATTTTTTAATAAATAAATTCCATTTCTTGGGTCTGCCCTAGTATGCATCCTCATGTTCACTGCAACATTATTTGGAATATCTAATACATGGAAACAACCTAAGTGTCCATCAAATGAATGAGTGGATAAAAGGTGCTGTGTGTATACACAATAGAATATTATTCAGCCATATAAAATGATACCTTGACATTTGGGACAATATGGATGAACCTCAAGGGCATTATGCTAAGTGAAATAAGTCAGACAGAGAAAGACAAATACAGTATGATCTCGATTATATGTGCAATTTTAGGAAAGAAAGAAAAAAAGGAAGGGAGGGAGGGAGGGAGTCCAAATTCAGATACAGAGACCACACTGGTGGTTGACAGAGGTGGGTGAAATCAGTCAAGGTAGTCAGTCAAAAAGCACAAACTTCAGCTATAAAATACATAGTTTATGGGGATGTAATGTATAGATATAAAGTTTCTAATACTGTATTACATATTTGAAAATTGCTAGGACTGTAGATATTAAAAGTTCTCATCACAGGAAAAATAATTCATAACTGGTTGGTGACAGATGTTAACTAGACTTATTGTGAAGACTGTATCACAATATATGAATATCCAATCATTATGTTATATGCCTGAAACTAACAGAATATGTCAATTATACCTCAATAAAAAATAAAAATAAATAAATTAATTAAAAGCAACTGCAAACCAAGTCCAATTTGTAGTGCCCAAAGCCAACACTCTGGAGGAGCAGAGGTGGTAAGAAAACCAGACTCAAGCTAACACTGAGGAGCAGCGCTTCCTTCACTGGTGTCTTCCACCCCAGCCTAGGTGTGTGTTACAGGTCAAGGGAGAGACTTTCTAAAAGGCCATCTCCTAACTGGGAATACAAAGAACATATAAAGGAGGACAGAAGGTAGTTATAGTTATGCTGCAAAATAAGGATGAGGGCCAGGCAATCAGCGCCTTTTCGGCAGAACTCTCCTCCTGAATTCCAGAAGGGTATCATGGATAATGCTGTTTGCTACAGTTTAGCTAACTTCCCCAGGGAAAGAGAGGATGGAAAAAAATATATCATAAATATTTATTACTGTCTTAAACAGCAATGATAAAACCTCAGCAGTCTTTGGGGTAGAGATGTGGGGGATTTCAGCAGAGCTAAGCATCACAGCACTGTTCTCTTTAGTCACACTGTCGAGAGCATCATGAGGGACCATGTCATACCTCCTAGGAAGCTTCAGTGGACTCAGGTACTTAAACAGGCAAAGCAACTCACAAATGTTTGGGCTAGTTCAAATGACCAAAGGTGAAAGCTCTCTGGTAGAAAGGCTGTTGTTCCACAGGGTCACTCTAACTGGTCAGTGGTCCTTGCCTGCTGTCGCCTGGCCCCAGCTGAGGGAGCCCTGTAGTGCAGGTCTTCCTGCAGGCCCTGAGCCTGGCTTCCTGCTCACTGTGTCCAACTAGCACCTCTTGGTCACTACCATTCTCAGCTCCTCTTCAACAGTTATTCAAATCTTTCCTTATTCTCACTACCTCTCTCCTGGAAGAATTCAATTCACATTTGAGTTTCTCAAAGGAAAGAAAATTCTAATAATTAAGAATGCCCAGTATTGCTCTGTAACAAGAGGCATTTCCTTCTCAGCACATGGTGTGTGGACTCCAGGATGCCTGTTGCTGGCCTGGGACGGGTGGTCCCACTTGGCAGACAGCATACACACAGGGCTTGGAAAATTCATCTTTCAAGGTTGGCATGACAGAGTTCTCTGACACAACAGCAGATAAATGCTTCTGGGTACCAGGGCACAGAACAGACAGAAACTATTTTGAATACTTTCAATTAAAATAGTGTTACCTTTGCTGGAGCGTGTATTTGGAAACTTTCTTTGTGAGCAAAGCAGTTATCAAAATCACTGAAAATTAAGTGCTCCTTTCAATGATTAGCCAAATACTCTGAGCAGTTTTTCTTTCCTTCGGAGAAATGAATAATATATGCAATATAACAAACCTGGTTGCTTTCTTTTTTCAGAGCTTCTACAAAGCACAATGTAAATACTTGAATGGTGGCTAGTACTTCCGGGGCTCCGTCAGTTCCCAGGAGTGCACACCTGAGCAATGCAAGGCCAGAGCACAAGACATTTAATGATTGATTTCGTAAACACATGAACCTGAATTGTACAAGAGAACAGTGGAAACATTCTTTTTGTGCCATAAGCTTCAGATGTCAGTCCCTCTGTAAAGCAGGAAAACTTTGCCAATTCTTTCTAAAGACAGAAATGGTAATGCGCAGCACTCCCTTCCTTGGATTTTAAATTATTAAGCAATGCAGATACTTTCCACATAGGCCTGAATGCTCTACAAATATTTGTACACGATATGCCCAGACGTGCAACAGCAACAGATCTTTTGCTTTTTTACGTGGAGAAAGAGCTGTTCAAGGAGGGGAATGGCTTAGTCAAATCTACCCACCAAAGTGGTGGAAGAATCTGCATATAGCTGGTTATTTTCCATGCATTTTCATTCAATTAAATTTTTTTTTAAGTTTAAACAAAAAAGCAGCTCAAACCTTGCAAGCTTTAAACCCAAAATGGCATTGGTTTCTTATTTCTGTCCTTATAGAAATAAGGTTGGTATGTTTCAAGACCAACCTGAGTGCTAGGTGATTTACTTTTGTAAACATTTCTTTCCCTAGTGTCTATAGCTGCTCTGGAGCCCCTACCACTGAGTGTGAGGTGGAGTGGGACAGAGAGGGCAGACATACTTGCCATGCCAGCAGCCCTGAAGAGACTGCAAACCCTCTCCTGGTGACAAGCTCCTAGGCAGGGGTCAAGTCTCCCAGTACTGGTCAGCCATTACCTAAACTGGTGTCCAGTACTCTCATCTCTCAGCACTTGTAAATCCAATGTGTTTCCCAAGAAGTGTTCAATTTGCAAAATAAAAATCAATGTGTTGTAAGATAACTTGCATAGCTAGTTTTACCTTTCAGAAGAGGTCTGTTAACATGGAATTGTTTATTTCTTTTTCCTATTTTTCCTTAGCTTTAAAACCCCTTTAAAAAGATTGGTCAGCCCTCATGTGGTGAAGGGAGTACACTGCTACACTTTGTTTTGAGCTGAGAAAAATCCTATGTAACCATTTAATGATTTAAAATCTAATTCAACTCTTTTGCACCATTATTATTAGAATTTTAAAAGGTTAAAAAATAAAATTATTTAAATTCTTAAGCATTGGCTTTTAAATATACATAGACATTTGGGCTTTACCAAAAAGCTCAGAGGGGTCAGATGGCATCAGAAACTAATTTCCCCATGATACAGCCAGAGACTACCACAGAATTTTTTATTTACACTTGGAAATTGGTCATTTTAAAATCAATTATTAGCAGAAATAGCACAACATTTACCTGAACATTTCATCAACTATTCTGAATATGGCAGGGTGGCAGGCTGCTTCAGGCTGTAAAGGAAAAGACCATGAGAAAGTAAAATATCAGAAGCATTTCATCAGTAAAAACTTGCTATTAACAGGCAAATGAGTTGTCTAGAACTGCTGGTGGCTATATAATGAACCTAGCCTTCTGACTTGTGTGAAACTGTGAGAAGACAGCTGTTCACAAACCAGGAGGAGGTTTCTTGCTAGATACCAAAACTGCTGATGCCTTGATCTTGTACATACAGCCTCCCCACTGACAGAGCTTTCCTATGCTCCATGTGAAACCTCAACATTTGGATCATGGACATCGGTTTCAGCACCCTGCATTCAGTTGGGGTCAGATGGAAGGGCCATTTCACATCCTTCTATTTTATCTGTCATTACCTATGGCAAGCAACTTCCCCCAGGTGTATAAGATAGTTAATGGACTAACAAATTGCCATTTCCTTCAGTAAAAAGGCTGAATAAAACTTCCAGTCAAGATGGAGTCATAGGTAAATATGGCTCACCTTCTCACACAACCATATCAAAATTACAACTAAACTATAGAACAACCATCAACCACAACTGTCAGAAATAGAGTTGATTGGAAGTCCAACAACTATGGAATTAAAGAAACTACAACCATCCAGACTGGTAGGAGGGGCTGAGACACAGAAATGTGGAGATGTGGAATGGGCTGATCCCATATCCATGTGTAGTAAATAAAAAATGGGAGCGATACCTCAGGAGCAAGGGGTGCCAGCCCAAAACCAGGGTCCCCAGCCCAGGGTTCCAATGCCAGGAAGATAAGCCCCAATAACTTCTGGCTGCAAAAACTAGCAGGGATTGGCTCAGTAGAAGAAACTGCTGATTTCCTGAGCAGTTCCTTTTAAATGGGCCACATACAGACTTACTCAGACTCACGTCCTCTGAGCTCCAGCACCAGGGTAGGAGCTTGAAAGGCATATGGCAACTGAGTATCTGGCATCAGGGTGAGAGCTGGGGGATAGCTATCTCTCAGAAAGAACTGTGGGCAGAGGCCATCGTTCCTTTTCTAAGCCCTCCCCATACAGAGCCACAAATCAGCAGGCCAGTGCCATATCTGAGACTCCATCAACCTGCCTAACACTGTTTGTCCCACACTGGTGATTCCCTGAGTCTCCATCCCACCCAATTATGTGCCCACTCAAGTTATTAACAGTGGCTTTTCCATATGAATGGCTGGTCTTGGCTCATGCTTCAGACCTTCCTAAATCCTCTCAAACAAGTAACAGCCAGTCTCAGTGAGCCCCCAGACCCTATACTCTTGCTAAGTGGCCCCAGGCCTGGCACAAGCAGCAGCTAGCCTAGGTTCACAGCATGGACTTGCTATGGTACCTCTAAGCCCAGCACAAATAGCAGCCAAATGCAAATTGCTTCATAACTTCTTCCACATGGCCCCAGATAGAACACAGGTAGGGGCTGACCTTGGCCTGCACCACTTGGGAAACCCCATAGCCTGCACAGCCGGTGGACAGCTAGAGACCACACTGGAGCGCAAACACACAATCACCTGGATAAGTGACATGCTCAAGGGGCAGACTCAGTGGACTCCAGAGCCCAGAAGTTGGTGGGCAGCTGACTGGCCTGGGTAAATCACTGCCATACCTGCCAACAGCAATCAAAGCTCAACTACAAAAGGAAGGTGTGTCACTGGACCCTACAGGATATCCACTACATTAGGCCAAGCTACCAAGACAGGGAGTCAGGGCAGCTCTACCTAACACATAGAAACAAACACAGGAAAGCTGACAAAAAAAAAAAAAAGAAAGAAAGAAAGAAAAGAAAACAAAGAAACATGGCCCAAATGAAAGAACAGATCAAGACTTCAGAAAAAGAGCTAAATGAAATGGAAATGAGCAATTTATCAGATGCAGAGTTCAAAACGCTGGTTATAAGGATGCTCAAGGAACCTAGTGAGGATCTCAACAGCATAAGAAACACCCAGTCAGAAATGAAGGGTACACTAATTGAGATAAAAAGCAACTTACAGGGAAACAACCATAGAGTGGATGAAGCCAATAATCAAATCAATGATATGGAACATAAGGAAGCAAAACAAACAAACAAACACCCCACCCAGAACAACAAGAAGAAAAAAGAATCCAAAACGAGGAAAAGTGTAAGAAGCCTCTGGCACAACTTCATATGTTCCAATATTCACATCATAGGGGTGCCAGAAGGAGAAGAGAAAGAACAAGAAATTGAAAATCTATTTGAAAAAAATGAGAGAAAACTTCCCTAAGTGGTGAAGGAAATAGACATACAAGTCCAGGAAGCACAGAGTACCACCCAAGTTGGACCCAAAGAGGCCCACTTTAAGACACATCACAATTAAAATGCCAAAAGTTAAAGAGAGAATCTTATAAGCAGCAAGAGAAAAGAGTTTGTTACCTATAGGGGAGTTCCCATAAGACTGTCAGCTGATTTTTCAAGAGAAACTTTGCAGGCTAGGAGGGACTGTCAAGAAATATATTTTCATGACTTTTTAAGTCATGAGAAACAGAGACCTACAGCCAAGATTGCTGTACCCAACAAGCCTATCATTTAGAATCAAAGGACAGATAAAGGGCTTCCCAAACAAGAAAGAACTAAGCAGTTCATCATCACCAAGCCATTATTATATGAAATGTTAAAGGAACTTACTTAAGCCCTGGTTGGTGTAGCTCAGTGGACTGAGAGCAGGCTGCAAACCAAAAGGTCGCCGGTTCGATTTCAGTCAGGGCACATGCCTGGATTGCAGGCCAGGTCCTCAATTGGGGGAACATGAGGGGCAACCACACATTGATGTCTCTCTCCCTCTCTCTTTCCCTTCCCCTCTCTCTAAAAAATAAATAAATAAGGTCTTTAAAAAAATAAAAGGACTTAAGAAAAAATAGACCTATGAACAATAAAAAGGCAAAAAAAAAAAAAACCCTCCCATATCTTTCAACAATTGAATCTAAAAAACAAACTAGCAATTAAGAAGAGACGAGACAGAATCATGGATACTGAGAGCATTTTGATGGTTGCCAGATGGGAGGGAAGTGTGGGAGAATGGGTGAAGAGGTGAGGGAGGGGATTAAGAAGTACAAACAGGTAGTTACAGAATGGCCATGGGCATGTAAAGCACACTATAGGACACAGAGTAGCCAAACAACTCATACACAGGACCCATGGACACGAGCTATGGTGTGGGGATTGCCTGAGGGAATGGGATGTGCTGGGTGGAGGGGGCAAAGGGGGAAAAATCAAGACAAACATAAATCAATAACATATAATTTAAAAAAAGGAAATTAACATAATCCTTTGAGTTAGAAAAAATGGAAAAAGCCTTGCATACAAATGCATACAGTGATTCTCCTGGGGCAAGGAGATTATGGGCAAACTTTATTTCCTCTATATATTTATGTACGTTCCACATTTTCTACAATAAGCCCATATGATCCAGAAAAAAGAGAGTCAACAAGTATCATAGAATAATTTAAAATGCCTCCTAACAGCATGCAGCCATGAAACACAGAGCCTGTCTGTATTGCTAGTTTTATTGCTTTTGACCTCCTCACATGGCCTAGAAGTACCTTAAGCTCAGATCTGAGCCAGCTCTCTTTTCCTTCCTATTAGGTGATGAATACATAATTTGATATTTAGGAAAGCAGTGACCACTTCCACATTGGACTAAATGGTATCACATCTGAGTGCACCATGAATTTAGCAGTTTAAATTATCTAGTATCTAAAGATGGTTAATAAAAAAATCAAGATGCTATCACCTTGAATGATGAAAGTGATCTAATTTAGTCCACAAATATCTTTGTGACAGGTTTTCATGGTTTAAATTTGTAGAAGCTGATCTACTGTGGCCTGGGTGAGGCCTGACCAGGTTCCATATCCTTTTGACCAGAGCTCAAAGCATGAGATTAAGCCAAATGAATATGCCATCTGTGTCCTAAATCAGATGTTTTATAGTAGCATCCAAGTGTTAGTGGATGAGGCTCTATAGGGAATTTCTTTGAGTCATATCATGCTTGATATGACTAGCTTTGGAAAATACTTTTTCATACCCTCCCTCCCAATTAAAAAAAAAAAAAAAGAATAAAGGATATGCTTTGTCTCTCATGTTTTCTGGATCACGCTGGGGAAAGAATGAATGGTGCCTATCTCCACAGGCTTTCTTTTCCACTGTTGGTTTGGCACTGGTGTTTTGAGTTGTAACATTGAACGTGTGCCATCTAGTGTTCACACTGTGCCACTACAGGCTGTCATAGAGGGCCCTGGGCAAGGGCATCACCACTTGTTAAAATGACAGGGTGATCTCCTTTTAATTATTTGAAGAGATTTGTGACTTACTAAAAAATCAAAAAAGAAGTGAAAAGCAAACAACATGTCTGGAAGAAAAGTGATTCGTCAAATCTGCCAGTTCCATACATAGACAACATGCCTCCTGAGTAAGAGTGTTTAAGACCAAGCCACACGACCACGTACATGCCCACAGGGAGACTGAGCCTGAAAACAAACGTACTGGTAGAAAACCAAGACTGAATGATGATAGGACCATTCCTTTTGTTCTAAATGGTCTAACTACTCTAGAACCACTCTATAAATTCGATGCTAGTAGAAAATCATTCAATAGTAATTACGAAGATTTACAAATGGTAAAGAAAAGGATGGTCCAATGTGTAGAATACAGCTACCATGGAAATCAAAGGGAGAAGCAAAAAAAATTCTGATTCAGTTCGCTAAAAGATTAGAGCTTGGACTGCTTTTCCTTTATGCAATGGTTTCTAGCAAAACATCTTAATCCAATGTTTTAAATTTCTCCAGACTCTGTGGAATCGGACTGCTCTCTCCACACGAATGCACTCACTTCTTCAATTTCTTTCTGTCCAAATATTTCAGACCCTTGGTTGCTGTCAACCTGCTTCCACAACTTGTTTAGCTTTCAAAACAGATACGATGTGAGGAGGCAGGAAAACCGTGTTGAAACAGCAATGGCAGAAATTTTTATTTTAAAACATCTTGCCACACCAGAGCTGTGAACAGCTTTTTCTCATCTGTGGCCTTTACTGATAGTTGTTAAAATGAGACTCTTTACACTTCCCGAACACATAATTTCAGGGTCACTGAGTCCCCTCATGAAGCCCATCATGCTCACAGGCCAGGCATGTGTCCCAGTGAGATCAAATCACAAAAGCAAACTTGGGCTGCTTTTCTTATCAAGGGAATCCTCCAAATAGAATTAAAGTCTTAATTCATGGTTCTTTAGAAGCCATAACTTTCCCCCTTTTTTATGGCATCCTTGTGAGGGAAGAAGCAAACATTTTAACCTGTGTCCTGTTTGACTTGTAATATGGGACCCTGCAGTATATACCACAAGCCACTCTGCAGCCCACAGCTACAAACCCTAGCTCTGAAGCCCCACAGCCCAGGCAATCACCTTTCCTATTAAAATGAGGAAAGAAAGAAAACCTGTCTTGGAGTCCATCTGTTTGATTTTCTCCATCCTACCAAAATCCGTTCTTTCTCTTCCTTCTCAAGCTCTTCTCTCTTCTCCATGTGGCCTAATAATTTCCATGTACTGATTATTTCAAGTCTAGAGAAACTGAGTCACCAGGAGGCAATCAGTAACATGAACTTTGTCTTTCTTCCAGCTCCTGACACCACCTGCATTTCTTTCATTAAATGTCAGAGGATGAATGGGCAATGATGATAGAGAGCTCTGGACTCTGGCTTCCTCTTCTTATGGACCAGATTGTCTGCTGGATGTATATCCCCTTCCCATCTCTCACAGCTACTCAGAATGGCATTGTTTATCTTCTCTGTGCCTAGAAGGACAGCTCATTACCGCATCTCCACAAAACAAGGAAAGACAAAGTCAGCTGAGAAGAAATGTGCAGTGGCCATGTTCTCCAGGACTGCATTGTGGGGAGAAGTGAGGGAGAGGCCAGCTTGTCACTCTGTACCGTGAATTTTACAAATAACATCAGTGTTCTGATTGGGAGTAAAGGGGAGAAAAATGTACTTAAACAATCATTAAAATAAAAAAAAAAAAAAACATCAGTGTTCACTCTCTGCCCTCAGTGTCTACTTTGTCATTTTCATCCTGATTCATCAGTGATTATTACAAGCCACTTGCCACTTAAAAGAGGCCTGAGAACACAAAAGAATGAATTCTCAGGAAGAAATCTTGCCTTCTATTATTTCTGAATAGTAATTTCTGTGTGTGTGTATGCAAGAGAGAGAGAGTATAGGGATGGGTGGGGAGAGGGAAAGAAAGAGAGACTACAAATCAGAGAGGGAAATTATACTATGATTTGAAGTAAGTACAAAACTGAATACCTCTTATAAAAAATTAAAAGGTAGTAAAGAAACAAACAAAAAAATTCTAAAGTCTTTCCATTTATCACCTTTCACAGATATTTTCCCTTCGCAATAGAGAGAGAAATAGTAGATGAGAGATAAGAATCGGAAGTTGAGGAAGACTGGGAAAGATTCTCTCACCCAGAAGTTATGGCTTCTATGGTCTATTTTAGTGTAGTTTAAATATTTTACTCAAGAATGGTCTCTTCTCTAAAGAAATGGCTGATTAGAAGCTTTCCCTCCACATTACCACTAACTAGCAATCCTGTCCCACTGTGTAGCTGATTCTTTCACACCTGTAAGAGGCCCTTGCGTTAACATATGTACATAAATAACAGGGTTACTATATTCACCAAAACATAACTTTCTTCTTCAAAAAGTATTCTTCAGAAGATTCATTTTAACAGTCAACCCCTTTATGGACTATAAAACCAAAAATAATTTGGTTTTAAAAAATCTAAAACTTTCACATCTATCATGTAAAATAAGATAGCTTTATATATATATATTTCTTTTTATTATATGATTTTTTCTTTCCTACTTTGAAAATACTAAACATAAGGCTATAAATATCCCTTTTACATTTTAGGATCTATTTTGTTTCAAAACATTCAAGATTCTTTCAATAAATTTGAGATGGAAAAGTATTCTTTCTTTATAATCTTTACCAGATGTTGTTTATACTAAAAGCAACTTTTTTTAGCACTCCATAATACAATTATTGTTTAATTAGTGATAAATCTGCCATTTCTAGGCTTAAAAAAACTTAACAAGTACCAAATGTACTTTTGTGTTTTAACTTTACCTGTGCTCTCTCAGTGTTAAGACACAGGGATGCTGGTTCTGGATGCTCAGAGAAGCCCCTTGTATCTGAAGCTCCTCTTTCCAGCCTGGCCCATTGGCCTGCATCAGTTAGCTTGTGCAGCCTGAGCAGAAAGAAAGCTCCTAGGTCCCCCACCACTTCTCAGCTCAGCCTCTTGGTGACGATGACCTCTCAGGTTGACCACTGCCCTGTTTTTATTATCCATTTTTTAATTTTTTTTCTTTCCTTTCATCTCTGACTTGATGAAAAGTCGTCCATCCCCAACAGTGTAAACAGAACTTACAATCTGGGCCTTTTTCTTGAAGAAAACAGTGCTGGGGGATCTGGTGCCCCCCTGAGGTACACACTGGGAAGTGCAACTACTGTCCGAGATGCAGATTGTTTACCTTTTAGCCACAAGCATAAACTGCCAATGCCACTTCCTTATTTGACCACTGCTAAATTATCTACTTCAGCATTCTTAAATTACATTCATCACATTAAAGAACTCAAAAAAGAAATGGTTACAAGACTGCTAATGAAAAAGCAGGAAAAGCAAACCTGAGAACATTAGTAAGAATTATTCAAGCACAGAAAACTGACATAACACAGGATGTGGAGACAATTCTTCAATGTAATCTTTTATTTAAGGAGAATTATGTTTGGAATTTTGTGTAAAGGAAGTTTCTTTTTCTTTTTGAAGTGACTATGATTGCTCTCTGGAGAATGAGGACAAGAATGCATTTTATCTCATACTAGGAAGACAGGAGGACATGGAGGTACCTGCATGCTTTTTGTTTTATTCTTAAGGTCTTATTAGACGAAGAAATAATTTTTCTCCCCAGCTTTATTGAGCCATACTTGACATGATAAAGAATGAATTTTAATTGAGCCGTTAAGACATTCAGGTAGGAGAGAATACCAAGAGTATTTTTTAAATTTAAAATCTGAATAAACAAACAAAAAAATCAACCCTGCCTCATTTGCCCCTCTCCACCTCCCTCTGCTCCCTGCTCTCTTGTGGGCAAGTCTGTCCTGTGAAGGTGAAGGAGCTGCCCCTCTCAACCCAGCTGGAGGGTAGCTGGCATGTGAGGTCTGCCAAAGAAGAGCCAAGGAGAGGGAGTGGAAGCCAGGGCACATCTCGGCCTCGGTGTGTAGGAGGGCAGCCAAGCACAGTGCCCCACTGCCACCAGCCAGCACTTTTTATTCAGATGTGGGACATAAACAACAGGTTTTTGGGCTCCACAAACAGAATTGTAGCTGGAAAACATAAATAACATCCTTCTGGTTCTGGGCCAGCCTTGGGAAACCAAATAGTCAAGAAAGCTGCATAATTACCAAGTGGCTTTCACTGGTCTTGGTAATATCAGTTTTTAAGTAAGGTCTGAAGCTATGGATTATGGTCTTGCAGTGCCTGTTCCATCATGGGAAACATAAGACCATTTGCTTTTGAAAAGTGTCAGTCTGCACAGTAAATAACAAACTAAGTTTAATACTGTGACTTATTTAGAAGTCACTGAAGTGGCAGGTGGCCTTGTATTTGGGACGTGGGGCGGGGGGTGTTCAGCCAACAGAAGCCTAACAGTTTAAGTCTCAGGAGTAAGTTTGTTTTTATTTTAGAAGATATATATGTGTGTGTGTGTGTGTGTGTGTGTGTGTGTGTGTGTGTGTAAATATGCATTTACATGGAATTCAGGTGATATTAGATTAGTGCCTTAGTATTCAGTCTTAACAGAAAATATCAGGCCTCTTAGTGCCTGAGAGACCAAAGAACATTTGGGAAAATCATTTCACTTCATGCAACCCGTACTACACTTTTTTTTTTTTTTTGCAACATCTTGGTAACTATAGAATTTCCAAGGCTAATTCTGGATAGTCCCAAGAGATGGAAACATAATTAACAATGCTCCATATAAAATACAAGTTACGTAGACCATCACACTTTAATTACACTCAAAATTCAACTCTAATGTCATAGGCATCAAGTTTCTTCTAGAGGAAAGCACAGCACTTCCATGCTATCTGAGTCTTCCAGATCTCTGATACTTCTGCAGGGTCCTGTCACTGCACCAAGATACTATGCTGTGATAAATGAATCAGATGATGCAATTAGGAAGCAAGTGCTTCAGGTTATCCTTCTAATCACTCAGTCACAGGCTTATTCCAGCCTGCTTGTTTTTTCTGGCACTGCAGGCCTGTGATGCCCAAGGAGAGCAGCCCATGCCAATCAGGAACTTCCAGCTCTGTACGGTAATTACCTCCTTGAATCGAATGACACAGAAAGGTCACATCCTGCCAATGCCACAATAAATTAAACCAAATAACACCCTCTGGAATCTCCCTTTAACCATAATGGAAGCTCTGAACTTCTACACACATGATCTTGATAACTGCTTCTGTGCGTCAGCTGACTTCGAAGCTGCTGGGCTCGGGAAGATCATCTCCAACTCTACACTGCAGACTGAAGGTTGTACAGTGCACACGCTGAGTGAGAGTGCCTGCTTTCTCTCTCCCTCATCCACAGCAATGCCCTGTGCTCACTGAGGAGCTGCAGAGCTGCTCCGGCCTCATGGCCACAGGTAAAAGAGACATGGAGAAGGTTCACAGAAGAACCACAGGACCAGTGAAAGGTTGCAGAATCAAACCAAATCAGCTCAATTGTAACTCTTCTATAGAGAGAAGACAAAGACATTTAATAAAGAACCAGAAAGTAAGGACCTTAGCTCATTACTATATTTTGCCAATGAAAAGGGAACAGAGAAAATTAAATTATAGCATGTTCATTTAATATAGAAATACAGAAATTTCCCTAATAAAGGTAATGCTTGGAATGCTATGCCAGAGACTTCTTAAAGCTTTTATTTAAAAAATTATTGTAATTATTTTTTTAATTTAAAAAATATTTTATTTATTTTCTTTTAGAGAGTGGGGAAGGGAGGAAGATAAACATCAACATGTGGTTGCCTCTCGCATGCACCCCCCCCTAGTGGGGACCTGGCAGGCAACCCGGGCACATGTACCAACTAGGAATCGAACTGGCAACCCTTTGATTTGCAGGCCAGCGTTCAATCCACTGAGCCACTTTCTTATTTCTGACCTTAATATGCAACTTTTTTGAATGGTGAGATCAAGCAGTAATTTTTCTTAAAAACAAAGAAAGAAACAAACAAACAAACCTTTCTTTCGGCTTTCTCAGCCTTTATACCTGTCTTCCTTCCTTCTTTCTTTTTTCTCCCCTATAAACAGTATACATTTTCAAATCATTTGGGTTCAATTTGTGCCACTTAACTTACAGGTGAAAGCAGCATGGCCACTGATGACTGTATCACAAGTCAGTCACTTGGGAGGACCCAGATATGAAGGCAGAGAGAAGCCAAGAACATAAGGGAAAAGGTGAGCATGGCCTTGGACTGTCACATGTACACTGCTAGGGAAGGGACTGGGATCAACCCCGAGACTCAGGGAGAGGAAGAAGGCAACTGATTCGATTATGATTCCTTTACACAGCCCCCAACTTGAAAGAGAAAGGGAAAACAGGAAGTTACAACCAAATTAAACAAATAGAAGCTATCTGGGAGATGAGGGTTGTGTTAATTCAGCCAACTTCAGAACACTCCATGGGCTTCACACCTCCCAAATCTCAGCTTCGTGGGAAGGATGAACATGCTCTCCTGCCCAGTTTCCTGGTCACCAACTTAAGATCTGACTGTTCACCATCTCTCTCTAAACTAATTTTAACCATCTGTGCAAAAGGAGGAAATCTCTGTGCTATATCTCCCCCAGGTTACCAAGTTAATGAGAAAGCATGTGAGAGCCACTGAAGTTCCTGTAAGACAGATGCCCTGGGAGCATGGCACTTTCTTGTAGTTTTTGAATTATTGCTTCAGGGTGCACTGATTTTTATTCTTGTTCTTACAAAAATGCACATAAATTCCAGAGCTGCTTCCCACAGAGGGAAAACACCCAGATTGGCCAGGTTCTGAGGACTGCCTGGGGAGCCTGCTCCATGAGCCCCTGACTTCCCAGGCCTAAGAAGTCCTGAGAAGAAGGGAGATAGGCAGCCAGTGTATAGAGCTAGGTTTCAAGACAGGCAGGCTTACACCAAAAGAAAGCTTAACAAAATTCTTAGTTGTTTTAGCCATTTTTTTTTTAGGTTCTGTTTTGTTTCTCTTGAGTATTTTATTTTTCCTCTAGTGAAGAGCTAAAAGTTTATTTGTGAATGTTTTCTTTGTTAATTGATTCTTCCTGTAGTTCTTAAAATTTTCATTTTTCTAAAACTTACTTTTCATGTGGAAAAAAGAAATAACTGTTTTAAAAAAGTTTATTAACCAAATATCAGTTCTTATGAATATACCACATAAGGTGTAACAATCAAGTAAATCTTGAGTCTCTCCTCATTTTTGACATATGCTGTAAATATGCAGAAAAGCCCCCTATGTTAGGTATTTTTATTTTTTTTTAAGATTTTATTTATTTATTTTAGGGAGAGGGGAGGGGAGGGAAAAAGAGAGGGAGAGAAACATCAATGTGTGGTTGCCTCTCATGTGCCCCCATTGGGGACCTGGCCCACAACCCAGGCATGTGCCCTGGCTGGGAATCAAACCAGACACCCTTTTGTTCTCAGGCCAGCGCTCAATCCACTTATCCATACCAGGCAGGGCCCTGTTAGGTATTTTTAAAGTAAAATGTACATACATCATTACCTGGAAGGTCTCAATAGCTCTTTTGTTTACATTCTTTTCCTTTGCTCAGACCAAACAAAATGACACCCAACACCTTCTTTAAGGACTTTTCTCCTCATACCAGCACATACCAGCAATGAATCTTTCATAAAGCATTCGATTCTTCTCAAAAAATTTCTCTCACTGAAGATTAGCTTTTCAAAAAGATGCAGTGTTGCTTTTTCAAGGCTGGGAAGATGTCGAAGCCAGAGGCAGACTATAGCTGACTTGGGGAGAGAAATCTTCTTCCTTTCAGTAGAAATAAAATTTTAAATAGAAATGGGTTACAGAAAATACAAGACTAAGAGAGTTGAAAATGCAAAAATAAAACCAATTTGTAAATCTCTTCCTCATGGTCATAGCAGTAGTTAATATTTGTAATATCAAAGAATACTGACCAAGTATCTATTTGCAAAATAATGAGAATATGCTTCCACTTCGACTAAAAGAATTAGAGAAATGCTCAAAGAAAAAAATGCTTTCAAAACAATAAACAAATATACAGTGATGGAAAAGAAAGTGGTAAAAGATGAGATGGAAAAAGGTCTTGAAATATGTAGGTACATGCAGTCCTAATTTAAGAAATGGTTATGCTTGGAAGTGCATTATGATGGTGTGTGGAATTGAACCTGGGTTTGAGTCCAAGATCTACCACCTACTAACTCTATGACCTTGGGAAAGTTACTTAACTGTTAAACCTCAGTTTACTCATCTGTAAAGTGGTCCCATTTCCCTCACAGTGGTGTCAGAATAATCATATACAATAATAACCCATGTAAAGTGATTAGCACAGTGCTTGATACTCAGTATTTCAATAGTAAATATCCAACATTTAATAACATATTTGTAAATCTGTTGCTTGAAAGTTAAAAAATACTTTTCTTTAGCCTTGGCTGGGTGGATCAATTGGTTGAAGTGTTGTCCTGTGTACCAAAAGGTTGTGGGTTCAATTCCTGGCCAGGGTACATGCCTAGTTTGTGGGTTCCATCCTGGGTTGGGGCATATACAGGGGTGAGGGGCACAGCGATTAATCGATGTTTCCCACTCACATCAATATTTTTTTCTCACTAAAAAAAAATCAATAAGCAAATCCTTGGGTGAAGATTTTAAAAAATTTTCTTTACTAACAATTTCACAGTTGGTGGTTATAGCCTGTTTTAATCCATAGTTAATCCACAACATGAGACTCTGTAGACTGCAACCATTCTGTGTAGCTCATTTTCTACAGGAAAACATATTTGGAGGTTCCTCCTGTGCATATCAGGGGTCCTACTTCCCCTCTGGGAAGGAGCATGAGGGGGACATCTGTCTAACACTGAGCCACTGGGCCTAATCTGGCCTGGTGGGACTTGTCTGTCTTCTTTCAGCCCACATGTTCTGAAGCTTGCAGGTATCTTAGGCAGCAGGGTGCTTTCTATGTTCAGCCAGAAAATGTTTACTGCTTTTAATAAGGAAAACAAAAGCTGGGGCATGAAGGTTCCCCATTACCCAACAACTCCTTCAGTGTCTTTCCCTTCACCATCACTTCTGGGCCATTCCTCCGCAGGAGCTAGCTAGAAGCCCAGGGAATGGGCACAGGGCGGGAAGTGACTAGACAGGAGACACAGGGTAGCAATTTCTAGTGGCTTCTCTTTTTCTTCTCCCTTGGCATAACTCCTGAAGACCTTGTCCTGGATTAACTCTGAAGAAAGACTAGAAGAAGCTGAAGTTTTGTAGGGTCCGTCACAAAAGTAAGCAGAAAGGCAGGAGAAAGGGAGGGAGAGATGTCCCTCCTCTGACCCTCTTTCTGATCTCACATTCTCACCTTGAGCTTCAACTCTTCTGAGAAGTCTTACAGGACCCCTTTCTCCTACCTGCACACACCTGGCAAAGAAGAGTTGCCACCATGCCCCAACACCATATCACCTGGCATATTTTGGGGCCACACTATGGATAACCTCTATTGCATCATCTATGGGCTGCCTTTCCTAAGCCACCTCCCCTATGATGCTTGATGGCAAGGAGCTGGTGGTCATTCAATCAAAGGAGATGACTAAGCACTTCCTTTGTGGAACTAAATGTGCCAGGTGCAGACCAAACAATCGAAAACAAAACAATCTGTACCATTAGCAGTGCAGGGCCCAGTGAGAAGTGTGCATATGTACATACACATACTAAATTGTGATAAGGGCAATGAAGGAAAAGGATAGGCTGAGGTGAAAAAGAGTAATGGAGCCCTGGCTGGCGTAGCTCAGTGGATTGAGCGCAGGCTGCGAACCAAAGCATTGCAGGTTCGATTCCCAGTCAGGGCACATGCCTGGGTTGCAGGCCACAGCCCCCAGCAACCACACATTAATGTTTCTCTCTCTCTCTTTCTCTTTCCCTTCCCTCTCTAAAATTAAATAAATAAAATCTTTAAAAAAAAAGTTCATTCTGTCTTATGATAAAATTACTTACATGTTTTAAAAAAAAAGAGTAATGGGGAGGGGGGAGGAGGAAACTAATTTAGATCAGGTGGTTGGGGATTAGCTAGGTGAAAAGAAGTGGGAAGAGATTTTTAACAGAGGGAACAGGAGTTGTGATGGCCCTGAGTCAAGGAAGAGCAAGGGCAAAAGAGAGAGATGACCCAAAAAGCAAAGGTGAGGTGATTTGAGATATAGCTCGGCAGCACCACAGGCCAAGATAAGATTTTAGGATTTCATTCTCTGGTTATTCTGGCCCAAAGATTTTAAACAAAGTTCCAGGATGCAGAGAAGTACCAGGATGCAGTTTACATTTCAAAGATCACTCTGGGGGGACTTCCAGTCAAGATGGAAGTGTAGGTAAACACACCTCGCCTCCTCACACAACCACATCAAAATAACATCTAAACGAAGAACAACTATCACTCAGGACTGTCAGATCGACCTGAATGGAAGTTGGACAACTATGTAATTAAAGAACCACATCCATCCAGACTGGTAGAAGGAGCAGAGATCAGAAAACGTTGGTCCCACATGCAAGTGTGGTGGATAAAAATCTGGGAGGGATAGATACTTCAGGAGCAAGAAGTTGAAGTCCCAGACCCACACCAGGCCAACAAGCCCAGAGTTCCAATGCCAGGAAGATAAGTCCCCATAACTCCTAGCTGCAAAGCCAGCAAGGATTGAGTTGGTGGAGAAACTTCTGGAGTCCCAAGCAGTTCTTCTTAAAGGACCCACACACTGACTTAATCACACTCACTCCCTCTGAGCTCCAGCAACAGGGCAGCAGCTTGATAGGCACCAGTGGCGTACAAGGAGAAATGGAAGTGCCTGGCTTTCAGGGTGAGAGCTGGGGGACAGATTTCTCCCAAACAGAAAGGTAGGCAGAGGCCATTGTTCCTCTTCTTAGCCCTCCCTGCACAGTGCCACAGAGCTGGCAGGCAGGTGTCATATCTGAGACTCCATCTACCTGGCTAACACTGTTTACCTTGCCCTGGCCCTGGAGATCCCCTGACGCTCCATCCCACCCAACTTATGAGCGCATCCAAGCTATTAAAAGTGGGTTTTCTATATGAATGGTTGGTATTGACTCATCTTCAGATCTTCCTAAATCCTCTCAAACAAGCAACACCAGCCCCAGTAAGCCCTCAACCCTGTACCTCTTGCTAAATGGCCCAAGGCCCAGCACTAGCAGCAGCCAACCTAGGTTCACAGCTTGACTTCACCTGGGAAACTCCAAGCCTAAGCACAAGGAGCAGTCATCTGGAGATTGCTTTCTAGCTCATGTAGGGTGGCCCCAGGCAGAACACAGGAGGGGACTGAACTTGGCCTGCACCACCCAGGAAACTCCAGAGCCTGCTTACCATGTAAACAGCTAAAGACTACGCTGGGGTACCATCATCCTGCCCCTGCATAGCTGATCTCCATGAAGAGTGGAGGCTGGTGGGCAGTGGTCACAGTCAGTCCTTGCAGCTAGGTAAGTGTCACCTACTGACCTGCTAACAGCAATCAAGGCATAACTACAAGAGGAGGTGTACTCAGGCCACAAGAATGGCAAACCTTTAGAACCCAGATTCGGTGACAGGGGAGACTATGCCTTTGAACCCTACAGGGCACTTACTACATTAGGCCATGCTACAAAGACACGGAGTCATAGAAGCTCTGTCTAATTCATAGAAACAAACACAGGAAGGGGGTGAAAAAGAGGAGACAAAGAAACATGGCCCAGATGGAAGAACAGAACAAAACTCCAGAAAAAGAACTAAACAAAATGGAGATAAGCCATCTATCAGATGCACAGTTCAAAACACTAATTAGAAGGATGCTCCAGGAACTTAGTGAGGACCTGAACAGCATGAAAAAGATCCAGTCAGAAATGAAGAGTACACTAATTGAGATGAAAAATAACTTACAGGGAAACAACAGTAGAGGGGATGAAGCAAAGAACCACATCAATGATTTGGAACATAAGGAAGCAAAAAAACAACCAATCAGAATAAGAAGAAGAAAAAAGAATCCAAAAAAACAAGGGTAGCATAAGCCACTCTGGGACAACTTCAAGAATTCCAACATTCGCATCATAGTGGGGCCAGAAGGAGAAGAGAAAGAGCAAGATGTTGGAAATCTATTTGAAAAAATAATGAAAGAAAACTTCCCTAATTTAGTGAAGGAAATAGACATGTAAGTCCAGGAAACACAGGGAGTCCCAAACAAGATGGATGCAAAGAGGTCCACTCCAGGACATATCATAATTAAAATGTCAAAGGTTAAAGATAAAGAGAGAATCTTAAAAGCAGCAAGAGAAAAGAAATTAGTTACCTACAGGGAAGTTCCCATAAGACTGTCAGCTGATTTCTCAAAAGAAACTTTGCAGCCTAGGAGGGATTGGTAAGAAATATTCAAAGTCATGAAAAGCAGGGACCTACAGCCAAGATTGCTCTACCCAGCAAGGCCATCCTATAGAATTGAAGGGCAGATAAAGAGCTTTCCAGACAAGAAAAAACAAAAAGAGTTCATCATCGCCAAACAATTATTATATGAAATGTTAAAGGGACCTATTTAAGAAAAAGAAGTAGATCAAAATTATGACAGTGAAACAGCAATAAATACATATATATCAACAATTGAATCTAAAAACCAAACTAAGCAAACAGCGAGAACAGAGATAAAAATCATGGATATGGAGAATGTTTTAATGATTGCCAGATGGGACGGGAGTGTGGGAGAATGGGTGAGCGGTGAGGGGATTAAGAAGTACAAATAGGTAGTTACAGAATAGCCACAGGGATGTAAAGTACAGTATAGGAAATGGTGTAGCAAAACTTATACACATGACCCATGGACATGAACAATGGTGTGCAGATTACCTGAGGGAGTGAGGGGTGCTGGGTGGAGGGAAGCAAAGGGGTAAAAATTAGAACAACTGTAATAGCATCATCAATAAAATATAATAAAAATAAAAAATAAAAAGAAGATGGGAACAGGAGAGCAAAAGGGAGTGTAACAAAGCAGAGTGAATTTGAGAACTGTCAGGCTGGAAGGAAAAAAACCCTAAATGTGACTCTGACTGCAGCAGGGAGAACTGGGTGCAAGGACTAGAGTGGGTTCTAGGAAACCAGGAGCTGCTGCTGCAGGGACCAGTGGCAGTGGAGAAAGAGTGAAGAGTACCTGCAATGTATTTTAGCAGTAATATCAAGAGAAACTGGCAATGAATTTGAGGAGAGGTGGTGCAGGTGAGGGAGGAATCAAGGCTATCCCAGGTTTCTTGAATAAGAGATGAACAGACATATCTCTTACTTAGATGGAATGAAGGGAAGATTTGTGAAGAATTAACTAAAAGCTCAATTTTGGGATGTGTGTATTTAGCATATCTGAGGCACAATCCAACAAAGGTATGAAACAGGTTCTTAGCTATCCAAGTCGGGGAGAGGTCTGGCCTAAAGATACAAGAGGCCTGTCCAGAAAGTATCCAGCCACAGGCATACCAAGAAAAAAAGAGACATTTATTAAAGAATATACAAGATACAAGAAACTTTGTACATAGGACAATGACACCTCCATCCCCTTCAAAGTAGGCCCTTTAGGACCTCACACAGTTCTCCCAGCATCTCTTCCACTTCAAAACACTGCAAAATCCTTTGTTGAAATCGCCATCAGTTGCCCTTCGTGTTTTCCTGAATCTCACTGACAGTCTGAAATCTCTTCCCCTTCAGAGGTGATCTTAGTTTTGGGAAAAGCCAGAAGTTGCAGGGTACCAAATCTGGGCTGTAGGGGCATTGAGTCAATTGGGTGACTTGATGTTCCACCAAAATACTCTGCATGAGATGTGATGTATGAGAGGGCATGTTGTTGTAATGAAGCTGCCAATCACCAGTCGCCCGTAGCTGCGGCCATTTTCATTGTATTGCATCTCTCAGCTGACAAAGAACACTGAGGTAGTACTCCTTATTAATTGTTTGGCCTGGAGGGATGTACTCATGATGGACAACACCTTCCCAACCAAAAAAACAGAGTTAATGTGGTCTTGGTCTTGCTGCAACTTTGCCAGGTCTTCTTTGGGTGTGGAGAACAAAGTGACTTCCATTGGGACAACTGGGCCTTTGTTTCCGGATCATAGCTGTAGACCCATGATTAATCTCCAGTTATGACCTTTTTGAAGAAATCTGGTTCATTGGTAGCAGTTTGAATCAAGTCATTAGCAACTGCAGCACAATGTTCCTTCTGCTCTGGTAGCAGAAGCTGCAGGACGAATTTTGCCACAACATATTTCATGCCAAGATCTTGCACCAAAATCTTGAACAGTTTTTGAAATCCCCAGATCAGCTTCTAGTTCTCACACTGTCAGTTGCCCATCTTTGTTGACTATAGCCTGTACACATTCAACATTCTCAGGTGCTCTGCTTGTTGCAGGCCTTCCAGAATGTGGATCACTTTCAACAGCTTCTCAACCATTTTTGAAGCATTTGTGCCACACTTTTATTTGCACCACACTAATTGCATCATCCATGAAAGCCTTCTGAATCATCCAAATAGTTTCTGTGGAGGAATGTTCGAGCTTATTGCAAAATTTGATGCAGATTTGTTGCTCTACTCACTTAGTCATTTAGAATGCAACAGCCACACAGCACACATGCTCACTCAACGGGGTCTACCGCCCTCACTGACTAGTATAGTGACGTTGTCACTGTTCATGCATAAGCATTTCAGTCCACTTTCTTTGGCTGCCAGATTACATTGATGTCACACAAACTATTCTCATTATATTAACAATGGCTGGACTTTTTCTGGATAGACCTTGTACATTAGGGAACTATCATGTGTATAGAATGGCAAGAGAATGGATGAGTGGTCTGAGGGAAAAAGGTGTGCATGGGGAGAAGAGGGTCTGGGTCTGTGCCAACACGTAGAAGAAAAAGAGCAGTTGCAGATGGAAGGAGGCAGGAGACATGCAGAGACAATACTATGGATGAACACAAGGCAGGCCTGGCTGTGACCCGCACCGCCGAGGGGATATGGATGTTGGGAGGGAAACACAAGCACTGAATTGGGCAGGCCCTTTCTGGCCTCCAGGAGAATACTGTTTGATGGAGTGATGGACGCTGAAGGTAAAGTCAGTGAGGAGATGAAGTGGAAGTGCAGCCAGTCTTACAGACAGGTCTTCAGAAGGAGGCTGTGAGGGGAGCACCACCAGAAGGCCCCACAGGAGTGGTGGAAAGTGGTGTTCCAGGACAGCATGGCTGACTGCTGAAGAGCAAGAGACAAAGGAATGGCAGAGGCTGAAAGACCCATAGCTACCATTTATTAAGGGTTTACTGGGAGTGATGCTAAGCATTTTATCTATATTTTAATCCTCCTAACAACCCCACAAGGATAAAACAGGGACCATCATTATCCTTATTTTATAGATAAGGCAATTGAGGTCAGAGAGTGACCAAGGACTTACAGCTATGATTTGAACCCAGAAGGTCTGATACTACAGCTGGTCCTTAGCCTCAGGTTATATATGTCTCTCTGTTTTGCAGCCAGGGTAGTGGAGGTGGCTGCTCAGAAGATAGGGCCTGGGACCAAGCAGGGGAGAACAGAAGATGGCTTTCCAAACAGAAGCCAGATACCTGGATCCTGTGTTCATCCAACTCTGTGTTTGGGGAAGTCTTTTAAGTCCAAGCTGTCAGCCAGTTTTAGCCATATTAATGGACCCCTGGGCAGGGATTTCTGTCCAGCTTTTTAGAGTAAGTAGAACATCCTTTAGGACTGGGGGAAGTTTCTATAGACTCTGTCACAGAGTCAGAGAGGCCCCAAGAGACAGAAAGCTCTGAGGTACAGATGGGAAAATCTGGCTGCTCAAGACTCCTCCCTTCTCAAATAGCAGGGATATTTTTTGAACTGCTTTTATTACACCTTTTTTCTTCCAAGATTCATATAAAATAAATATGTACATTATTAGAAAAGTTTCTCATTTCAGTGGAAGTTCTTCAGAGGCAGCATCATTCCTAAGCCCTCTGAGCACCCATATGAGCTAGTGTGATTTTTAGCATCAGATCACAGTGGCTGAAAGATGCCCAGTCACACAAAGGTATGAACTGTTGAGAAAGAACAGTAGATAACAGAATTTAAAAAGGAAACTTAGTATAAAATAGTAGATCCACTAAATATCTGAATTAAAAGATACTGCTTAGTTACAAATTTATATATGAGTTGTAGAAGTTCTATACTAAAGTCAGTAAGTACTGTGAACCCTGGCAAAAAGACACTAAGGAGAGCTCCTGGTTGTTAACTGGGCTCAAATGAAAAAACAAGACAAAACAAAAAGTGAAAACAGAGTCTAGTAGCTATTTCTACACTGGGGCCTTTCATGCAAACTGCACTTCACGAAGAGGCCTGCGCTGAACTACCTGCCTACAATGTGTTTCTGCCACCTGAGCCAGCCTTTATGAAAGAGTTCCTGGAATCCTGTTTCAACCAATAGGAGTGAGGTTTTTCCCCATCTAAAAAGAGCTGCACAGTGCTCTGATCAATCAAAATGGCTCTATTTTGGCCAATAAGGACAGTGCCTTTTGGGCCAATCAAACTGAAAGGATTTGGAGTCCTTATTTGCATGAGAACAGGCCAATCAGAGACCAAGGACAGGGACTGCTGTCTCTCCCTGATAAGCCAGGTTCTCTCTGGCTCTGGGAGTGTCTTTTCCCTTTCCATGGAAGACTGAAGACTGTGTATCCCTTGCTGAGCTGAAATACTGAAGATGTCTTGCCAGAATAGAATGGAACAGACCAGCACAGTCCAGAGCAGACTGGCACAGAACAAAGCAGATCATCGAGGACCAGGGCATAGCTATCTAGACAGAGAGGGGCCTGGCCAAAGGGCCGCCTCATAACTGTGCTGTTTTCACAGCCATATTATATCACAATCAAGCTGTTTTGCACTGAATAAAGTTTCCATCTTCAGCACACCCAAAATTGGGGATTCCTATTGGTGCTGAATTGATGCCAATGGCCATCATTTGACAGTACATATAGTAAATAATCCTTCCTTACCTGCAGGGAGTGTGTTTCAAGACCCCCATTGGATGCCTATAATTGCAGACAGTACTGAACCCTATATATACATTTTTTTCCTATACATATATACCAGTGATAAAGTTCAACTTATAAACCTGGCACAGTAAGAGATTAACAATAATAATAAAATAATTATAAAAATATACTATAATAAAAGTTAATGTGAATATGGACTTTCTCCCAACATATCTTATTATGCTATACTCATCCTTCCTCTTGTCATGATGATGAGAGATGATACAATGAGTATGGGATGGATGAGGCAAACATGAGTGAACATGTTGGACAAAGGGATGATTCCTGTCTAGGGCAAGACACGGTGAGGCAGAGCAAAACAGGGTCAGATTTCTTCACGCTACTCAGAATGGCAGATACTTTAAAAACTTATGAACTGTGGCCTGGCTGGTGTAGCTCAGTGGATTGAGCGCGGGCTGCGAACCAAAGCATCACAGGTTCGATTCCCAGTCAGGGCACATGCCTGGGTTGCAGGCCACAGCCCCCAGCAACCACACATTGATGTTTCTCACTCTTTCTCCCTCCCTTCCCTTTCTAAAATTAAATAAATAAAATCTTAAAAAAAAAAAACTTATGAACTGTTTATTTCTGTAACTTTCCATTTAACATTTTTGGGCTGTGGTTGACTGTAGGAAACTGACACCATGGATTAAGGGGAGGGGCTACTGTAATATTTTTATTCTTTTCTCAGACATGGGATGAAAAATGTGTACATTAACAATTGCATTTTTATTAGAGCCTGGATTCAGAGCACACTCTACTAACTTCTGTGAATGATTACATTTATGGATCCAATATTTAACATGTGAATCATCTATTATCAATAAAATCTATTTTGCTCTAAAATTGCAAAGACTTATTAACTCTTTATAATCATTTCTTGCATGAAGAAAACAGCAAAGCAACATAACCTTAATATGCTCTCGTAACAGCATTTGGTTGGGCCGGCACATTCACATTACATGCAATGTTCTAAATGTGTGTCAGGCTGGTTTTGAAATAAAAAGCGGAAATTACATTATATGTCAATTATATCTCAGAAAAACTAGAACAAAAGGCAAATTATAGAAGAAGAAATGCAAATGGCCCATACAAATACGCAGATTTTCAACCTTATTAATAGTAAAGAAAGATAAACTAACACATCAAGGAGATACCATTTTTCACCCTCATGTCAACAAATGTTTAGAAGAGTGACATCCAATGATGAAGGAGGTAGAGAGGCTAGGTGTTCTTAGCAGTGGGATAGGGAATCTTGCCCTTTTGGTCAAGTCCGTGGTACTGTAACAGGGTGCAGCCAAGAGGGGGGACTCCAAATAGGGATTTGGAATGGGGTCCAGAACTCAAGGTGTCCAGGAAATAGTAGGATGTCCTCCCCCCTCCCCCAACAGGTGTGAGCTGCGGTAAGGGACACATGAAGCAGGGCCAGTGAGAGCTGTTTTGCATAGCAACAGCTTTGCAGCTAACCTCTGGTGTAGTCGTTTAACACATCTATAACCTTTAACTGGTTACACAGATATGTTAAATAGCTGTGGCCATGCTCTGAGCCAGGGGGATGGAAGTAACTTTCCCACCAAAATGTAACTGGGAGGCAACTCCCCCTAGTTACAGCGCCTGCGTGAGAGCTTGGAGATGATTGACTCCATGACATGGGGCCACGCCTGACCAGACTCATGATGGCAGGCCAGTAAAGCTGGAAGGATATGAGAGTGCTGGCAAGTGTAGCCGATTGTGGGAGGAGTCGGAAATGGGGCTGCAGAGGAAGACTGGCACAGGGATTTAAACCCAGACTGCGGCAGCCATTGGAGGGAGAATCACCTGGCTTTGCCAGAGTGGGGACTCCGTGGCCACTGTGCAGAGAGGACCACAGCCAGTGAAGGTGGACAGAACCACAGCCCTGTGAGAGAATCACTATGCAGCTTTAGCAGAGAACCACTACTCGACTTTGGCAGAGTGGCGACCCCCCTCCTCGCAGTCATTCAGAGAGAGATACAGCAGCCATTGGAGGGAGAACCTCGTGGTTTTGGCAGAGTGGAGACTCCCACAGCCGTTGTGCAGAGAAGACCACGCGGCTGTGGGCATGTAAAAGAACCACTTGGCTTTGCCAGAGTGGGGACCCCCGCAACTTTAGTAGGAGGAACCACCACTCAACTTTAGCAGAGATCCCGGCGACACAGCTGAGGGTGCCGAGAACTGAGGGAGCCAAGATGGATTACTGGGAAGAACTGGGGGCTGCCTGAGCCAAGGACTTCCATTTCTTTTCCTGAGATATGGTATCCCAGATTGGACAAAGGAGGAAAGGAGGACTGTGTGTGTTTGTGGATGTTTTAAGGGACTTTGGGATTTGATGACATTAGGTCACTACTTTAAGTCTGTACAGCATTAAATAAACACTTCCTTTCCTTTTTACAAATCTCTGGCATTGGGAGATGTCTTGCCTATAAGGTGGTGGACATAACGAACCTGGGGGCTTCCTCTCGATAATAGTATATCGGCCGCCCTTTGGCCTCCCCTGTGTTCTGTAACAGTACCACATAATAAAATATAAAATGTATACACCCCTAATCTTAGTAATCATACTTTTGTGAACCACCTGGCAGAAATAAAAGCCTCAGTTGAAGGATATTTACTGCCCCATTGTTATAAAGACACAATTAGGAACAACTTGAATGCATGCACTGACAGCTGAAAATATTATGGTTCATTCACATCAGGGAATATGTTGCATTTTTTTTTAAATGAGGTTGATGTATATCCCTTGAAGGATATCTAAAATATGCTGGTTAAAAGAAAAAAAAATTTCTTAGGGACACTGACGACTTTCATTCTATTCAACATGTTAGTCACAGAAACTCTAAGGCTGTACTTCTCATCTAACCCTACTTGTTCTATCCTTTCAGTCTGCATACTGATTAAAATGACAAATTCAAGGAAAACAGGATATGGTTAAAAACTTGGCTCTCTGAAATTCCTACCTAATAATTACAGGGAGTTTTTCACATTATAACAGTGTTTTAGGAAAATGATAGGGTGTGTGAGACTTATATGTAATGTAATTTTCTCCTTTAAAATACTGACAAATGGGTTCCTAGTGAGCACTTTTATGCAGAAAATCTGAGTTTTCTTAATAATTTCTGACATGAGGCAGGAGATGCCTGGACAGGATGCTTTGCCCTGTCCAATCTCCTGTTATTTAACTTGTAGATATATGCCTCTTTGATATTTAGAAAACTGTACTTTGTTTCCCCCAAATACTCAATTTAGTGAGGCAATTGTTTGTCCCATCCTCTTCAGAAAGAGGTAGGATGTAAAGAAATTGGTCCAGCTAATTTTGGCTCCAAATGTTTTTTTTTTTTATAGATACAACAAAAGACCAGAATGTGGGATCCAGTTCTTTGCACAAAAGGTTCCAATGAGGGTGGTGCCTGTCTCCGGGGAATGTGATCTAAAGCTGTCTGAGAGGCAGAGAAATGCTAAGACATGACTTCAAAATGCTAGTCAACAGTATTTTGGGTAAGACAAATTTACAAATGCTTGTCTCTATGTCAAACACATAATTTCTGCTCTATTCTGTGATGCTCTTTTATAAACTTGCAATCCATTAAAAAAAAAAAAAAAAAAAAAGGAGGAGGAAACTCCTCACATGAAACAAACACCGCAGTACTTCACTGTGCCAAACCAGAGAGATCAAGGGCTGCTTCACTGCCACAGAAGCCCACAAAAATTGGGTCCAGCTTTTCTGGAGAATTACTTAATGCCAAGGAACTGGAAAGAATACTTCCTATCACATCTCAAAGGTATACTTCCATTAAAACTTGATCTAAGATGTACAGGGCTGGACAAAGTAGGTTTACAGTTATGAGTATATGAACATTTATTCTTGTATTATATATTTTTCCATATGACCAACTGTAAACCTACTTTTGCCTTCCCCTGTATATTAAATTGAGGAAACTGTGCCATCATTATCATTTACACCTGCAGAAAAGATTTCTCAAAGCAAAGAGCAGCAATGGCAAGTGAAGGAACTGTCCAAGCCCAAACATACTGGACTACTACCATCAATATCAGAACATTTTTACTTGAAAAGTAAAGTTTTTAAATGGCTGATTTTATGACCATGTCTTATTAAGATTAAAAAAACTTGGGAAGTCTCAATAAACAAATGAATAAAAATGGGAGTTCCTGCTACTACTTTGTTCACTCTGTTTTTGATAATCACACTAGCCTTTCTTCATGCCAACATTCACCTACAGTATATGACAACATGTAAAGCCTCATTTTTTCTTACATAAGCTGACAAAACACAAAACTAGAACCGTTGATGAAGGTTAGCCTTTTCTTGTAATTTCTTTTGTTTTCTTTTAAGCACCTTTCGAGCCTGTATTATTCAGCAATGGGAATTTAGCTTACATCTGGCCTTAGTTCAGTAATATTTTTACTAGGGAGAAAAAATATAAGCTTGAGAAAACCTAATAAAACATTATAAAAAATAACAGTTTTTGTTACAGTAAATAATAATAGCAACATGTTAACAGTTATTTAGTGTTTACTCTGTATGTCAGGCACTGTGCTGAGCATATCACAGGCCTGAAGCCCTTTTAAATACGTTCCAGTGAGCCTGGGGCAAGTATATGTCTGTTATCTGACCACAATTATAAAAGGTACCCCTTGTAACGCTCAGCAGTGTCGTGGTCTACAATTTATAATTATATGATCACCCTACTTGACACTCATAGTTACCTCATAAGGCCTGTTGGTTAGTCAGTCATGCATTTGTTCATTGGCTCATTCATTCCAGTGTATAGAAAAAAATACTCCATCCAGTCCAAATTTCTCAATATTTTTGAAGCAATGGAATTAGATTTGCCTTAGAAGACATGTTATATGTAATTATTTGTACTCCACAGACTTATTAAAAGGTTTCAGCCCTCCCAGAAAGGTTTTTACACACTCTGCTGTCTACATATGGCTACAATGACAATCCCAGGGAGAGACTCAAAAAGTTACTTTCGACATTTAAGCAAAGAAATTAAAAAGTTCCTCTAAGTTATCTAAACTACACAAAGAGGCAAGCATCTGCTGTTCAGAATAACATAGGCAGCCCATTTCCAAAAATACATCACTGTGTTTGGAAGCCAGGGACAAACACTCCCAGTCCGTTGTAAAACAGCTGAAATTCCACTGATGTATTGTGGTGAGCAGATAGTTGGAAGGCTAAACACAGAGCAGAGCACATTGGTCAAAGACAGTATGTGGTTTCTAAATGACCAAGCAGCAAATTTGGGGAACTGCTTAAGGGGCTGGGGCCAGGTGGGTGTTGGGGGTGGAGGTGGTAATTTACATTGACCGACTGAATCAGCCTTCCGGTGTCAGCATGTGGCCAGGATGCTCCATCTACGGGAAAGTGTCCATGGAAAAGCTCCAGCTCTTACGCCACTGCTTAGGGAACTTGCTGAGCTGAAGACATAAGAATTGGACAAGTTGAAGACCACCCAGCATTTCTGGACAGTCTGTTCCCCATGGATATTCCAAACCAAATACATTTTATTAGTTGCTGAGGGAGAATGGGCTATCACAAGTAAAATAAATAGCAAGGAGGAGTTTGGGCCTAAAACACATGGAACCACTGCCTCAGCTTTCTTATTGTGGTAGAGTAAGAGTGGCTATTCTTTAAGCATATTTCTTCCTCACCAGAAATTTCTGAAACGGCTTTGTTGGTTTTCACAGAGGATGTGGAGGGGCAATCTCCCATTTCCCTTTGATTTAGCTACACTTGAGAAAAAAGAAAGATGGGTAATACTGGATGCTAAGACCATATTCTTGAATAAAAAGTATTATTAAATAAATCAGGAAGAGAGCTGCATAGGTGAAAGGTGAAGAGCACTTTACTTAAAAAAGTCAATACTTTCAAAAACTGTTTTGGAGTGTGCAAAACCTAAGTTAGTAGGGTGACCCATTGTAACCTACAGTGTGTACTCAGGTAAATGAGGTGAGGGCACAAGCATGTGAAGCACACAGCCTGTTAGACAGACTTTCAAATGAATTAGTAGTCAGTATCTTACATAAAGAGCAAAGATAACAGATCAGACTCCTCAGGAAATTCAGACTTATTGGGTAAATTCTGACAGAGGTTTAAAGTGGTCAGAAAAGAAAACTTTACATTTTAACCATGAAAATAATGTTCTGACCATTTTTTAAAAACATTAGATGATTGATTTAACTTTCTATTTCCTGGATTATAGCACTTCATAAAATATAAAATTAAAATACATACATTCCAACCTTTAGGAGATATATACGAATAATGGCAAATATTCTATTTGTAACTACTCCCTCTGACTAGTTGACAAAATGACAGTGATTTTGAGGTTATTTATTTTCCAAAGGTAATGTTATAATAAAAATCAGTTTGAAGATGGGAAGATCTACTTATTACAGCCAAAAAATAAAAACAGAAAAATATGATAAAACTTTAGGAATAAAAAAATGCCCAAAAACATTTTTAAAAATTTTAAGTCTACTGAGGAGACTTTAAAAATCCTATTAGACTTCTAATTTTGCCAAGTTTTTTATCATAGAGTTATTAAATTCTTCTGAAATATCTTCTCAGGTTTCAGGCAGGATAAACATCCTTACAGAATATGGAGAATATATAAAATACTCCTTTAAGGCCACAAAAGTAAACCTGAACAATAGGAAAACATAAGTGTTCTTGGACAGGTGGATAAAAAGCATAAACACCATAAAGATGCCATTCCTCCCTTAGTTAATCTATAGTGTATGGAAAAATCCAAATGAAATTTTTGGCCAACCCAATATTTAGTTACTCTATATATTTAACATGAGCCCCCCCCCCCAACAAATAGCATTAGTGGTTTTTCCTAAAGCTAGACAAATTGGTTTCAAAGTTTATTTAAAAGATAAAACAAGAATTCCCTGAAAAAGAGTGAGTGAGAACTAGCCCTATTTTATATTAAGAATATTAGAATGACTCTACTATTAAAACTAAGTACACTGATTCATGAATATAAAATAGGCCAAAGAATCAGAACAGAAAGTAACAAAATAACCCCACTACGTACAGAAATTGAGTATATGAGTAAGGGAGAATTTTAAGTGTGCAGGCGTTTGGGGGGTTGGTTACACCTTTTATCACACTCAATGTGGTAGAATGCTCTAAACCCGAGAGTAGGAAAAAGCAGCCATATTACTTAAACAACTAATTTGCAAAACAAAAACAAAGAGAGATTGAGAACCTACACATTGAAAGAGACTTTTGAACCTACCAACCAAAAGCAATGTGTGTACTTTGGACTCCAATTCCAACAAACCTACTACACACACACACACACACACACACACACACACACACACACAAATAGAGACAATCAGAAGAATTAGCTCTTTTCCTAAATATGTGATGATACTAAAAAATTAGTGTCAATTTCTCTTTTTATATTTGAAATACATTTTATTGATTATGCTATTACACTTTTTCTATTTTTTTCTCCCCTTTATTGCCCTCCATCTAGCACCCCCTTCCCACAACCACACTCCTCCCTTAGTTCATGTTCATGGGTCATACATATAAGTTCTCTGACTTCTCCATTTCCCATATTATTCTAAATCTCCTCCTGTCTATTACATACTTACCATTTATACTTCATATTTCCTGTACCTTTTTCCTCATTCTCCCCCCTTCCCCACCTCATAGATAATGCTCCATGTGATCTCCATTTCTGTGATTCTGTTCCTCTTCTAGTTGTTTGCTTAAGTTTTTTCTCTTTTTTAAGTTCAGTTGTTGATAGTTGTGAGTTTGTTGTCACTTTACTGTTCATATTTTTTGGTCATCTTCTTTTTCTTAGATAAGTCCCTTTAACATTTCATATAATAAAGGCTTGGTGATGATGAACTCCTTTAACTTGATCTTATCTGGGAAGCACTTTCTCTGCCCTTCAATTCTAAATGACAGCTTTGCTGGATAGAGTCATCTTGGATGTAGGTCCTTGCCTTTCATGACTTGGAATACTTCTTTCCAGCCCCTTCTTGCCTGCAAGGTTTCTTTTGAGAAATCAGCTGAGAGTCTGATGGGAACTCCTTTGTAGGTAACTCTCCTTTTCTCTTGCTGCTTTTAAGATTCTCTCCTTATCTTTCATGTTGGGTAATATAATGATGATGTGCCTTGGTGTGTTCCTCCTTGGGTCCAACTTCTCTGGGACTCTCTGAGCTTCCTGGACTTCCTGGAAATCTATTTCCTTTGCCAAATTGGAGAAGTTCTCCTTCATTGTTTGTTCAAATAAGTTTTTCATTTCTTGGTCTTCCTCTTCTCCTTCCAGCAGCCTTATGATTTGGATGTTAGAACATTTAAAGTTGTCCCAGAAATTCCAAATCCTCTCATTTTTTTAAAATCTGGTTTCTTCATTCTGTTCTGGTTGAATGTTTATTTCTTCCTTCTGCTCCAAATTGTTGATTTGAGTCCCAGTTTCCTTCCTGTCACTGTTGGTTCCTTGTACATTTTTCTTTATTTCACTTTGCATAGCCTTCACTCATTCCTCTGTTTTGCGATCATACACAACCATTTTTGTGAGCATCTTGATTACCAGTGTTTTGCATTGTGCAGCTGATAGGTTGGCTATCTCCTCATTGCTGTGTTCTATTTTTTGGAGCTTTGATCTCTTCTTTCAATAGGGCCATATATCTATGTCTTGGTACACCTGTTATGTAGTGAGGGGTGGAGCCTTACATATTTGCCAGTGTGGGGCAACCAACATCACTGCATTGTGGTGCTGGGTGTAGGGGAGGGGTCTGAGAGGGAAGAATGCCGCTTGCTCAACTCCCTGTTTTTCTTCAGTCGCTTTTCCTACCACCCACAAGCAAACTGGACCCTTCTGGTGCTGATTCCCAAGTGGATGGGTTTGTGTACATTCTAGGACCCTGTGGGTCTCTTCAATGAACTCTCCTGTGAGGCTGGGAGTTTCTCCCACTGCCACCACCAGAATCCCCACAGAGGTTTTGAGGTTTTATTTCCCTGCACTGGAACCCCGGGTTACACAGTCTGTCTTACTCCCCAGTTGTTCCTTATAGTTTGTCCACTCGCAAATGTGGACTGCCTGGTCCATCAGCTGCAGCCTCACCGGCCCTGTCCTCCAGGCATGGCCTTGTCATGAGTCCTCTCTGCCCCAGCTGCCCGTCTCCGCCCCTCCTACCAGTCTGGGTGAATGTTTCTTCTTTAACTCCTTGGTTGTGGGACTTCCATACAGTTTGACTTTCTGGCTGTTCTGGTTATTTTTGTTTTTAAGTTTGTTGTTGTCTTTCTTTTGGTTGTGCAAGGAGGCAAATCATATCTACCTATGCCTCCATCTTGGCTGGAAGTCCCTCAATTTTTAGATGCAATAGTAGTATTGCAGTTACATGTATTTTTACTGTGATATAGAGAGTTTCGGTCTCCTGTTCCACATGTAAGGGGCTTGGAAATCACCACTCTGTCCTAACAAGAAGTAAAAGGAGAACAGGCTGAAATTTCAACAATTCTCTGACATCCTCATGAGAGGAAAAGACACAAGGCAAACCTTGGTCCCCAAGATTGACAAGACAACAAATGAATACAGAGAACAATGGCTTACTGGAGCAGAGATCCAGAAGTAGAAATCACCTCATGAACCAGTTCCAGGGAAGAGAAACCTGGATTTGCTCTGACAGTTAAAGACTCCAGGGGGATTCAGATTGTGAGATTTACCTCCAGAAGCTAGAACAGGTTTTCTCAGTAAATAAAGAAGAAAAAATCCACTCCTGCTTTAAGCAGAAAGAGGGAAGAAATAAACTATTTTTAAATAGAGCACACTGTTCTTTTTTATATGGCCTGCCCTCAGGAGAAACTAGTTAACAGAAGCCTAACATACTGGGGTATTATCAGTGCCTAACTGACCATGGGGGAGGGAAACAGCCAATTCCAGGTGGTGCTAGGCATCCTGCCCCACCTAAGGGGTAGAGGCAGGACTAATAAACCCTTGTGAGGTTCACACTCCAGAGGCATAAACTCACTATAAGACTGAGACCTAGTCACAGGACTGTACAAAACTTTCCCTCCCCGCACCTCACCCCTACATTACAAAAAATTTGTTTACAGCAGTTCTGTTTACCTAGTCCATCATGTTTAGCTAATCAGAAAAAAAATTACAAGGCCTACCAAAAGGAAAATAAAAACACAATTTGAAGAGACAGCCCAAAAATCAAAACCACACACAGCAGAGATGTTGGAATTATCAAATCAGAAATTAAAAACAACTATGATTATTTTTTTGAGGAATCTACATACTGTTCTCCATATTGGTTGTACCAATTTACATCCCTGACAATAGTACATGAGGGTTTCCTTTTCTCCACATCCTTTCCAACATTGATTATTTCTTGTCTTTTTGATAATAGCACTCTAACAGGTATCAGGTGATATCTCACTGCAGTTTTGATTTGCATTTCCTTGAAAATTAGTCATGTTGAACAGTTTTTCATGTGCCTGTTGGCCATCTGTATGTCTTTTTTTTGATTAATGTCTATTTAGATCCTCTGACAATTTTTCAATTGTGTTATTTGTCTTTTTGTTGTTGACTTGTATGAGTTAAAAACAGTATGGAAATTCCTCAATAAATTAAGAATAGAACTATCACAAGATCCAGTAATTCTATTTCTGGACACTTACCTGAAGAATATGAAAAAAACTAACTTGAAAAGATATATGTACCACTATGTTCACTGAATTACTATTTATAGTACTCAAGATATGAAAACAACCGAAGTGTCCATCAATGGATGAATGGCTAAAGAAGATGTGACACACACACACACACACACACACACACACACACACTGGAATACTATTCATCCATAAAAAAGAAGAACGTCCTTCCATTTGTAACAACATGGATGGACTTTAAGGGTTTATGCTAAGTGAAATAAGGGCCATATATCTCAGACAGAGAAAGATAAATATCGTATGATTTCACTTACAAGTGTAATCAAAAAAACAAAATAAATAAATGGACAAACAAAAACCAAGTCACAGAGAACAGACTGGTGGTTATGAGGGGAAGGGGACTAGGAATGAATAAAATGGGTAAAGATGATCAAATATACACTACTGATGGTACTAGACTTATGGTGGTGATCACTATGTAGTGTATATAAATATCCAATAATAATGCTGTGTAACTGAAACATATGTTAGCTACTTATTTTATCTTTTAGAAAAAAGAAAAACAAGTAACTCCCTCATAAGATTGTTACGAAGCTGTAATGAGATATTACATGAAAAACCTTTAGAATACCTCCTGGAACACAGAAAACAATCAATAAATGTTAGCTGTGATTATTTTTTAAAAAACACTATGATTAATATGAAAAGAGCTCTAATGGATAGAACAGACAGCATGCAAGAACAGATGAGTAATGTAAGGAGAAAGATGAAAATCCTAAGAAAAAAACCACTCCTTCCCCAAAATACTACAGACAGAAAACATAGTAGCAGAAATGAAGAATGCTTTTGATGGACTTATTAGTACCTGACTGAGGAAAGACTCTAGGACCTAGAGGATTTATCAGTGGAAATCCTGAAAACCAAAGAGCAAGAGAACAAACACTGAAAAAACAAAACAAAACAAAATATTCAAAGAATATAGACAACTACAAAGATGTAAATACATGTAATGGGCGTAACAGAAGAAAGAGAAAGGAACAGAAGAAATATTTAAAACAATAATAACTGAGAATTTTCCCAAATAAATATCAGATACCAAATCACAGTTCCAGGAAGCTAATGGGACACCAAGCATGTTAAATGCCAAAACATTACATCTAGGCATACCAACGTGAAACAAACAAACAAATCAAAGATAAAGATAATCCTGAAAGAAGCCAGAGGAAAAAGAACATCTTACTTACAGAGAAACAAAGAAAAAATTATATCCAACTTCTGAGAAATCAAATAAGCAAGAAAAGAGTAGAATGCAATATTTACAGTGTTGAGGAAAGTGCCATTTAGAATTCTGTACCCTGCAAAACTTGTAATTCAAAAATGAAGGAGAAACAAAGATTTTCTCACACTAACAAAAACTGAAAGGGCTTGTTGCCAGTAGACTGGTCTTGCAAGGAATGTTAAAAGAAATTCTTTAGAGAGAAGGAAAATAATAAACTGGTACTTCCTAATTCATTCTATGAGGCCAGAATTACACTAATACCAAAAGCAGACAAAGACATTACAA
The DNA here is from genome assembly GCA_004024845.1 of Tonatia bakeri. NCBI lineage: Eukaryota > Metazoa > Chordata > Mammalia > Chiroptera > Phyllostomidae > Tonatia > Tonatia bakeri. Next base: position 36,857 of record PVIA01001717.1, on the reverse strand, counting down.
GAAAATAAGAGACCATTATCTATCATTAACATAGATGCAAAAAAATCCTCAACCAAAAATTAGTGAGCCCAATCCAACAATGAATTAAAAGAATTATACACCATGACCAAGTAGAATTTGTTCCAGGTGATCCACCTTTACAAAATCAATTAATGTAACCCATCAACAGGCTAAACACACACACACACACACACACAGTATCAATAAATGCAGAAAAAGCACTGGATATAAAAACCAATTCCATTCAATATAAAAAGACTCTCAGTAAACTAGGACTAGAGAGGAACTTCTTCAAGTTGATAAAAGAATAGCTACAGAAAACCTAACGCTAATAGCACATTTAATGGTGAAAAACTTGAAGCTTGGATATTAGAATCAGGTACAGTCAAAGATGTTCCCCTGAACCATGCTTTTCCACACCATACTAAAGGTCTAGCTAATGCGATAAGAACAGAAAAGGAAATCAAAGGTACACAGACTGGGAAGAATGAAATAAAACTGTCTTTGTTCAAAGATGACATGATCACCTATGTAGAAAATCTAAGTGAGATGTCAAACACCTGGAACTAATAAGCCATTAGAGCAAAACTGCAGGATACAAAGTTGGAAAACAAAGTCAATCACTCTCCTATGTACCAACAATGAACAAGTGGAATTTGAAATTAAAAACACAAATTAGATACTTAGGTAGAAATCTACCCAAATATGTACAAGATCTACATGAGGAAACTACAAAACTCTTGTGAATAAAATCAAAGAAAAACTAAATAAATGGAGAAATATTCATGGACTGGAAGATTCAATATTGTCAAGATGTCAATCCTTCTCAATTTGACCTGTAGATTCAACGCAGTCTCAACAGAAATCCTAGAAAGCTATTCTGTGAGTATCAACAGACTGGTTCTAAAGTTTATGTGGAAATGCAAAAGACCAAGATTAGTCAACACAATATTGAAGGAGAAGAACAAAGTTGGAGGACTGATACCGCGTGACTACAAGATTTACTGTAAAGGTATGATACCAAAGACATTGTGGTAATGACAAATAGGTCAGTGGAACAGAGTGAGAAAGTCCAAAAATAGACCCAAGTAAAAATAGTCAACTATTTTTAACAAAGGAGCAATGGTAATACAATGGAGTGAAGATTATCTTCTTAACCCATGGCATTGGGACAACTGCTATCCTTATGCAAGAAAAAAAAATGAATCTAGACATAGACCTTATACCCTTCTCAAAAATTATTTCAAAATGAATGCTAAATTTAAATTTAAAATACAAAACTATAAAAGCCCTAAAAGATACCATAGTAGAAAACCTAGATAATCCTGAATTTGGTGATTACCTTTCTATGAAAGAAAGAATTGGTAAAGTAGACCAATCAAAAAGGGAAACAGAGGCTAGTACCTCACACTTGAATTCTGCTATGGTAGACTAAACTCTGTCCACTTGAGTGGGGGCCTAGGATGAGTCCCTTATATTCAGAAGACACTCAGATATTTTTGAATGCGTAAATTAATTGATAAACAAAAATGAACTTCCAGACAAAACAGAGGTGTAGGTAGACACATGGTGCCTCCTCATACAACCAAAAGGACAATAATGAATTTAAAAACAAAAAACAACCAGAACTGACAGAAAATTGAACTGTATGAAAGTCCAACAACCAAAGAGTTAAAGAAGAAACATTCATCCAGACCTATAGGAGGGGCAGAGATGGACAGCCAGCTGGAGAGGACTAGCAGCAAGGCAGTGGCTGGAGGACTGGGCAAGGTGGTGGCTTGCAGAGTGGGTGGTACCACATTCAAGTGCAGATAAACCGGGAGAAACAACTGCGGAGTGAGATAAACCATGCAACCCAGGGTTCCAGCACAGGGAAATAAAGCCTCAAACCTCTGACTGAAAACACCTGTGGGGGTTGAGACAGTGGGAGAAACTCCCAGCCTCACAGGGGAGTTCATTGGAGAAACCCACAGGGTCCTAGAACAAACACAAACCCATCCACCTGGAAATCAGCCCCAGAAAGGCCCAATTTGACTGTGGGAAGTGGGGGAAGGGACTTAAAACCAGCAGAGAGTGGAGCAAGCGGCACTGTTCCCTCTCAGACCCCTCCCCCACATACAGCGCCACATTGCATATAGTAGCGATATGGGTTGCCCCAGCCTGGTGAACACCTAAGGCTCCACCCCTTACTACATAATAGGTGTGCTGAGGAAAAAAAAAAGGCCCAAGTGAAAGAAGAGTTCAAAGCTCCAGAAAAAAAGTACAACTAAGTGATGAAGAGATAGCCAACCTATCAGATACACAGTTCAAAACACTGGTTATCAGGATGCTCCAGGAACTCACTGGATACTTCAACAGCATAAAAAAGACCCAGGCAGCAATGAAAGTTGCATTATGTGAAATAAAGAAAAATCTACAGGGAACCAACAGTGAAGGGAAGGAAACCAGGACTCAAATCAACACTTTAGAGCAGAAGGAACAAATAAACATTCAACCAGAACAGGATGAAGAAACAAGAATTCAAAAAAATGAGGAGAGGATTCTGAACCTCCAAGTGAACTTTAAGTGTTCCAACATCCAAATCATAGGGGTGCCAGAAGAAGAAGAGGAAGACCAAGAAATGGAAAACTTATTTGAACAAACAATGAAGGAGAACTTCCCCAGTCTGGCAAAGGAAATAGACTTCCAGGAAGTCCACGAAGCTCAGAGAGTTTCAAAGAAGTTGGACCCAAGGAAGAACACACCAAGGCACATCATCATTATATTACCCAACATGAAAGATAAGGAGAGAATCTTAAAAGCAGCAAGAGAAAAGGAGAGTTACCTACAAAGGAGTTCCCATTAGACTCTCAGCTGACTTCTCAAAAGAAACCTTGCGGGCAAGAAGGGGCTAGAAAGAAGTATTCAAAGTCATGAAAAGCAAGGACTTACATCCAAGATTACTCTATCCAGCAAAGCTATCATTTAGAATTGAAGGGCAGAGAAAGTGCTTCCCAGATAAGATCAAGTTAAAGGAGTTCATCATCACCAAGCTTTTATTATATGAAATGTTAAAGGGACTTATCTAAGAAAAAGAAGATAAAAAATATTAAAGTAAAATGACAACAAACTCACAGCTATTAACAACTGAATGTAAAAAAAACACCCCAAAAATAAACTAAGCAAACAACTAGAAGAGGAACAGAATCACAGAAATGGAGATCACATGGAGCGTTATCATTAGGGGAGTCGGGGGTAGAGAGAGGGGGAAAAGGTACAGGGAATAAGTAGCATAAATGGTAAGTAGAAAATAGACAGGGGGAGGTTAAGAATAGTATGGAAAATGTAGAAACCAAAGAACTTATATGTACCACCCATGGACATGAACTGAAGGGGGGGAATACATGTGGGAAGGGGTGTGCAGGGTGGAGAGGCATAAATGGGGGAAAATGGGACAACTGTAATAGCACAATCAATAAAATATATTTTAAAAAGTAAAAACAGAAAGCACAAATTAAAGTATAAATACAAGAGGACAGATTATAACTGATACCACACAAATACAAGTGATCATAAAGAAATTACATTGAAAAATTATATACCAAACAAACTGGACAACCAAGAAGAAATGAGTAAGTTCATAGAAACATACAACCTACCAAGACTGAATAATAGAGAAAAAGAAAATCTGAACAGACCTTTTACTAGCAAGGAGACTGAAACACTCATCAAAAACTCCCAACAAAAAAGTCCAGCCAAATGATTTCACTGGTGAATTCTCCCACATTTTTAAAGGATAATTTGTAATACCAACATTCCTCAGTCTTCCAAAAACAGAGAACACTTCCAAACTCATTTTACAAAAGGGCATCACAACCAGAATACAAAAACTAGATAGGACCCTACAGGAAAGATAATTAGGGTCAATGTCCCTGATACATATTGATGCAAAAATTCCCAACAAAACATTAGCAAACCAAATCTAACAATGGATTAAAAGAATCACAACCATGAGTATAATATTGTGATTTACAATAATAATAATAAAAATATATTTGGTCTTCAATGCTGTTCCTAGCACAATGCTTTTAAAACCCTTGGAATTTTCTAAGTGATGAGAGCGGTCAAGGCATCTCCTGTTATGTTAATCAGGTGACTTTTGGATTTCACCTAGAGATGTCGGCTGGTTGTCAGGAGAACCAACTATGTGACTAGAGGGTCTGAACTTTCAGTCCTATCCCCCCTGATTTCCAGGAGGGAGGAAGGGCCAGAGGTTGTATCAATTATCAATGGCCAAGAATTTAATCAATTATGCCTATTAATGAAGTATCAGTAAAAATCCAAAAGCATGAGGTTCAGAGAGCTTCTGGGTTGGTGAACACTTGGAGATTTGGGGAGAATACCACACCTGGAGAGGTGCCTGAAAGCTCTGTACTGTTTCCCCATGTATCTCTTCCACATGATTGTTCCTGGAGTATATCCTTTTATAATAAACTGCTAAACTCCGAAGTAATATATTTCTCTATGTTGTATGAGCCATTGTAGCAAATTAACCAAACAGAAACTGGGGTTGTGGAAATCTCTGATTTATAATTAGTCAGTCAGAAGCATAAGTAACCACCTAGACTTGTGACTGGAATCCTGAGTTGTAGGTCACTGGAACCTCCAACTTATATCCAGTTGGTCAGAGTGCAGATAACAATCTGGGCTTACAACTGGAATCTGAAGTGGAGGGCAGTATTGCAGGACTGAGCCATTTACCCATGGAATCTAATGCTGTCTCCCTGTAGATGGTGTCATACTGAAGTGAATTCTTGGACATCCTGTGGGTGTCTGAAAATTGCTTCACGTGAGGAAGCCTACATGTACACACACACTGGGTCCAGGAACCTAATTTAATAACCAATTGGGATTTATTCCTAACATACAAGGATGGTTCAACACCTGCAAATCAATCAATATAATACACATTAACAAAATGAAGGACAAGCCCTGGCCAGGTGTCTCAGTTGGTTGAAGTCTCATCCTATACACCAAAAGGTTGTGGGTTCAATTCCCAGTAAGGGCACATACTAGGCTGCATGTTCGATACCTGGTCAGGGAGCATACGAGAAGCAACCAATTGATGTTTCTCTCTCACATCAATGTTTCTCTCCCCACCCTCTTTCCTCTCTCTAAAATCAACAAAAACATATTCTCGGGAGAGGATTTAAAAACAAAGGATAAGAAAGTCACATCATTTGAACAGAAGCAGCAAAAAAGCATTGAACAAAATTCAACATCCATTCATGATAAAAATTCTCAATGAAGTGGGTCTAGAGAAAATGTACTTCAACATAATAAAGGCCATATATGACAGCTGACATCAAAGTCAATGATGAAAACTGAAAACTTTTCTTCAAAGATCAGGAACAAAGCACAGATGCGCACTCTCACTACTTTTATTCATCATATTACTGGAAGTCCTAGCTGGAGCAATTAGGTAAGAGAACTAAAAGTCATTCAGTTGTGAAAGGGAGAAGTAAAACTGTAGATGACAGGATTATTATATATATAAACACTAAAGACTCCACCAAAAGTCTGTTACAACTAATAAATTTAATAAAGTTGTAGGATAGAAAATCATACACAAAAATTAGTTACGTTTTTACACATTAACGAGAAACTATCTGAAAAATAAATGAACAAAAATCCCATTTGCAATTTCATCAAAAAGAATATACCTAGGAATAGGTTTAACCAAGGAGGTAAATGATCTGTCCACTGAAAACTATGACACTGATGAAAAAAACTGATAGACACAGACAGATGGAAAGACAGACCATGCTCATGTATTGGAAAAATTAGTGTTGTAAAATGTCCATACTAGCCAACACAATCTACAGATTCTATGCAATTCCTACCAAAAGTCTAACTTAACTTTTCACAGAGACAGAAAAAAATAACTGTAAAATTTGTATGGAACCATAAAAGACCCCAAAAGCCAAAGCAATCTTGAGAAAAAAGAACAATGCGAGAGGCAGATACTTCCTGATTTCAAATTATATTATAAACCTGTAGTAATCAAACCTGATGGGACTGGCATAAAAACGTACACATAGATCAATGGAACAGAACAGAGACCCAAGACATAAACTTATACATAAATGGTTAATTAAATCACAAGAGAAAGCCTAGCTTATCTTATGGGAAAAAGACGGTTGCTTCAATAAATGGTATTAACAAAACTGAACAACCCCATGCAAAATAAAAATGGACCCCTACCTTATACCATACACAAAAATCAACTCAAAATGGATTAAAGAACTATTTGATAATGTGTTAATATTTAAATATATCAAGAGCTCATGTAACTCAACTGAAAAAAGACCAATTTGTTTTTAAAAATGGGCAGAGTAACTGAATAGATATTTCTCCAAAGAAAACATTCAAATAAATGCCCAATAAGTACATGAAAGGTGCTGAACACAACTTATCACCAGGGAAATGCAATCACCTTACACCTATTAGATGACCATTTGATAAGTGTCATGAAAAAGACAAGAAATAACCAATGCTGGGGAAAATGTGGAGAAAAGCAAATCCTTGTGCACAGTTGGTGCAGCTACTATGGAAAAAAACATGAATATTTCTCAAAAATTAAAAACAGAACTACCATATGATCCAAAAATTCTGCTTCGGGGTAAATATATCCAAAGGAAATGAAAATAAGACACCAAACATATATCTGCACTCCATATTTACTGCAGCATTTTTCACAATAGTCAAGATATGGAAACAACCTAAGTTTGGATAAATGAATGGTTAAGAAGATGTGAGACACACACACACACACACACAATGGACTATCATTCAGACACATGAGAGAAGAAATGCGCTCATTTGTGACAACATGGATAGACCTTGAGGGCAATATGCGAAGTGAAACAAGGCAGACGCAGAAACAAAAATACTATATAATTATCACTCTATGTGGACTCTAAAAAAGCTGAATTCATAAAAACAGAGATTAGAATGATGGTTACCAAGAACAAGGGGGTGGGAAGAAATGGAGAGATGTTGGTCAAAGAGTATACAAACTTCCACAGTAAGATGACTAAGTTCAAGGGATCTAATGTACAGCGTGGTGATTATAGTTAATGATACTGTATTATACATTTGAAAGTCACTAGGAGAGTAGAACTTAGATGTTCTCACCACAAAAAAGAAATGGTAATTATGTTGCATGAAGGAGGTATTAGCTAATCTATGGTAGTAGTCATTTTGCAATATAAAAGAGTATCAAATTAACTCATTGTAAATCTTAAACTTATACAATGTTATATGCCAATTACATCTCAATAATGCTGGAAAAAAGATGTAAAAAAATTAAAATTTTGACATTTTCTCGTTTCTACATGAAAACATAATGAGAAGGATACTTTGTTAAGTCTTTTTTGCAATAATACTTAAAAATTTTTGAAGAATTTAAAAATTTTATCCAGATTATTTTAGTTATATAGAAGGTATGTCCAGAAGGTATACAGCCATGTAATATGAAAAATAGAGACATTTATTGAAGGAGATACAAGATATAAGAAACACTATACATAGGAAAATGACACCTGAGTCCCCTTCAAAGTAGGCACCTTGGAACCTCACCCAATTCTAATCACCATCAGCTGCCCTGTTCTATTTTCCTGGATCTCATAAATGGTCTGAAATCTCTCCCCTTTCAAAGGTGATTTAGGCTTTGGGAAAAGTTAGAAGTTGCAGGGAGCCAAATCTGGGCTGTAGTGGGGCTGAGTCACCTGGGTGATTTGATGTTTCACCAAAAAAATCTACATGAGACGTGACACATGAGCAGGTGTGTTGTCCTGATGAAGCTGGCAATCACCAGTTACCCATAGCTGCGGACCTCTGAATCATCTCAACAGTTTCCACAGAAGGATGTTCAAGCTTAATGCAAAATTTGATGCAGATTCTTTGCTCTAATGCTCAGTCATTTTGAATGTGACTGCCACACAGCACACGTGCTCACTCAACATTGTCTACTGCCCCCACTGACTAGTACAGTGAAGTCATTATTGATCACACATGCACATTCCAGTCCACTGTCCTTGGCTGCCAGGTCATATGAATGTTGTGCAAAGCATTCTTGTTATATTAACAATGGCTGGACTTTTTCCATATCAACCACATATATGTATATGTTTATTTATACATAAATTTTTATATATGGATATATAAAGCATTAAAATTTTTTAATGAATTTAATATTTTATGCAGATAAAATTTATATTTTCTTATAGTTAAGAAATCAGTGGCTTTACAAAGGAGAATTAAAAGATTTACTTTCTCATCTCACAGATGTCTCACTGGGAAAAGCTGAAACCATTATACATCAGATTTCGCTGGCTCATGAGTAGGAAATATCTACTCTAAAGGAAGTGGGCTAAATTCTAAATGAAAAGCAGTATGAGGAAAGTAATTTTCCCCTTGACTTTATAGATGTTAATAATTTGCCTTATTGTGTCTTATTCAATATAATGTTTTCAATTACTATTACAGTGCTAGTTAATTGCAGCAACAACCTGACACCAATCATTCAGTCTAAACAAAAAGGATTTAAATACTTCAAATGTAGATGTGATGAATTAGTATTTCATCAACAGAACTGCACTTCTGCCTGAAAACATAGTTTCTAGATATGGCTGGACTAATTGTGTTGCTTATATCATCTGGATCAACACCAACTAAGGATAGGAGTTCTTTTAGGTGAACCTGGAGATATACACATGTGATACAAAAATACTTAAGTGTTGAATAACTATTTTGAATGGCACGTTTTTTCTTAGAACAGCTGAGCTGGTGTTTGCTTTGTAGCACAGAAGCAACAATGGAAATGCGGCCGTACTTAGCACAGACTAAAGCAGGGACAGTAGTCACCATATCCTTCATGACCACATACTCCCAGTAAAAATACTGCCAGTTTCACATAAAAGTGTGTTTGGCAAAACAATATAAAATATGAGTTTTGTTAAGTTTTATCCTTGAGAATACTTTTTATTAAAAAATTCTGTGTGGTAAAACGAACAGTGTGCGTAAAACATTTCTGTTACATAACAAAGAAGAAATGATGTTGTCTGAAGGGAAAGCACCTGTGCAACTGTTTGAGCTGCGAGAACAACTGGCCGCTTTTTAAGATGGAAACCTAAAAGAATGACTGGCAGGCAAACAGTGGTATTCATACTTGAGTATTTGACTCATAATTGCTCAAAAGTTAATGAAGTGACCCTAGTATTTCAAGTACAACAATGGGCCATATTTGAAACCAATGATAAATCTGAGCTTTTAAGTATAAAGTAGAATCTTGGAAAATTTGTTTTTACCAACATGAGCTTAACAGCTTCCCAATACTTAAATACAACACTACTACTGAAGTTGGCACTGAAAGGAATTAATTAATGTTAATTTTGTTACTATAAAATAAAGTACTATGTCAATGTTTGGAAGATCTGCATAACAACCAATTAGTATTTTCCAAAAGAACCATGGACAGGGCTACAAAGTCCTGCTTGGACAAAAGACCCATTAAAAGTGCAAGATACCCCAGTAAGTTTTAATGTATCAGTATGAAAAGCTCATTGATGTAATTTCATATTCTACATCACAATTAACTTTTAAAAAAAAACATGGTTTTCAAAATTTGATAAGGTATGCAAAAAGAAGTGCAATAATATCCACAATTATCTGAGATGGCTATTAAAAATGCTCCTGCCTTTTCCAACTACATATCTGTGTGAGGCTAGATTTTCTTCATATACTTCAACCAAGGCAGCATATTGCACTAGACTGAATACAGAAACATATCTGAGAACCAGCTATCTTCTTTTAAGTCAGACAATAAAACAAATTTAGAAAGAATGTAAAAAATCCTGCCACTCTTGTTAAACAATCTTTTTAACATGTAATCAATTTATTGTTATTTTTTTAAAGATTTTATTTATTTATTTTTTAGAGAGGGGAGGGAGAAAGAGAGAGAGAGAGAAACATTAATGTGCGGTTGCTGGGGGCCGTGGCCTGCAACCCAGGCATGTGCCCTGACTGGGAATCAAACCTGCGATGCTTTGGTTCGCAGCCCGCTCAATCCACTGAGCTACACCAGCCAGGGCTCAATTTATTGTTATTTTTAAAAGAAGTAAAATATTTTTGTTTCTTTGTCGGGAGTTTTTGATTACTGCTTCAAATCATTAGTTATCAGCCTATTCAGGTTTTCTGATTCTTCCCGATTCAGTTTTGGAAGACTGTACATTTCTACGAATTTATCTATTTCACTCAGGTTGTCCAATTCCTTGGCAGATAATTGTTCATAGTATTTTCTTACAATCCCTTGTATTTCTGTGATATCTAGTGCCCATCAGTAGATAAGTGGATTAAAAAAAGCTGTGATATATTTATATAATAGAATACTACACAGCAGTAAAAAAGAAGAAACTCTTCGCTTTTGTGACAGCATGTACGTGCCTAAACAATATTATTCTAAGTGAAATAAGCCAGGGAGTAAAAGACAAATACCACATGATCTCACTTATATGTGGAATCTAAGGAACAAAATAAACTAATGAACAAAATAAAAACAGAAGCACAGTTACATGGAACAGACTGACAGCTGCTAAAGGGGAGGGACCAGGGAACTGGATGAAAGAAGACAGAGGAATTAGCTAAAGAACACACATCCATGACTCATGAGCATGGACAATGATGAGGGGATTGATGAGGGGACTGCCTAAGGGAGGGAGAGGGGATCAATGGAAGTGGGCAAAGGGAGAAAAAGTGGGGACAACTCTAGTAGCATAAACAATAAAATACAATAAAAAATTAAGTAAAATATTTTCAAAACTTATGTTTTAATTTCAAATATGATACATATTGACAGATATCACCCACATGTTTAAAAAGCTCATTGGGATCCTCAGTAATTTTTAAGAGCATAAAGTGTGTAATGAGATGAAAACATCTGAAAACTGCATTTCCAACATACTGAAATTTTCTAAGAAAAGGAAAAACAAAGTTGGGTGATAAGTGGGTATCACTTACAGCAAAAAGGCCTCATTCACAGCATCAAAGAACTCAGGCCAGAGCTTTTCCTCAGGTTCAGTTCCATGGTAGGTGAGCAGGGCTTCCACCAGCGGTTCAAAGTCCGGCAGAGTAACAAGTGGGACACAAACTCGTGATAGGGACCTTACTCGTTCAGGAGTAATTCTATAGAATAAATAAAATAAGAAATATTATCCAATATTGGAGCTACATGTAACTAAAGCCATAAAATCTTCGTGCTGAAAAGGTTGATGACAGGTCACTTGCTCTGACCCTCACATAATGAGGACTATCTTAATACCATCTATGAACACTCTTCTTTTCCTCAATTCCCTAGAAAGAAACCCTTTAATGGCAGTTCCCATTTTAACACCCTTCATTTTGAGGACTTTGGCATAACTTACTATGGGCACCTCCAACCTGTATTGTACAGACTGTTGAGTCAGCTCTGACTCCTGGCAACCCTATGACTGAGTAATGTCCACAATGTCTTGTCCTCATATATGCTTAATACGATTTCCTTAAACAGCTGGCGATCACTGCCTGTCAGCTTGTATTTAAGGGTAAGGCACTCAAAAGCTAGTGGGAGTTCTGTGTGTACGGGTGGGGCAGGCCAACCATGATCTTCACCACAAGGCAGCAATTTTTAGACGTGGTTTTTGGTTTCAGAACATTGCTAAACTCTTAAAAATTATTAAGACCACCAAAAAGCTTTGTTTCTGAGGTTATAACAATTAATACTTACCATATTTGAAGTTAAACAGATACACCAAAAAATATTTAAAAGGCAAAAGATTTATACAATCTGAAGAGAAACCAGAGTATATTAAAATATTTAATTCATTAAAAATAATAAACCCATTAGACACTAAAATGAAATAAATTTTTTGTTAAATGATAATTATATTTTACAAAACAAAAAAGTATTTAGTGAGAAGTGTGAGGTTCTTTTACCTGTGTGCAAATCTCTTTACTATGTGGCCTGTATTTACTTCTGCATTCACTCTGTTGTAATATATTGTTTTATTTGAAGTATATAAAAGGAGTCTAGCCCCATACCAATATGTAGTTCATTTTTATTTTTTAACATATATTTTATTGATTATGCTATTACAGTTATCCCAATTTTTCCCCCTTGGCATCCCTCTGCCCACCATCCCTTTCCATCCAGCAATCCCCCCGCTTAGTTCATGTCCACAAACAGGTTGTGCAGATAAATTCTTTGGCTTCTCCATTTCCTATACTATTCTTAACCTCCCCCTGTCTATTTTGTACCTGCCAATTATGCTTCTTATTCCCTGTACCTTTTCCCCCATTCTCCCCCTTCCCCCTCCCAGTTGGTAATTGTCCAAATGATATTGGTATCTATGATTCTGTTCCTGTTCTGCTTGTTTGCTTAGCTTCTTGTTTTTAGATTTGGTTTTTGATAGTTGTGAATTTGTTGACATTTTAATGTTCATAGTTTTGGTCTTCTTTTTCTTAAATAAGTCCCTTTAACATTTCAGGTATAATGGCTTGGTGATGATAACTCCTTTAGCTTTACCTTGTCTGGGAAGCACTTTACCTGCCCTTCAATTCTAAATGAGCAGAATAACCTTGGTTGTAGTTCTTTGCTTTTCATCACTTTGAATATCTCTTGCCAGTCTCTTCTTGCCTGCAAAGTTTCTTCTGAAAAATCAGTCAACAGTCTTATGGGAACTCCTTTGTAGGTAACCACCTGCTTTTCTCTACCTGCTTTTAAGATTTTCTCTTTAATTTTCACCTTTGACATTTTAATTATGATGTGGCTTGGAGTGGGCCTCTTTGGGTCCAACTCGTAGGGGACTCTCTGTGCTTCCTGGACTTGTATGTCTATTTCCTTTGCCAAATTAGGGAAGTTTTCTTTCATTATTTATCAAGTAAGGTTTCCATTTCTTGTTCTTCTCCTCCTTTGGGCATCCCTATGATTTGGATGTTAGTATGTTTGGAGATGTCCCAGAGGCTTCTTATACTGTTGTAGTTTTTTACAATTCTTGTTTCTTCTTGCTCTTGCAGTTGAATGCTTATTTCTTCCTTATGTTTGAAATCATTGATTTGAATCCCAACTTTCTCTCCTTCACTGTTGTTTCCTGTAGATTTTTCTTTATTTAACTTAGCGTAATTTTCCTTTCTTCCTTTATGTTGTTGCTATACTCAAAGAGTTGCTTTAGCATCCTGATCACCAGTGTTTTGAACTCTTCATCTTCTATGTTGGTTATTTCCATTTCATTAATTCTTTTTCTGGGGTTTTGTTCTGTTCTTTCATTAGGGCCATAGTTTTTTGTCTCAATTTAGCAGACCTCCTGTGTTTGTTTCTGTTTATTAATCAGAGCTGCTTTGACTTCATCTTAGTAGCATAGCCTTCTGTAGAAAAGGCACCTATACGTTGTGTGGGGTGGAGCCTCTGCCAGGGTGGGGCAACCTGCTTTACTGATTTGTGGCTGCGTGGCAGGGGGACTTGGAGAGGGAATAGTGCTGCTGCCTGGCTTCTGGACTTTTGCCCAGCACTGGCCCCTGTCTCCAGTCATTTTGCCCACTCTCCGTATGTGACTGGTGCCCTTCCAGATGTTGCCCTGATGTTGAATCCCAGGGTGGATGGGTTTGTGTAAATTCTAAGACCATGAGGGCCCTTTAGGCAGAGTCTCCTGAAACTCTGGCAGTTTCCTCCACCGCCCCAAACTCCACTGGTTTTTATAGCCTGAAGTTATGGGAATTTATCTTCCCAGCACTGGAATCCTGGGCTATGTGGTCTTGCTTAGGGTTATAATTGCTTGTTCCCAAGGTATCCCTCCCAATTTTTATCTACTACATGTGAACACGGGACCTCCTGTTCCACTGCTGCCTCTCCATGCCACATCGGGTCTCTTCACCTCTCCACCCACCTCTGTGTCTCCCTCCTCCTAGCCATCTGGATGAATGTGGCTTCTTTAAATCCCTGGTTGTCAGACTTCCATACAGTTCTATTTTCTGACAGTTTTGGGTGTTACTTGTTTTGAGATTTAGTTTTATTCTCTCCCTGGATGCATGAGGAGGTGAAGTGTGTCTACCTATACCTCCATCTTCAGTGGAAGTCTCCCAATATGTAGTTTAAAAAGGCAGTAATATTTTAACAGCTTCTTCATAAAATTTTGCATATTTCCCCTTGGCTTGTACACTGAAACTCCTCAACATTGCCCAGCCTGGTTCCTGTGAACCTGTCTAACAGTGCAGGTATAGCTACATGTCATAGGTCAAGGGGATTAGTATCTACCTTGATTATAGCTGAAATTACCACAATTTAATGGCCAACTCTTCCCCTGAAAGATGCAAATCTTCAAATAGTTACAGAATTCTAAAGTAGTTACATTAGACAGATTCTGTCAGTAAAATTTTTGTAAAGGTGAAGAAGTGGTACTTCCTACTCCATCTTCCCTGACATCCCTTTTGACTTCTTGTATAAAAACGGAAAAAAACAAAAAAACATTTCTTACTTCCTATTTCTTTGTCATTTTGTACTATATATACCCTAGGAAAACTATTTGTCTCAATCTTTGAAGTCATTATTTGCTATTCAGTGTATCTCCTAGTCAGCCTATTTATTGAATTTTTTTTCCCTATAAGCACTGTCTTTTTAAAAAAAGCATTACTATTTTAAGGATGTGATGTTTTTTCTTACTACTTTTAGGACAATTTATTATTCCTTTACAAAAATCCAATTTTTTATCCTAGGGAATGCATTTAATTAATGAATTTGCATCTTCTGTTTGTTACATTTTGATCACTTTTTTTTTACACAGTTGGTTTTCCATGATTTGTTTTGTCTATTTGCTCTTTCTGGAATTTGGGATTCCATGTTAGCCTCTCCATGAATGCTCTGTTTAATGTAACCTGTCTCCAGTACCTGGGGGGAGGGTCAAGAAGTAGTGCTGGTTGAAGTTGTCAATAAATTGCATTCTGACCATAAGAACACCCCACTCCAAACATTTGGGAATTGATAGCCATTTGGTGCTTGTTATACCTCCAAAGTGTCCTCCCTCCTTCTTGTTGGAAACAGGACATCTCTGTTGTCTCTTGTTTGGGGGCAGTGGATAAGGAGGAAAAGTGTATGAAGGCCTACCAAGCTGGCTGCAATTACTGTAGTCCAATAGCCCATCATCTTCTTGGCCACCAGGTACCCCCCTACTCATGTAATCCACCCCCAAGGTAACTTTTATCCTTTGCACTAGTCATCTTTTGCAAGTTATTTGGACTGTGACTTCTTTTTTTGAAAGGAAATATTTTTTTATTGTTGTTCAAGTACAGTTGTCTCCATGGACTATGATATTCTCCATCAAAATTATCCTATCACCTACCATTTTAAGCCTTTCTCATAACTTGTGGGCCATCAAAACTGGCTCCCCCAACCCCAGCCTGTTTTACAGTATTACATATTTGTTAAAATTCCCTGTAATTTCCAGGATTTGGGAGTATAATGTGAATATTAGGACGTTCACTACTTGGTTCATCGCTTGGTTTATTTCCTTACATTTCATCTTATTTTCTTCGGATTAGATTATGAGTTGCTATTCCTCATAGGTCTTGCAGTTTAGTCTTCAGGTTCTTTCCAAGTACTGTACATCAAAACTCCTCAAAGTATGGGTCCTTTAAATCAGCAGCATTAGCACCCTGGGGATGAGGCAAGTAAATCTGTTTATTTTTCCAGGGGATTTCTATGCATACTAAAGTTTGGGAATTGCTGTTCTATATTACCTTAGTAGCAGTCCCCAGAACTAGATATTAATAATCTAAATATTTTAAGGGGGTGTGATAGGATTATATTCAAGGTTTATATATTTTATTAATGAATTCCTATCAATTATTGGTTTGGCTGTATTATTTTCTTGATAATAAACAGTAAAGATCTCTTAATTTTTTTGCCAAATTACACACTAATTCTCTTATGTATGAACAGCTTGTCTTTTCTCCTCAAATGTTCACCTTTTCTAAAATTCACTTCTTGTTCTTTACCACTTCCCTATTGTAAATAACTGAGTCTCTTCAACAGCATTTATCTTCCACAGTGCTCTAACATCTAACTCTCTATCAAACTGATTTTAGACCTAAATTATTGTTTTTGAGTCCATCATCTAAGTTGTTACAAAAAGATATGTTGAACTTGAGTTGTAAATGAAATTTTGGAATATATGAGTTTACTGGGTGGTCTAGGAGAGAGGGTAAATTGTTGTACATGTGCGAGAGAGAGAGATGTAGAATATTTTATATATATTGAACAGGCTCTAGCAGAATACTTTGGATAAAAGGCTCTGAATGTTTAAGAAACTGAAAAATATGCCTGAGAGTTATATGTACTCACATTAATACAAAAGTCTGAAATAAAGAAGCAGGGAGGTAGTGTAGTGATCTTGCCCTTCTGCCCTGATTCACCAATCCTCTTCTCTAAATGACTAATAAGTGCAACATTTCTCTCTTTATCTTAAAAGAAAGGAGAGTCGGAAACTATCACTGGTAACTGGGTGGGTGGAAAAGATGACCTTGGCAACAAGGGCATTTATCAAGCACTGAAGGTTATGGGCGACTGATTATATTTCCCAATTAGGGTAAAACACATCCAAGATAATTTTCCTGCAAAATTCTACAGTCTATGTAAACTTAGGTAATTCTTGGTTCTACCAAAATGTAGGAAAGCCAGATGATAATCTGATTGGCCTCAAAGTGCTCATGGCCCTCATGACTCCCTCTTTCAGTCTGCGGTTTGCCAGAAGGAGATCCAACTTCAAGCAGTTATGCAACAGTTTCCAGACTGGATTACACTAAGCACTAGGTCTTGATTGATTGCCAGATTAGCACTTACAAACGATTTTTGCACAAGAATTCAACTGCAGAAGGCTCAACATTAACCATATACTGCTGGAAACATCCTTCCCATATGGTTGTACTGAAGCTGCCAAACCATCTGCAGCAAACCACAGAACTGCAAGATAAACTGATGATGTTCAGAGAGTCCAGAATATTGCTTCTTTTGTATGGTTTGTAGCAAAGAACAAGAGGGAATTTAAACATTCTGTCACTGAATTGTTGATTTTACTTGGTGGTAAGTGAAATTCTATTTAAAACATGGTGACAAGACCATATATCAGGCTTTTAAAAATAATGCAGAAGGAAACTAAACAATTTTCCTATTTTTTGTTCCTCTGACATTTATGTATCGAAGTTGTAAGATTAATTTCCAAATTTTATACAAGGTTTTTGAATATTTTGAAATAAACTTTAAATAGTTGAGTGGCCAAAAAGTAAAAAAAAAAAATTTATGGTTGATTTCTATTAAAAAGAAAGTGAGAAACCCTATCATATTGTTTATAGGATATTTAAGTTTTGGAGGCTCTTGGCTGATTGAACATTTAGTTGTCATACTTGTGGAAAAAATGTAATAATAAAACTTGTGTCATAAATAATGGAAATATCTGGAGATTCAGGTATATCAGAAAATAGTTTGTTCCCTATGCTGCACTCTAATTCAACTTTTTAAATTGTTAAGTCCTAAAAATGTACAGATAACTTCAGGTATGTATTAGGAAAAATTTATATATTAATTGATATATATTTTAATTATTATTATTATAACTTATAACAGCAAAAACTATAATGGCTCCAGTATGTTTGGCAGCTTTTTTGAATGTTATCATGGTTGCCATTCTGCTACCTGATTTCATGAAATCAGCTTTTACATGTCACAAGAGCAGAGTTGGTTGAATTTATATTCCTTAGAGAATTGTGGACTTACAGAATTCTGAGTCTCACACAACTTTTATCCAGGTTCCAGGTTCTTTGATGGGTAAAGAACAGAATTCCTGGCTTTATGTCTTAACAGTAGGACTTTAAAAGCTTATAAAGAGACTCAAAAAATATGTTGGGTATCAAATTGCTTTTTAAATTCAGTCTTCTGATAAGAATAATTGAACCTAATCTAAGAGATTGAATTTCCCTTAAAACTATATATAGGCTCAACACATTCAGAAAAATAAAAGAAATTTATCTTGTTGAATTCTAAAATTATTTTAAAAAAGGCAGAAGATTCCATAATGAACATCGTTCAATACAGGAAATTAGGAATATATCAGATGTGTCAATGTAGAGAGAACATTCTACTAGCACACGTTTCATATTCTTGGTAAATTTGTTAAGAAGTTTAGTAATTACATCAAAGTTTTACTTTGACTAAGAATGTTCTAAACTACTCACCAGGTGAACTGCCACTGTGTCCTTTTTGCCACTGCCAGCAGGTGCCAGTGGATGCCCTGCAGCAGGCTTTGCTCTGGCCCACAGAACTTGTCTATATTGTTTTTGAAAAGTAAATGTCCTTAATTAAGAAACAGTCATGAATTTATGAATTAACCTGTCCCCTAAAATGGCACAATTTGGCACAAATGCATGTTTTTTAGCTATAAAGAGTTAATTAACTAATACCTACTATTAGGTTCTCCTAATTGTGGTCAGTGGAGTTTGGACACCTTTCTGAACTACTGTCTTCTCCTGTCTAAGCCTGAGAAAATGAATATTTTCTTTTCATTCTCAACATTTACTAGGTAACACTCTACTTTAGCTTTTAAATGTTTCATTATAAAATATGATGTATAATAAAAACAGAGAACTACTGTAACATCTACTACAGGGTGGGGCAAAAGTAGGTTTACAGTTGTGAGCACATGAGAGTTTATTCTTATATTAGCATTTATGATTGCATTATTTTCCATACAGACAACTGTAACGCTATTTTTACCCACCTTGTATGCACCCATTACCCAGACTTTACAATGTTAACATTTTGTTAATATTTCTATTTGGTATTTTAAAGAAATAAAATGTTTTAATTACAGTTGGAACATCCTTCTCCCATCCCATTTCCTCTTCCAGCTCCCAGGAGTTAGCACTCTCCTGCTGCTGGTGTAGGTCCTTTGTTGTAGTTTTAACACTTTTTACTTTATAATTATGTATTGTTTTGAATGTTTTAAAATGTTGTATAAGCAATGACATATTATGGATATCTTTTTACAACTTCCTTGGTATTCCTTCCATGAGTTGAGGTCTGGCTTTATGCCAGCAAAATTTTGATGACTAGCTTTGTACAATGTGGTTTTTAAAAAAGCTTATTTATTTTTAGAGAGAGGGGAAGGGAGGGAGAAAGAGAAGAAGGGAAACATCATGTGTGATGTGGAGAGAAACATCAAACAGTTGCCTCTCACACTCCCCCAATTAGGTACCTGGCTGGCAACCCAGGCATGTGCCCTGACCAGGAATTGAACCAGAGTCCTTTCAGTTCACAAGCTGGCACTCAATCCACTGAGCCGTACCAGTCAGGGTGCTTTGCAATATTTTTAGTTTTTTTCTCCTCCTTATTTTTAATCCTTACCTTTAGATTATAAAGGGGAGGAGTAAGGGCGGAGGAGAGAGAAACTTCGATGTGAGAAACATCAGTTGCTTCCTGTACATGTCCCAACCAGGGATCAAACCTGCAACCTAGGTTGGGCCCCTGACTAGGAATCTAACCCGCAACCTTTTGTTGTACAGGACAACTCTTGAACCAACTAAGCAACCTGGCCAGGGCTATAATGTTTTTAAATCAGAAAGTGTAAGTGTAAGCTTTGTTTTTCAAGATTGTTTTAGTTATTTGGATTCTTTGAGGTTCTGCATGAATGTTAGCATGTTTTTTTTTCTATTTCTGCAAAAGAAAAATAACGAACAATTTTTCAAACATTAAGTACGAACTTTGCTTAGTATGAACATTAAGTATTCCAGTCCATGAACACAAGATTAACTTTTTTTTTTTAAAGATTTTATTTATTTATTTTTAGAGAGGGAAGGGAAGGAGAGAGAGAGACAAAGAGGGAAACACCAATGTGCGGTTGCTGGGAGACATGGCCTGCAACCTAGGCATGTGCCCTGACTGGGAATTGAACCTGCGATGCCTGGTTCGCAGCCCGCGCTCAATCCACTGAGCTACACCAGCCAGGGCACAAGATTAACTTTTCATTTATTTGTGTCATTTAATTTCTTTCACAAATGTTTCATAGTTTCTAAGTCTTTCATGTCTTTGATTAAGTTTTCCCCTAACTGTTTTGTCCTTTTTGATGCTATTGTAAATGGGACTTTTTAAAATTTTGTTTTTGGATTGCTCATTGTTAGCGTATAAAAACACAACTGATTTTTGATACTGCAACTTTACTGAACTTATTTATTAGTTCTAAGTTTTTCTGTAGAGTCTATAGGGTTTCCTACATATAAGATCATGCCACCTACAAATGGAGAAAGTCTTATGTCTTTTTTAAATTTGGATGTCTTTTATTTCTCTGTCTTCTCTAATTGCTCTGGCTAAGACTTCCAGTACCACGTTCAAAAGAAGTGGTGAGAGGGTAGCCTTGTTTTGTTTCTGGTTTCTGAAGGAAAGCTTTCAGTCTTGCACCACTGAGTACCACGTTAGCTTTGGGCTCTTTGCATAAATAAGGTCTTTATTAAGTTGAGGTAGTTTCCTTGTGTGTTCCTCGTTTGCGGAATGTTCTTATCATGAAAGGGTATTGAATTTTATCAAATAGGTTTTTTTGTATCAATTGAAATTACGTGGTTATTGTCCATCATCCTGTTAACATGGTGTATTACATTGGTTGATTTTTATATGTTGAACCATCCTTGCATGCTAAGAATAAATCCCACTTGGTCATGGTACATAATCTTTTTGTTGAGTTTGGTTTGCTAGTATTTCATTGAAGTCTTTTGCATTAATATCTATCTTTGATTATTTTCTATTCTCTATTATTTCTGCTCTAATCTTTACTGTTTTATTCCTTCTGCTACCTTTGGGTTTAGTTTGTTATTTTTTTAGTTCTTTTTTTTTTTAGATTTTATTTGTATTTATTTTTAGAGAGGGAAGGGAGGGAGAGAGGGAGGGAGGGAGGGAGGGGAGAGAGAGAGAGAGAGAGAGAGAGAGAGAAACATCAATGTGCGGTTGCTGGGAGACATGGCCTGCAACCTAGGCATGTGCCCTGACTGGGAATCGAACCTGCGATGCCTGGTTCGCAGCCCGCGCTCAATCCACTGAGCTACACCAGCCAGGGCTATTTTTTTAGTTCTTTGTGTTGTAAATACAGATTTTGAGATCTTTCTTCTTTTATAATGAAGGTATTTACTACTTTCCTCTTAGCACTGCTTTTCCTCTACTCTATATTTGGTATAATGCTTTTTTGGCTTTCATTTGTCTTAAGATATTTTCTAATTTCCCTTGTGATTTCTTCTTTAACCCACACTGATTGTTCAAGAATGTGTTGTTTGATTTGCACGTATTTGTGGATTTTCCCATTTTCTCCCTATTAGTGATTTTTAGTTTCAGGCTATCATGGTTGGAAAAGATACTTGGTATGATTTCAATCTTAAATTTATTAGGACTGTTATGTGGCCAACCATGTGATCTATCCGGGATAATGCTGCATGCGTGTGCTTGAGAAAAAGGTGTATTCTCTTATTATTGGGTAGGGAGTTCTATATATAGCTACAAGGTCTAAATGATCTAAAATGGTTTTTAAGTCCTCTGTACTCTTATTCATCTTTGGTCTGGGTGATCCATATATTATTTAAAGTGGGTATTTAAATCACCTATGATTATTGTGTTACTTTTTATTTTTCCCTTCAGCTCTGTCAATGTTTACTTCATATATTTTGGTGTTCTGCTTCTAGGTACACATATAATTGTTATATCTTCCTAGTTAAGTTGATCTTTTGTTATTATATAACATTCTTGTTTCTTATAATAATAGTTTTTGATATAAAGTATATTTTGTCTAAGTATGGCCATAGCTGCTCTCTTGTGTTTACCATTTACATGGACTATATTTTTCAATCCTTTCACTTTTGGCTTATTTATATACTGACATCTAAAATGAGTCTTAGAGATAGCATTCAGTTGGGCCTTATTTTTTTAAAAAAACTCCATTCGGCTATAATATGGCTTTTGATTAGAGCATTTAATCCACTTACATTTAAAGTAATTACTGATAGAGAAGGACTTAATTACCATTTCAATGTTTTCTGTATGCCTCATAGTTACTATATTTTGTGGTGTATAAAGTGCTCTTTTTTGCCCAAATTTCTGAGGGAAAAATAAGGATGCTCATTATACATGGGTAGTACTAATTTTGTATCTATATAAATGTTTTTAATTCTTTTATTCGTGTTAATACATTAAAAGTATAACTCTAGAAAGTAGTAATGATAATGATAATGATATGCAAAATAATACCCTAGAATATGATAGTTTTGTTTCTAAATATAAATACATGAAAAAATGAATTAAAAATTAAAATGAAAGATATTTTTCCCTTAAAGTTTGGGCCAAAAACCTGGGTGCACATTATGCACGGAAGTGTATTATACATGGCAAAATACAGTATTTTGACTCTTTTTTCTCTCTTATTGACTTCCTTTGTGTTTCACTGATTTTTTAATAGTGATACATTTTGATTCTCTTTTCATTTTCCTTTGTGAAACTTCTATAGGTATATTTGTGTTACCATGGGATTACATAAAACATCTCACCTTTGTAACAACTACATTAAACTGATAACAACATCAGCTGCATACAACACATTTTATTCCTTTATCTCTTCTCCATGCTCTGTTACTGACATCAAAATTTCTTGTATCCATTAACATAGTTTTATAGTTACGGTTTTTTTATACTTTTATCACTTAAATTGTACTCCAGAATTAAAAGTAATTTATGCACCAATATTACAGTATTATAGGATTCTGTATTTGCTTATTCATTTATCTTTATCAGAAGGGTACCTTCCCCTGATCATGCTGACCGGAACCAACCTCTAGTCTGTGGCACTGCCAGTTCTCTGGAGCCGTAAGAAGCAGTTGAGCTCTAACTCTCCACGGTCCCTACATACTGAAAGTGTGGCGGTGTCCTGTCAGTGATCAGAGTCAGGCTAGACAAATACTAGTGCCTCAGGAAGCCCCCACAAAGGCCAGAACATTGGACACATTCCATTCTTCTCTTTCCTTTCTAAGGGAGAAGGTACAAGCTGAACTTTTCCTCCCAATAAGCTGGGCTGGCTTGTAGTTGTAGTTGATACGAAACAGCTTTCTGTCCTGTTTCAATATGGCTATTTTTGACTTTGAGCTGGCCTGGGATATTGTGACTTCTTACTTGGTTTCTGGAGTTACCACTCTGGGGGTGGGAGGAATAAGGACTGGTGTTTCCTATTCTGCTATCTTGCTGATGTCACTCCTGAATTTTTTTTTACAGTTTACTTTCTATGCAGTTTTAATCATTTGATGTAGCCTGCTTATCTGTCTATTTCCATACTGGAGTGTTTGCCTCTTTATGATTGATTTGCAGGAGGCATTTCTATATATGTCCGTTTTATAGGTTGCAGATATATCCCAAGTCTATAGTTGGTGTTTTCCATATGTTAGTAGTCTGTATGTGTGTCTGTGTGAGTGTTTTAGTTTCATTTTGTTTATTCTCAGGTGAGTTTTAAAAAATCATCATTTTGACATATTTTGGGATATGGCGTAGTTAGGGCATACATACAAACTACCTCCTCCTGATTGTTTTTCAAGCTCCTTTTAATACATTTTTAATTTTATTATTCAAAAGATCCATCATTCAACATTTACCACAAGGCTAAATCAAAATCCTTCCCTGACATGTAAATAAATGATTGTAAATGTTTTCTTAAAAAAATTTTTTTATCCTCACCCAAGGGCATTTTTGCATTGCTTTTTAGAAAGAAAGGAAGGAGAAGAGAGAGAAAAACATCAATGTGAGAGAGAATTGTCAATTGGTTGCCTCCCATAAGTGCTTGGACCAGGGATTGTATGCACCCAGACCTCGGACCGCATGCACTGGGACCGGGGATCTTGGACCTGGGATCAGACCTGCAACCAAGGCATGTGTCCTGACAGGGAATCGAACTGCAACATTTCAGTCATGAGACAACACTCCGACAAACTGAGCTACACAGGCCAGTCCATCATTCTAAATGTTTTCCATGCATCCTAGGGATTCATCTTACTATTTTTAGGTATATTTATATACTACAAAATGCACATATTTGAAATGTATACACCAAAAATTTTTAATAAATTATTGAGATGGACAACCATCATCATCTATTTTTAGAACATTTCCACTATCTCAAGATGTTTTGTGTTCATTTGCAGGAAATCCCTGTTCCTACCTCTAGCCCCAGGCAGTAACTAATCTACTTCCTATATCAATAGGTTTGCCTATTCTGGTCATTTTATAAAAAATGGAATCATACAATATGTGTTCTTTTATGACTGGCTCCTTTCACTAAGCATGTTTTTGAGGTTCACACATACTGCAAAATGAATCAGTAGCTTCTTCTTTTGTACTTAGGAATAATATTCTATAGTATGGACATACCATATTTTGTTTATTCATTCATAAGTTGATGGACATTTGGATTGCTTCCACTTTTTTATATTATGAATAATGCTGGTGTAACATTTACATACAAATTTTCATGTTCTTATAAGCCTTTTGTATACTTTTTTGGTGACATGTATTCAGTCTTTTGCCAATTTCTTAACTGAGTTATCTATTATTATTGAGTTCTCTATATATCCTGGGTTTGAGCCCTTTATTGGGTTAATGATAATATTTTCTCAGTCTTGTCTTTTCATTTTCTCAGTCTATGACTTGTCTTTTCATCTTTTAAATGGTGGTAATGGGTAATTTTTATTTGTTTATCCATTCACATGTTGATGATCTTTTGAATTTTTTGGTTTTGAACTATTACAAATAAAGCAGCTATGACTATTTATACAGAAATATTTGTGAATACCTATGCTTTCATTTACCATAAGTAAATGCTCAAGAATGGAATCAATGGGTCATGTGCTAAGGTTATGTTTAACTTTATAATAAACTGCCACATGGTTTACAAAAATGGTTATACTATTTCATATTCTCACAGTTATGAAAGATCCAGTAATTCTATATCCTCTCCAATACATGGTAGTGTGTTTTAAATTTTAGTCATTTGAGGGAATTTATAGCAATATCACATTTGTTCTTCCTTCAAGTTTAATTTCTTTTATTGTGGTAAAACATACATAATAGTTATTTTAACCATTTGTAAGTGGCACCATTCAGTGGCATTGAATATATTCACAGGCTGTGTATCCATCACCATAATCTATACTCAAAGCTTTCCCTCACCCCCAAACTAAACTAGGTACCCATTAAACATTTACTCCGTTCCCTTCAGACACTGATAACTTCTGACTTCTGCTTTCTGTCTCTATGAATTTGCCTATCCTTAGTACCTCATATAAGTGGAATCATACAATATTTGTCCTTCTGTGTCTGGCTTGTTTCACTAAGCATGATGTTTTGAAAGACCATCTATGTTCTTGCATATATAAACATTTTATATCTTTTTATAGCTAAATAATGTTCTATTGTATTATATACCTTAGTTTGTATATCTGGTTATCTCCTGATAGGCACTTGCTTGTTTCCCACTTTTGGCTACTGTGAACAACACAGTCATAAACTTGGAGCCCAGATGTGTGAATCCCTGCTTTCAGTTCTTCTGAATATATATTTAGCAACAGAATTTCTGGGTCTTATGGTAATTCTGTGTTTGATTTTTGAGGAACTGCCAAACATTTTCTACAGTGGCTGCACCTTTTTCTATTCCCACCAGCAATGCACAAGAGTTCTAATTGCTTCACATTTTCATCAAGAATTGTTAGTTTTCATTTTTGTTTATTTTTTAAATTACAGCTATCCTAGTAGGTGTGATATGCTATCCCACTGTGATTTCGAGTTGCATTTTCCTAATAATTAGTTATGATAAGTATCTTTTCATGTTCTTATTGGTCAGTTGTACAAATTCTTTAAAGAAATGTCTAGTCAAGACTCCTGGACATTTTTAAATTTAATTTTTTGTTATTGAGTTTTAGGAGTTCTTTGTATATTCTGGATGTTAATACCATGTCAGATACATGATTTTCAACGTACTCAAAAATTGTCTTCTTGCTTTCCTGATAGTATACTATGATTCATAGAAGTTCTTAATTCAAATGAAGTCCAATTTACCCAGCTTTTTAAAAATTGTTTGTGCTTTTGATGTCATATAGAGAAAAAATCACTGCCAAATCCACTGTAATGAAGATTTCTTCATGTTTTCGCCCAAGAACTTTATAATTTACTTTAAGGATTAGATGGAAAGGATTTCTAAAGTCTGAGAGAAAACACTATTTCCTCTTTTTAATATGTTTTATTGATTATGCCACTACAGTTGTCCCATTTTTTCTCCCCTTTATTCCCCTCAGCCTGACACCCCCCCTTCCACCAGCATTCCCCCACCTTAGTCCATGTCCATGGGTTGTATATATAAGTTCTTTGACTTCTACGTTTCCTATACTGCTCTTAATCTCCCTATTTCCTACCTATATTTCTGCTTCTTATTCCCTGTGTCTTTCCCCCATTCTCCCCGCTTCCCCTCCCCACTGATAGCCCTCTATGTAATCTCCATTTCTGTGATCCTGTTCCTGTTCTAGTTGTTTGCTTAGTTTGATTTTCTTTCAGGTTCAGTTGTTGATAGTTATGAGTTTGTTGTCATTTTATTTTAATATTTTTGGTCATTTTATTCTTCTTATATAAGTCCCTTTAACATTTCATATAATAAAGGCTTGGTGATGATGAACTGCTTTAACTTGACCTTATCTGGGAAGCACTTTATCTGCCCTTCCATTCTAAATTATAGCTTTGCTAGATAGAGTAATCTTGGATGTAGGTCTTTGCTTTTCATGACTTGGAATACTTCTTTCTAGTCCCTTCTCGCCTGTAAGATTTCTCTTGAGAAATCGGCTGATAGTCTTTAGGGAATTCCTTTGTAGGTAACTGTCTCCTTTTCTTTTGCTGCTTTTAAGATTCTCTATTTATCTTGAATCTTGGGTAATGTAATGATGATGTGCCTTGGTATGTGCTTCCTTGGGTACAACCCCTTTGGGACTCTCTGAGCTTCCTGGAAGTCTATTTTCTTTGCCAGACTGGGGAAGTTCTCCTTCATTATTTTTTCAAATAAGTTTTCAATTTCTTGGTCTTCCCCTTCTTCTTCTGGCACCCCTATGATTTGGATGTTGGAACATTTAAAGTTCACTTAGAGGTTTCAAATCCTCTCCTCATTTTTTTGAATTCTTGTTTCTTCATTCTGTTCTAGTTGAATGTTTATTTTCTTCCTTGTGCTCTAAATTGTTGATTTGCGTCCTGGTTTCCTTCCCTTCACTGTTGGTTCCCTGTATGTTTTTCTTTATTTCACTTTGCATAACCTTCCTTTTTTCTTCTGTTTTTCAACCATACTCAACTATTTCTGTGAGCATCTTGATTACCAGTGTTTTGAACTGTGTGGCTGATAGGTTGGCTATCTCCTTATTGCTTAGTTCTATTTTTGGAGCTTTGATCTGTTCTTTCATTTGGGCCATATTTTTTGTCTTGGTGTACCTGTTATGTTGTGAGGCGTGAAGCCTCAGGTGTTCTCCAGGGTGGGGCAACCCATATAACTGCCTTGTGGCACTGTATGTGGGGGAGGGGTCTGAGAGGGTACAATGCCACTTGCTCAGCTCTCTGTGGCTTTCAGTCACTTCCTGTGCTACCCACAAGCAAATTGGGCCCTTCTGGTGCCAGTCCCAAGTGGGTGAATTTGTGTACGTTCTAGGACCCTGTGGGTCTCTTCAAGGACCTCTCCTGTGAAGCTGGGAGTTTCTCCTGCTGCTGCAACACCCCAGGTGTTTACAGTCAGAGGTTTTGAGGCTTTATTTTCCTGCACTGGAACCCTGAGTTGCATGGTCTGTCTCCCTCCCCAGTAGTTCCTCCCAGTTTATCTACACATAAATGTGGGACTGCCCACTGCACCAGCTGTGCCTTGCCACCCTTCTTCTCCACCCCAGCTGCCTGTCTCCACCCCTTGACCAGTCTGAACAAATGTTTCTTTAACTCCTTGGTTGTCAGACTTCCATACAGTTCAATCTCCTAGCAGTTGTGGTTGTTTTTGTTTTTAAATTTGTTGTTATCCTTCTTTTGGTTGTGTGAGGAAGCAAAATTACCTACTTATGCCTCCATCTTGGCTGGAAGTAAGGGAGCAAACACTATTTCTGATAGAGCTTTAAATGGTGCCTTGGTCCCTAGATTCTCTTAGTTAATGATTTGTTAAAAATGCTCACCATTGAAAACAACTTTGAATTCTTCCTTACAGTGAAGAAACATTTTACAATGTGATTAATTGCTTGTTAATTTGTCTGACTCTATTTGATTTATTTAGTCTAAATTTTGGAATGTTGTTTCTCACAATAGGTCATATAGGTCATATGTGCACACCGATAATCTCTTTTTTGTAAATATCCTGATTGCACCTGTTTGTAATGATACACGTACGCATGGTACTGAGCACTTCTTTCTTTTGTGTTCCCTACTGCATATGTAGGGTTTTTTCCTCGATGGGTACATACGAGACATTGCATGATTTACTGTCCTATGAGAGTTGAGAGAATAGTGATTAAAAGACAAAAGTTTGATAATACCCACCAACTCTCCAAGTATTCCATTAAAATAATCTTTCCACATAGGATATAACCATAACTATGAACATGTATTTCATAAGAATTATAAACATTTTCTCTTATAAGCAAATTGATACATTTTAAAAGTTGTGAAAAGGGATGTTTAGTTTGACACCTACCGCCTTTGAGTGTTAAATCCATTAACATGATTCTCTCTGAGTTCAGACACTAATGATAAAACCACCTGTAAAACAAAATCAGTTTGCAGGTTAACCCACACTGCAAACAGGATTACATCCGTTCTGTTTTTCTCGGTGTGACTGGTATTTCTGTTGAGATTCCCTACCCCCCTGTACCAGTCCTCTCCTTCTTTTACTCTGTCAAAGTGAAGAGAAGCAGTGCCAAGTCACATTTACTAATAACTTGGACTTTATGTTTACTGTCTGTTATTCTGAACGCTTTTTCACAGAAATGAACAGACAGATAATTCTGTAAGAATTAAAACCAAATCCATTAAAAATAAAACCATGTTAAAGTTATTTTGTTTCTTCCTTTTTAATTTGATCTTCATTTTTAAACACTTGATTCATATGTAAATCTTCCAAAAGATCAGAAAAGTTAATATTAATAACTCCTAGCAAAGCTAAGGTCAAAATTAAAATTCATGAATTTAGCTAAAGATTTTTTTTAAGATTTATTTTTTTTAGAGAGGGGGAAGGGAAGGAGAAAGAGAGGGAGAGAAACTCAATGTGTGTCTCTTGCACACCCCCTACTGGGGACCTGGCTAGCAACCCAGACATGTGCCCTGACTGGGAATTGAACTGGCAACCCTTTGGTTCACAGGGCTGCGCTCAATTCACTGAGCTACACCAGCTACAGTGAATTTAGGTAAAATTTAAGGCAGAATACATAGCTTTAATACTATGATATAAATAAATACATAACAGAATTTACAAGGTTGTTCTTTATTAAAATTTTTGCTTTAACAAAAAATTCCTATCAAGTTATTTTAAATACAAAATTTGTCTAACAATAAAAGGTTATGTTTATATTGGTTAAGTAAATCTCTTTGCCTAAAAATCTTTGAGAGAATAAATGAAATGTGTTAAGAGACAGTAAAGTTGGTTGATTTAGAATAACCTCTCCTGGTTTCCTCCTCCTTTCTCATAATCTTCCCATCTCACATTTCTTCCTTACATGGCCATAAGTCCGCCCAACATAAAAAGAGATAAATATAGAAAAGTTAAACATCTCTTCTAGAGAAGTGATATATTTCCATTTATTTTTCTGATGATATATTACCAAATGAAAATTTCAGTACTGATAAATTAAACATACTCACATTTTTGAGCAAACGAGGATAGTAATCTGCAGATGTATACCCAAGACTTTGAGTAAAAAGACCAACTTCTTTTATATCAAATCTGAATGCTGAAAGTATATGAGATAACAACCCCTAAAAATGTAAACAGAAAAGGAGTTCTTAAAAGTGAAAACAAATACCTCTTATGTTTAATGCTTAGAATCTGGGTCATTTGTAAATGGGATAGTCTCTATGAAATGAGTAATCTTAATTTGTCCAAATACTCAGTTCACTTTGATTCAAAGTATAAAGAAGAAATAAATTAGTATTAAAATCATGAGAGTCAAAGTCAGTCAATTTAAACAAGTATAAACAGTGAAACAAAAATATATAATGAACAAATAGTGCTTTAACCATATTAAGAATGTATTTTTTATTGTTTTTAAACTAAGCAAAATATTTTTATTACTATAGATACAATAATGAAAGGACAAGGAACACATAAATCACCAGAGAAAGGAAAAATTATGTGAAAAATAGTGCAGGGAGAACTATTTGAAAAAAACTAGATTCTTACCTTATGTTACTCATCAAAATATACTTGAATATAAATTCAAGAGATCAATGTAAAAATGAAATGAAATAACAAACAAGAAGAAAATAGAAATGCTTTTCACATATCTACATGGGGAACAACTTGGAAATCAAGGAAGCAAATAATTGATTGTTCTAAATAAAAATAAAACCTTCTGTTTTTCATAAAATAAATACAAACAATGAAGAATACTGACAACAAATAATACAGATCATATATAATCAGATTAATGTGCAAAATACCAAATGACAAACGCTGAACATAAAAAAATGAGTACAGACAGATAACTCATAAGAAAAAATATAAATGCCCAAGAAGCACATGAATAAATGTTCACCCTCATAATCAAAAAGGGTAAATTTAAACATTAACATACCATTTTTTCACTTAATAAATTAAAGATTTTACAGACGTGAATACCTAACTAATATTAATCTGAGTCATCTGAAATAGTGCTCTGTGTAAGCTATGTGGAGAATACACAAGAGCACCCACACATCAGTGCTGCTGTGAGCAGTAAGGCACCCGCAGAGAGTATGAGTGGGCATGACACAGTGCACAGCACACCGTCAAGCTTGGATTGCCAGGATGTGTCAGCCCAGAGGTGTGTAACCTGATCAAAGGTACTTTACAGATTGACAGAGTCCTGACTTATAAAAAGCAACTTGAGAATACATTATAAAGCTTTAAAAGCATTCAGAACTTTTAATATATCTTGCATACATTTAAGGAACTAAATTGAAATATGACAGACGGTATTATGCTCAAAGATGTTCATTACAGTGTTATTTCTCACAGTGAGCACTGTCTAGAATCACGTAATGATTAACTTATAGTACTCTCACACAGTGGTTCATTGTCAGACATTAAAATGTTTATGAAAAATTTATAACTTTATTTTTTAATTTAAATTATTTT
Source organism: Tonatia bakeri (assembly GCA_004024845.1). NCBI lineage: Eukaryota > Metazoa > Chordata > Mammalia > Chiroptera > Phyllostomidae > Tonatia > Tonatia bakeri. Next base: position 5,397 of record PVIA01001717.1, on the reverse strand, counting down.
ATTGTTGTTCAATTAGAGTTGTCTGCATTTTCTCTCCACCCCTCCCCCTCCAAACCACCTCCCTCCCTTGCTTCGACCTTCCCCCTTGGTTTTGTCCCTGTGTCCTTTACAGTAGTTCCTGAAAACCCTTCTCCCCACTGTCCCCTCCCCACTCCCCTCTGGCTATTATTTGATTGTTCTTAATTTCAGTGACTGTGGTTATATTTTGTTTGCTTTTTTCTTTTGTTGATTATGTATAAGAGCACTTTAAATGGGTATATTACAATGTTAAGTGAAGAAAGATGTAAAATTTTATACACAGAAATTATCTCATCAATATAAAAATAATCTATACATGGAAATAAAAAAATAATGAAAAATATCACTAAATGTTGATAGTCTCTAGGGTGGTGCTATTATGTGTACGTACGTTTTTTCTTCTTTTCACTTTAATACATTTTCCAGTTTCCTATACGTGTATGTACTTTTATAAGAAAGAAAAAATACTTTTTGAAAAAGTGTTGTATTTGGAAATATATTAATTAACTGTTTTATTTATATATAACTCATGTACCATAAAATTCTCCCATTTTAAAGTGTACAACCCTGTGGTTTTTGGCATATTCATAGAGAAAAAGTCTTTTACATTTTTTAAAAAGTCCTACACTGTATTTTGTGAGTACATATTTTGAGAAAAATGATTTTGTGTATGTGCATATAAATGTGTGAGCACATACACAATCTTGTGAACAGCCGAATCTAGGGAAGTCAAGGATAGGCCCCACAAGACCAGGACAACACACACACGCAAGTAATGCCCAGGGTGAATATAACTAATCTGTCCTGGAACTCGTTTCAGTTTTATCATAAACTATTCCACATATTCAAAAACATATAAAGTAGCCCTGGCTGGTGTGGCTCAGTGGATTGAGTGCTGGCCTGTGAACTGAAAGGTCACCAGTTCAATTCCCAGTCAGGGCACATGCCTAGGTTGCAGACTAGGTTCCCAGTTGGGGGCATGCGAGAGGCAAACAATTAATGTATCTCTCACACATCAATGTTTCTCTCCCTCTCTTTCTCCCCCACCTCTAAATATAAATAAATAAAATCTTTAAAAAAACCCAATTTTTAAAAAAGATATAAAATAAAATGATAAATTGTACCCACCATCAAACTTAATAAAGCATTAGAAACACCAAGGAAGGCTTTTGTGCCATATTGTGACAGGACGTAACTGAGCGGTAGCCATTCTTAGATAGCAGTTATCTCAAGGTCCCACGCTAACCCCCACATTCTGCTTCTGTGAGCCCACTTCCTGCCAGCAACTGCGCTCCTCCCTTCTTCTGCTTCCGCCTTTGCAGCAAGAATATAAGCAAGCCCCCTGCCTGAGCTCAGGGCCCAGAATCTGGAGACTGCCTCCTCTGGGTCCACATGCGTGAATAAAACTCCACTTTGTAAACACCGAAGCTGTCTGAGTCGCTTTTCTATAACAATATCTCCCTTTCCTCATCACAATTCCAAAGGAGTCTCTCCCCTGAGGAAAACCCTACTCCAGACCTGGGACACATCCTTTCGTGGAGATTACAGTACTTTCTCTGCATGCTCAGAATTCTTAAAACAGAACTCCAGGCAACATTACTAAGTAATATAGGTTGAAACCTACTGTACCTAAATGCGATCACATCCACTGTTTTCAAATTAGAGAAGTTCACAGTAAGTTAACAAAGCAGCTTTGAAATATTACCACTCAGAAGATATTTATGATTTTAAAAATTTCCTGCATATATAAATTTCCATGTATAAATGTGATTTACAAAAAATAAATCCAATGGAGAGAGAAAAAAACAGGAAATTTATAGTTACAGTGAACTTCAGGTTTAAGATCATTAAAAGGCTCCTTTTTAGAATAAAGAAAAGGTTGGATAGAAGCTTCTTGCATATTTTTTTTCCTTCTGGTTAAAAGGTGTCCTTTATGAATACAGAAAGCAAACAGGAGTTGACAATAGCACCAGGAGAGGTAATCTCTCAGTTATTCTCAAACACCAAGTACAGTCTGGTTGAGAGCAAGCAGTGTGGTAAAGTCAGCAAAGCCAGGAGAGGTAATTGACAGCCAGGGGACCATCCTTTGTGGGGCAATGTTTCCTGGAGGATTTGCCTAGTTCACCACAGTAGGAAGTGAGTGTGGTGCTCTCAGCAAGCTGTGACTGGGGCCTGACCCCTGTGCCCCTGTGTAGGGTGCAATGCAGGTGTTTTGGTAAAGGAAAGACTAGCCAGACCTGGCCAGCCATGTGCCACATCCATGTGTAAGTACCAACACCAGCCCAGGCAGAGAGAGGGAAGAGGTTAAGATTGATTTGGAAACTATGAGGTCAAGGGCTCAGAATCAGGGGCAGTTTGGGTTTTTCATGAAGGAGATCAGTCTGATGCTAGATGAAGGGAGGGCAGAACTGGAAGTGATAAGCCTTCTGAGACCAGACTTTTGGCATTCTATTTAACAAACACTTAAAGCATTTACATGCCAGGAGCTATTTAAAGTGCTTTACAAATAGCAACTCATTTAAACCTCAGTTTTACACCTATGGGATAGGTGCTATTATTGAATCTGTGCTACAGGTGAGCAAACTAAAACACACAGAGCTTTAGTAACATGCCCAAGGCTGGTTACCTACTGCATGGCTAAACCACCTTAAAAGGAGCTTCCCTGTATCCACCTTCCCTGAGGCAGCTGGAATAGTTTCTTTTTCTTTTTCTTTTTTAAGATTTTATTTATTTATTTTTAGAGAGGGAAGGGAGGGAGAAAGAGAGAGAAACATTAATGTGTGGTTGCTGGGGACTGTGGCCTGCAACCCAGGCATGTGCCCTGACTGGGAATCGAACCTGCGATGCTTTGGTTCGCAGCCTGCACTCAATCCAATGAGCTACGCCAGCCAGGCTGTTTTTTGTTTTGTTTTGTTTTGTTTTAACAATGCAAATCTAATTGGTCCTCAGCTAAAGGCCCTTTAGGTCTCCCAGTTACTCTTAGATGAAGGCCCAACTAGTGCCCAAAGCTATGAAGCCTAGCCCCAAGTTTTGTAGCCCCTACTTGGGGCTGACTTTCCCTCACTAGCTTACTTGAGGCCCATTAGGGCCACAGGCTCTTCAGCCCCTCAGCATTTTAGTATGTTTCAGTCCCTCTGCAGGAAGGACTCCTTTAGCCCCTCCATGTCCTTAAATGTTGATGCTTAAAGCAATTCTATCAATTATGACAACTAAAATTTATTGAGTGCCTGCTGTTTATTGTGTGAAGCATACACTGTTTTCTAAGAATGACATCTCACTTAAAATCCTATAAATTCCATTTTTAATAAAAATCCAATTAAGCAAAGTTTCAATTAAGCCACCTATAAAAGGTGGCTGCTATTGTAATTTACATGATTGACCTTAAAAAATTAAAGCACAAAGTACTACAGACCCAGTTGGGATAAAGGTAATATAGTATATATACAACAGAAGGAAACCAGCTTCAGAGCTGTAACAGTTAAGGGTCGTTACGATTTTAGGTCTTAAGGAAAACCATGCCAAGGCTTTCCTAGTAATCCACTGCCTCCCGGAAGCACTCTCATCCTGGGCCTTGGGACCAGTGCATAGAGGGTGGCTTCCCAAAATTGCTTAGCACATTGCGTACCACATAGAAATCTCTAAGACATACGCCAGGGACCACACGCTTTTGGGCAAACTGCATGTTATTTAAATCATCATAACTACAGATCATAATGCACTTTGGCTGTTGTTTTTCAATAATTATAACATTTTGATTTACAAAAACAATTAAACAACTAATTAAACAATTAAAGTTCCTAGTACTTTTTTAACGTATGGTACTGTGTAAAACATTTTCCTCTATGAAGAGGGACCAAACAAAATTTACCTAAGTATCTAGATTCGCTCCTTTTTCCATGGGCGGCACAAACCCTGTAGGCTCTCGTAGGAAATTTTTTCTTTCCACTCGCTGGAATACACGTAGGTTCATGCTGCTTTGTATCACCTGAAAACCTTTAGGGTAGAACTTTACAAGGTGCTCTCCTTGCACCCCCAGGGGAAGGGCTGGACAGATTTGTCTCTGGTTCCGGAGAGCCTTCATTATTGTCATCCATTATCCAATCTCTTGCCACAGAGAGCAGAAACTGTTCTTCATTTCCTCTTGGCCTTTGTTGATAGTTTCTATTTCCTTTTTCATGTTGATATAGTTTGCAGTGAGCTCATTGAGCTTCCTGACAATCATTGCTTTGAACTCAGTATCTGATAGTTGAGTTGCCTCTATTTCATTTAGCATTCTTTCTGAGGCTTCCTCCTTTCCTTTCATTTGGGAATTGTTTCTTTGTCTTCCCATTATTTGTGAGACTCTTCCGATAACAGAAACTGTTTATACTTCATTTTTGCTTGTGGATTGAGGCGCTCGAAATACAAGAAAACTCGTGAGTGGTCCTTAACAGATGGCTTGCGAAACATGAGAAAACTTGTGAGCAGTCCTTAAGTTGTTAAGTTACTTTGGTAGCCATGTCAAAGAAAGTTGAAAAAGGAACAAAAGCAAAAAGACCTAGGACGTTCAATAGAATCAGAAGGTGTGGGTAGGCACTGTAAATAATTTGAGTAATGTTTAAAACAGCCATAAACAGTTCCCTGGAGAGTATTTACAACACCTGCAGTGGACAAGCTGACTGTTAACACTTAAGGTCTTAGAAACAAAAATAAGTTGATTGGCAGACCTGTCCTGGCCCAAATTTCCAAAATTATATGGTTAACTGACTTTTTAAACATGAAATACCGTAAAGATTAGTTCCCCAGCCTACCTCCTGCCCTGTTAAAACAAACAAACAAACCTATGCCATAATACTCAGTGTTGGCAAGAAATGTGGTGAGAGGGTCACTTGCTGCTTGGGAGCTCGGATTTGTTAAAGCCTTTCTAGGAACTCAGTTGATGATATGTAGCCAAAGCATCAAAATTCGTATCCTTTTTTAGTAATTTAATTTCCAAAAATATATCCTAAGGAAAGATTTAGGTTTAGCTCTGGCCAGTATGGCTTAGTTGGTTGAAGCACTGTCCCACAGACCGAAGGGTGGTGGGTTCAATTCCTGGTCAAGGTGTTACAGGGTGCGGGCAAGAGGGGGGACCCCAAATGGACATTTAAAATGGGGTCCAGAACTCAAGGTGTTCAGAAAATACTAAGATGTCCTACCCTCCCCCCAGGTGTGGGTGGGGGAAAGGGACAAATGGAGCAGGCCCATTGAGAGCTGTTTTGCATAGCAACAGCTCTGCAGCTAACCTCTGGGGTGTGGTCATTTAACATATCTATAACCTTTGACTGGCTACATAGATATGTTAAGTAGCTATGGCCATGCTCTGAGCCAGGGGGATGGAAGTAACTTCCCCACCAAGAT
>PVIA01001716.1:41129-255285 GCA_004024845.1 Tonatia bakeri | reverse complement strand
AGAACTCAAATTTTTTAAAAAGATCAGTATATATGCAATTGTGCAAACACTATTAAGGCAAATACATTATGGATTAGAATGATTATGAAAAAAATGATACTATCCTAGTGTTAATCCAAGAACATTTAGAAACTATGAAGATGAAAAAAGTTCATAACAAAGTTAGGGAAAAAAAAACATTAAAATTTTACCATTGCAAATATATATGAGGGCCTGTAACTTTTGTGGCTTATTTTTTTGACATTAGGTGAAATGGATTGTTCCATTGCTATTAAAATGCAAGACTATGAGAATAGGAGACAACCAAATCAATGCATTTTATAAATAACCTAAAAAATAGTAGTCTGTTAAAAATGTATAAAAATGGGAACTAAAACCCTTTTGACTAAAGATGCCAATGTAAATCAAATTTAAGAGTGCAATAAGAACAATATTTGTGATTAAATATACTTCATTCCAAAAATGTAAGGAAGCTTATGCATGAGGAAAATCAATAGTGTAATTTATAAAAACAAATTAAAGGAGAGAAATATATGATTACATAATAGATTCCTAAAATAATCTCATTCAGCAGTGATGGTCGCTACTCCTGGTTTAACAAGCCTCAACCATTTGGTTTGACCAGCATCTACGTTTCGTTTTGACTCCGAGTTTCTCTTTGTATCTGTGAATGAGCTACAATGCTCATGGAGAAATAAAGCACTTCCTGAAGAGAGACAAACTCAGATGGTTTAGGAGCTTATCCCTTCCCTGTTTTAGTAGCCTAGCAATAGCTGGCCCGGGAGATCTGAGTTAGCACAATGGAAAAAACCTTCTGATAGGAGCCTTTGAGACCCAGAAGTCACTTCTTTTTATAACACCATTTCCTCCACCAAGAAGTGCCCATTTTCTTGTAGTCATTTTAGAACTCTTGCCCCATTTCCCCTATAAATAACACAGACCGGGATATGGGGCGAAAATCTCCTTTTGGAGCCCTTTCAATAATGCGTTCCAGGCAGCTACGCCCAGCGAGCTGCAGCAGACCTCTGTGGTCCAATGGCACCTTCACAATCAGTCATGTCTGTTATCTGCTGCTTCCATATGTCTAGTTCTTCCTGATTCCAGCCTAGTTTATTTACCTTTACGTGGTGTGCTACTAATCTGTATTCCCTGGTATCGTCATGTGGAAAATGGCCTTTTGAAGAAGAAGATAAGTGCTAGTACTATAGAGCAGAGCCCAACACGGTAGATTTTAAACAGCATACAGATATACTGCAAGAACAAGGTGAAAAGCTGTTTGATTCCTGGTAACTAACAGTAAATACTGAGTGTTGGTGAAGTTCTCAGTTGTAAATTAGGAAGATATCTATATTTTTATAGGGATATATTAATAAATTAAAAAAACAAGGAAAAGAAATGGGAAATGGTACATATATGCATTATACAGAAGTGGGACAATGCTACATATATGCATTTTCTTGCATTTTTATAAACAAAATACTGGGGAAAAAAACGCACTAGGAGGTAGAGTTCCCTAAAAGTGTATGTGTGTGTCAGGACCAGAGGGCGGGGGAAGGAATACGGAGTATGTGTCCACAGTGGTAGTGGAATTTCCCTGTGTGTACTGTTCAACATTAGCTTCAACTGATAAATTATTTACATGATAGACCTATTAAAAAGTAAATTAAATGTTAACCAACCAATGGTTAACATGTTCTTTTTTAAATGATATTCTAGGCTGAAAAAAACAAATAAAGAAATGATTCAATTGCTAATATTTTCAGAATTTAGTAATGTATTTTAATATGTTCATTTGGATACAACAAAAATATTGTTAAAAAGCAATACATAAATCTCACATAAAGTTGTATAATTGACTGAAAAAGGTATTTTCATGTATTATCATGGAAACAGACAAAACCATTTGTGTTTTAAAAGATGGCTTTACATAGTCATAAATTTTAATTTGCTCTTTATGCACAAACTATAAGAACATCTTTTAGGGCTGTCATATTTTAAAAATATCACAGGAATGCAATAAAATGAAGTGAAGTAATGAAATAACAAATATGCATCACCATAATAAAAAAAATATGATTTTGTCAGGGTGTAGAGTTCTTTTGTATGTGTTCAAATGTGTCTATGCTGGTAAAACAATACAACCTTGGAACATACTATATGACATTTTAAATTTGTAATTAAACAATTAATTTACAATTTAGACATCTCTTTAATTAGACATCTAAATCAAGATAACATTTGCACATTAGAACTGAACTATGGTTGAAAGTTGAAGGTAAATCAGACTGTGGTAGTTGTATCATATATATTTTCAAACTCATATTAAAAGATTGAGGAGGCACAGGGAATAGAACAATGGAAAAAAACAGTCCTGGAACCACCTGGGGGTTCAGGTATTATTTGGGTAGTTTAATTGGGATGTCTATAGTCCAGCCCTTTTTCCCCATCCTCGGAACTTCTCCTACAGAAATGTTTCAAAAGAATTAGAGGATGTAATGAAGCATGAGAGAGCCATTTCATTTATCTTTGTTTAAGTTATTGTAGCCATTTAAATTAAATTTGATTTGTAGTAGATTTAGACATTTTAGTTTTGCTTAATTAATTGTGAGTAGAAACAAGATTTGCGACAGAACTGCTGTGCTTAATAGACAGAGGGATGATATATTTAATTAGCAAATAAAAAAGTGACAGTTTTACTTTATCAGTGCCATAATTTTTTTTCCTGGGGCTTATTTCAACTTTATTGAAAGAAACTTAAAAAAAAATATGGACCAGTTGTATGTCTGAACAAAATAGAAAATATAGTTTTAATAAAAATGTATATCCATCTCTTTATTTCAGCAGCTATTACTGTCTTCATATCAGGCTTTTAAAACACTGAAGTAGCTCCATATTATTGACACTATAAGCATATTTTAATTAATGATGCTTGTATATTCTAATTTTCAGGGCAGCAAATCTGTTAAATGATTCATATTTTTACAACTAAGTTCCATAATAATGTGTTATATAATATTAGGAAAAATGATCACTGATGTATTAAAATATTTTCCAAGTAAAAATACAAAATATAGTAATATATTACATGATTGGAAATTCAAGTGGCTTAATTGCCTAATTTGGCTTGCTGTTCTCCCAATAAAGCCAGTAATAAAAAACAGTGGGTGTCATTACCATCTTAAAAACTTTTTTTCTATCTCTTCTCTGCAAGTCACTTTTTCTTTCCATATACTCATTTTATTTATTATTTTTATATTCCCTCTTTTTCTAAATAATTTCTGCCAATAGGATCTATAGAATTAGAATTGAAAAGGGAAACATAGCATAAAAAACAAACAAAAAAACGTGTTACACATTGCTGTCAGCTCCTTAATCCTTATAATGTCTTTGAAATGGATAATTTTCTACCTGTGATTTATGTAGTTGAGTTACTATCACATTGTCATATAAAGAGTTATATGCTGGAGCAAGACATATCTTATATAAATCCTTGCTCAAAACTGCTATCAGTTTTGAACAGAATAACAGGATAAATTCTCTGATCACAGTTTCTTGTTAGTCTCAAAGATTGGTACATAATGGAGAATCAACAGATTTTTTTGGCCACTCTTCTCAATATTTCAATAAACCAATAATTGTCTAGACACTGTTAGATTGTGTCCATGATGTTTGTTAAAACCAACACAGTAGTACATAAGCACTGATTGACTTTGGCAAGGAGAGCTAAGTATTTAGACAGCTGTGTGAATAAGATATTCACTGTACTGTACTGTTAGAAGATAACATTTCCTATGATGTAGTTTATGTATGTTTGAAAGAAGTCACAGGACAAATTAATGACATTGTCAACCTAAAAACATTGTAGAAACCCCATTAAGAGGCAGCATTTTGAACATTCAGAAAACAAATCTTGTTAATTAATCTACCAAGTGTTAGACATTGCTTTAGCTAAAGGAGTATGGAGTTATGATTATTAAACTCACTGAAAAACAAAGGATATAAGCTATGATTTTTACATTTTAATTTATAAATGTAACTCTCAAGAAGACTTACAAGTCTCCACAAATTTTGCCTATGTGGTTTCAAACCACAGGATAATCACACAGGAAACCAAATTACAGAAGACTGTTTTGTGAACACAGAATTACATTAAGAACAATTGATTTTATGTGGATATTATTAATTATACCAGCTTTAATAACCAGGGATATCCATATAAGGAAACATCTCCCTTAAAATACACATAATAGTCAACCTCTAGGCAGTAATTGAATGGGAATAGAAATTTTTTCTAAGTTTAATTTTAGGACTACACTTCTTATATTTGGCATTTTTGGATATATTACAATATCACTATAAATAAATGGTCCCAAGGATTGTATAATCAATACATTGGAATGCAAGAAAAAATAATAAAATACAATAATAAAACTTTAGTCCATATTTAACTATACCTATTCCTTAAAGCCTTACTTTACATGTGTCTGAATCAAATAAAGCTAAGTTTGTTTTAGGCTTGAGATTTTCTCCATAACTGACAATTTCCTATGTCTCTGATCATAGCAATTATGCATTGATTTTATACATTTTAACTATATCTTAAATTGACTAAGGCCATCAGTTTCTTTTTGTTAACTCTCAAATTTTGGGGAATCATCTCTGGGTTATGCTTTGTATCAGTTAAAGTATTTTTTTAGTGTAAATTTATAATCTCATGAATTCTTGAAATTTTAAGAGTATTTTATTGATTATGCTATTATAGTTGTCCTATTTTTTCTCCCCTTTATTTGCTTCCACTCTGCACCCTTCTCCTTCCAGCATCCCCATGCCTTGGTTTATGTCCGTGGTTATACACGTATATTCTCATTATTATTGGCTTCTCCATTTCCTACAACATTCTTAACCTTCCCCTGTCTATTTCGTACCTACCATTTAGGCTTCTTATTCTCTGTACCTTTCCCCTCATTCCCTCTTCTCCTCCTCCCTCCCCATTAATAACCTTCCATGTGATCTCCATTTCTGTGATTCTGTTCCCGTTCTAGTTGTTTGCTAAGTTTGTTTTTGTTTTATGTTCAGTTGTTGATAGTTGTGAGATTGTTGTCATTTTACTGTTCATAGTTTTGATCATTTTCTTTTTCTTACATAAATCCCTCTAACATTTCATATAAGGACTTGGTGATGATGAACTCCTTTAACTTGACCTTATCTGGGGAGCACTTTGTCTGCCCTTCCATTCTAAATCATAGAGTAATGTAGGTCCTTGCCTTTCAAGACTGAATACTTCTTTCCAACCCCTTCTTGCCTGCAAGGTTTCTTTTGAGAAATTGGCTGATAGTATTATGAGAACTCCTTTGTAGGTACTGTCTCCTTTTCTGTTGCTGCTTTTAAGATTCTCTCCTTTTCTTTAATCTTAGGTAATTTAATTTTGACCTGTCCTGGCATGTTCCTCTGTGGATCCACTTTTTTTGGACTCTCTGAGCTTCCTAGGCTTGCATGTCTTTTTCCTTCACCAGACTGGGGATGTTTTCCTTCATTATTTTTTTCAAATGAGTTTACAACTTATTGCTCTTTCTCTTCTCCTCCTAGCATCCCTATGATTCAGATGTTGGAATGTTTAAGTTGTCCCAGAGGTTCCTAAGCCTCTTCTCAGTTTTTTTTTTAATTCTTGTTTCTTTATTCTGTTCCAGTTGAATGTTTGTTTCTTCCTTCTGTTCCAAATCATTGTTTTGAATCCCAGGTCCTTCGCTTCACTGTTAGTTCCCTGTATATTTTTCTTTATTTCACATTCATAGCCCTCACCTCTTCATTTATTATGTGTCCATACTCAGTCATTTCTGTGAGCATCAGTGCCTGATTACCAGTGTTTTGAACTTTGCATCTGATAGGTTGGCTATCTCCTTGTCACTTAGTTCTTTTTCTGGAGTTTCGATCTGTTCATTCATTTGGGCCATATTTTTTTGTGTTCCTGCATCTTTTAAGTAGTAAGAGGTGGAGCCTTGCCAGGGCATAGCAACCCACTTCATTGCGTTGTGGTGCTGTGTGTGGGGGAGGGGTCAGAGAGGGAACAATACTGCTTGCTCAGAACTCTCTTTGCTTTCAGTCTCTTTCACTACTGCCCATAAGCAAATTATGCCATTCTGGTTCTGATTCCCATGTGGTTTGGTTTGAGTACATTCTAGGACCCTGTGGATCCCCCAATGAATTCTCCTGTGGGACTGGGAGTTTCTCCCACCACAGCAACCTCCACAGAGTTTTACAGCCAGAGGTTTTTGAGGCTTCATTTCCAAGTGCTGGAACCCTGGATTGTGTGGTCTGTCTCACTCCCTAGTTGTTCCTCCCAGTTTATTAACACATGAATGTGGTACCACTTGGTCCTCCAGCCACCTCCTTACCCACCCACTCAGCCAGCCTCCACTTTGCCATCCATCCTATATGCCTTGGCTGCCTGTCTTTTTCCCTCCTACCAGTCTGCATGGATGTTTCTTCTTTAACTCCTTGCTTGTCATGCTTCCATACAGTTCAATTTTCTGGCAGTTCCGCTTGTTTTTTGGTTTTTAAATTGGTTGTTATCCTTCTTTTGGTTGTGTGAGGAAGTGTAGAATACCTACCTCTGCCTTCATATTGGCTATAAACTGAATTCCTGAAATTTTAAATATTAAACTAATTACCACTAAGCAAACTATATTGCAAGTAAAACTTTCTCTTAAAATGTTCTATCTAAATGCCCTTAGATTATCATCTACTCTACAGTCTACTTCTCCTGAAGTGCCATCACCAGCAGCAACCATAACAGTTTCTTAAAATAATAAAAACATAAAGAAACATGACTTAAGAGAGAAGATACTCACCAATCAGCTATCCAATAAATTGAAAAGTTAAATTTTACTTTTGTTATAATCAATTATTTAAAAATACCTATTGACATCTTCTTACATAGGAGTTAAAAAATGAGTTGATCACATTTCTATTTTAATCATTCAGTGGGGGTTTATAGGGTAAGACACAACATTCCTACTTGGCTGTTCAGTTTTGCCGTTCCACATTGACCAATAAACAATGGGTAATTTTATTGACAGAAGAGGACACAGATGTGAAGACAAATGGAACCCTCAATACCTAATGGTATTATGGGTCAGGCTTAAATCATTAAAAAGAATAATTTATAGGAATTGTGGTATGCATAGGTGGGCAAAAGTAGGTTTGCAGTTGTAATGCATGTAAATAATGTAATAACTAATAATACTAAAAGAATAAACTTTCATGCACTCACAACTGTAAACCTACTTTTGCCTACCCCTGTAGTTCCGTCTTCATTAGGCTCATTGTGAGTTAATATTCTAGGATACCAGGAGACTGAATTTTTATTTCTCTGCTTTGTTCTTACATTATTCACACCTTTGAACTGTGTTTAAAAAATTAAATTTATTTCTCAGAGTTCATTGTTCCTTGATATACTTTGGGAATAATTGGAAGGAGAAGGGGTTGAACTAAATAAATCACACTTGCTCTAGCTCTCTGCTCATGTGAACACTTGAATAATGAGGAGTAACAAATAGGATCTCTGTCATCGAACCTCTAGATTCTTTTTGTCTAGCAGTGAGTTATCTGAAATATTGGTCCATCCCCTGCATATAATAAAAGAAAATGATCAAAATCTTAGCCTCTCCCCAAAGTCTACAGCTGCTTGAAGCATTAATATTCAACAACTGGGATGCCCATTATGCAACTGCAAGATCCCTGTACTCAGTAGTAACACCACTTTCAGAAACTCAACAAACCCTATTGCAACATGTGCCTTCCATCCTCCTGGTCCCTCACCAAATTACTAGGGAGTATGAGAACAGGGAAAAGACAAAGGAACAAGGATATTCCTTCCTTGTCTGATCCAAACATCATCTCAAGGAACACTTGAGACCCGCCCTGCTGCTGCTTCTTTATACCTGGAGCTGTGCCGCATTTGCAGTGTCTGCCTGATCTCTGCTTAATGATTGAATGGCCATATTGAGAGGGACAATTATGCTTCTCTGTTGTAGTAGACAAATGTTGTCGTTTGAATGTACTGAATATTTTTATGGAAATAGAGCTAGGGTCCTGGCCAAGTGACTCCATTGGTTGGCACATCATCCCATACACCAAAAATTATGGGTTCAATCCCTGGTCAGAACATGTACAGGAGGCAACTAATCAATATTTCTGTCTCACATTGATGTTTCTCTCTCTCTCTCAAACTAAAAAACATATCCTCACTGAGAATTTAAACAATGTTTCCTAAAAGAAATATAGATAGGACAGAGGGAGAAAAAACCCTCAAAATTTAAAAACGACTGGTATCAATGCCTGATCATTGTCTCATACACCTGAAACTAATATAATAGTGTATGCTAATTATTCTTTAATTACAAAAAAACTGACTTGTAAAACCTGGAAAACTCAGAGTTTTGGAAAATCTGAGCACTGATAACAAATTTTCTTCGAACTCATTAGCAATTTTGTGTTATTAATAATAAATCAGACTAAGAGAACTGTAGTCCTTTAAAGAAGGACCTTTCATTCAACACGGAAAAATCTGAGTCAGTACATGTTGTGAGTCATTCATATGAGATATGAGTGGCTCTGAGGAGCTGGAACAAAATGCCAGCAAGGTATAAATGGCATCAGGGGTAGTCTTGCCCATAAATATTTTCAGATTTATAGCCTTTGGTCTGAAGAACATATTGTGTGAGGAAATACAGTGTGAATAAATGGAAATTGTACTCCACTGAAGTAAGAAAGTGAAAATACAGTTTTATTTCCTGCCCAACATTTCTGCATCATGGTACCTCTAAGTGTGCAACCATAAATCTGAGATGAATCTCAGGAAATGATGTAAAAGATTGCATTGCTAATCTATCAGATTTTAGAATTCTCTTCGTTCAGTTAGAAGGAGAAAATCACACACTGCAGGGGGAAAATAATATGACCAGAAAGCCTGGGGGGAATTTAGACTTTCCTGGTTATTTAGTGTTGAAATTTGAAACTGTATAGAAATGAAGATTGATTTTAAATTACGTTCATTCAGAGAGAGTAATATGTAAAGATTTATATGTCTGACCATTGCCCATCAGTCCTGGAAATAAGTTTTTTGATCATTAAATGGGAAAACACATAAAGAGTCATCATAAGTGTTTTCTCTGCATTTAACAAAGGTTTGACCTTATGGAAACAGCTTTTCTCTAGCCATATGAATTGTAGAAACCATTGTATTACTGATCAAAGGTATTCATTATTTAAAGATCATTATCTGATCTACAAATTGAGCGTTATTATTTTATAATATGGCTTAGGACCTTGAGATAGTATAGGTAAAGTGAATTGCCAGGTTTCTGATACAGAGTGTGTAACTAAAATTATTTTTCTGGATCTAAGACTAAAGTTTTCTTACTTTTTGCAAATTTCATTACTTTTAAAAGTTTAAATTTGAAATAAGTATATATACACATACATATATACATATACATAAACCTATTGTCTTTCATATACTAAAACGTTGCAGGACTTTTTTCATCTTGAGAGTAATGTTTCACATTGTTTTCTCTCTTTGTATAGAGATACATATATATAGTTTATTCCTATCTATACATCTATGCACAAACTTTTTTTTGGTGACCCTGTATCTCATAAAAACAGGATTATTCTCCAAATTAATTTCAATATTATTACCAGACTCAAGAAATTTAATATAAATGTTAAATTACTTGCTATATAACCCTTATTCAAATTTTTCTAAATATCCTTTCCATTTAATTTTTTTAAGCTTTCCTAGTTTCCTGCCCCACCCTTTCCCCTGTGGAGTATTGAAGCACTGTATTTGGTTATCCTGCCTCTTTTGTTTTTGTTTTCATTGATCTGAACAGTCCTCCAACATTTTTTTTTGTCCCTCTCATGGAATTTTTTGAAGATTCTAAGAAGAGGGCTTATTAAATGTCACACATTCTGGATTTTCCTTATTGTTTACTTGTGATTAGATTTACATTAAACATATTTTGCAAAAATGTGATAGAATATTGTATCCTAATTGAATTGCATCAGGAAACAGCAAAGCAGTAGTATGCTGAGATCCGATTGTTAAAATCTCAGGAATTTGCTGAGCTAGTTTTATTTCGACACAGTCATCATTAAAATTAAATTATATTAACTTACAATTAAATGATACATACTAAGCAGAGGTGATACATTAGTGGATCTTTCACTCCCTAACTACATTTACACCTATCACTGTAAAAGCACTCCCATGTTGTGGTGTCATTCTTCTCTTCCTCTTTTTTCTCTTAACTTCTTTATGCCACGAAGAGGACACATTTATTTTATCTGTCATACCTTAGTATACATACCCCCAATGTAAACTATGTGCACAGAGACAATAATGGACAAGCAAGATCCCCCAGCACTTACGGAGGGAGGGCAATGGAAAAGGTGGTTCTTCCCAGAGAGTAGAAACAGGTGCTAAACAAACAACTCATTCTCCTGGCTTGACCTTCCTCTCTTCTCAACTCCACCTTTGGTCATGTCACATTGAGGGCGTGAAACAGGCCACGTGAGATTCCTGATGTGGTAGAAACTGGCAAATGCTCTGAATCAGAGATTTGTCTATTGTATTATTGATTTTCAAGAAAGGCATGGAGAAAATATTACTAATTTAGATTAAATTTATAATTGTGTTTGTAGCCATTATATGGATACATATGTCTAGTAAATATAGAAAAAGAAAATATTCAGTATTTGAGAAATTTGCTTATGGCAATTTTTCTAAGCATTTTAAACATTCATGTACGATAGCTGAATTTTCCATTTTTCATTTTATTGTATTTTTTCTGTCATAATAAATAGTTTATCCACAACCAGGATATGAATAATATACCCAAGTATTCTTTTATTGTTTGGGTAATTTCTTTTTCTTAACTGTTGTATTTTTGATTCATTTGAAATTTATTCTGCTGTTGAGTATGTGGTTTATATCAATTTTATCTATGCTAATGACTATATAGTTGTCCTAACTTCATTATTTAAAAGTGCATCTTTGACCAAAATCTTTGCAATTTCATCTTTATTAAATACCAATTTCCATATTACATAGATTTATTTCTAGATTTTCTTTTCTATTACATTGTTCTGTGGATATGAGAACCAGGCATATCGATTTTAGAGCATTTAGTGCATATATCTTTTTTCTTTTCTGATCAAGTTAGTCTTCCTTCATTGATCTTTTTGTTTTTTGGGTATTTCCTAAGTTTCCTTAAATGTTTTCTCCATGAGTTTTGTTTCTGAAAATATCTGGTAGTTTTTTCTTTAGAATAGTGTTAAACTATATTAACTGGGAAAAATTTACATATTTGTGATATTTAATCTCTCTATATGTAGGTCAAGGGGCACCTTTCTATCTTTGAAGTATATTTTGTGTCTTTCTGTAGTATTTTAAAGGTCTTCTTTGACAAATTTTGCATATGTTTTACTACATTTATATTTAAATGTTATTTCTAATACTCTCGGATCATTTTCTTTTCATTATATTGCCTAAGTGGTTATTGTTTGCTTAGATACAGGTTACTGATTTTTTTATTTTAATTTTCTATCTTATTATATCCTGATTTTAAAACACAGACCTTATCTTACTGAATTTACAGAAAAACTGAGAAGATATGACTTATTCCCAGTTTCCACTATTATTAACTTCTCATATTAACATGGTACATATATTTTAATGAATGAATGGATACTGATTCATTATTATTAAAGTCCATACTTTATTCAGATTTCATTACCTTTCTTCTTATGTCCTTTTTCTGTTTTAGGATCCTATCCAGAATTTCACATTGCATTTAGTAGCCATAAATTCTTAGGTTCCTCACATCTGCCACAGCCTTCAAACTTTCCTTGTTTTAGAGAACCTTGACAGTTTTGAAAACTACTGATGAGGTATTAGTACTATGCTCTCGTTGCTCTTTTACTGAGATTTTTTTATGACTGTATCTGTGTGATTGGGGCAATACAAAGATGAAGTACCATTTTTATTGCATCTTTTTCGTTGTCCATACTATCAACATTATGTATCGCCATTGATGCTGACATTGATCACCTGGCAGAGATCATGGTTTCTTCCCAGTGAAGTTAATTTTTATCCTTTTTATTGCTCTACATTGAAAGTAATCTACTGGGTAGCCCATACTTAAAGAGTGGGAGTTATGTTTCCTTCCTTGAGGACAGGCTATCCAAATAATTTCTCGGAATTTTTCGAAGGAGATATGGATTATCTCCAATTTATTTAAGTATTAAATCATTTCTTTCTTTCAGTATGGGTACATGAGTATTAATTTCATATGTTGAGTTATAATCTAATACTACTTCATTTATTTTGCAGCTTAAATGTTCCAGTCTTGGCCATGGGAACTCTTTTATTTGGTTCCTGTATCCCTTTGACAACAGGAATTTTCAATATTTCTTAGCCCTTTCTTATATTTTACAATATGAGATGCTTTCAGTTCTTTTATATTTTCTCCCCATTCCTAAAATCAGCCATTTCTCAAGAAGTCCTGCTACCTTTCCTGGAGAAACTTTTAGAAACCTTAATGGGTGCTAAGTGTCTCTTTGCTACTAAGGTCATTTCTCTTAGACATTCTCAGCTGACAGAGCAAGAAAATAGTATTTGTGTAGACTCACCTGTGTGTGTGTGTGTGTGTGTGTGTGTGTGTGTGTGTTTCTATATGTAGCCATCTATACCTGTGTTTAGTCAAACAGGAGTTCACACATTAGTCTCTAACTGCAGTTTGTTACCTCCTGGATTATTCTAGCTTCCTCCTCTCATCCATCTGTAAGCTCATACTCTACCAGTGAGAAATGTGTCTCCTACCATCATCATTTGTCTACCCAACTATTCAGTGTCAGAATTCTTAACCTGTCCCTGATGGGAAGCAGCTTTATCAACAATGGTTATTTCTTACTTACAAGTTCTTTTGACTTTATTCTTATAGATTATAGTCATTTCTGAAGTTTTTTAGGCAACACCTCTCCCAACCCCATCTACAGTGAGATCCTATTAATATAGTTAAATACAGGGTGGAGCAAAGGTAGGTTTACAGTTGTGAGCATGTGAAATACAGAGTTTACTGTTGTATTATTAATTATTCATGTATTATTTTCCATACAAACAACAGTAAACCTATTTTGTCCCACCCCGTACTCTTGTCATACCCTTCATTCCTTCTGGGATCCCCCAACCTACTAAATTATTTTCTAAAATTTGCATATTTAATCTTTAGTCTTTGTGCTATAAAATATATATAGTTTTTGACAAATACATAATGTC
The DNA here is from genome assembly GCA_004024845.1 of Tonatia bakeri. Taxonomy (NCBI): domain Eukaryota; kingdom Metazoa; phylum Chordata; class Mammalia; order Chiroptera; family Phyllostomidae; genus Tonatia; species Tonatia bakeri. The sequence continues at coordinate 241,946 of PVIA01001716.1, read as the reverse complement.
ATGTACCCACCATTACAATGTCATAAAGAATATATTCACTGTGTTAAAATTACCCTGTGCTTCACCTATTTGACCCTCTTCTTCTCTTTCTGAATTCCTGGAAATCACTAACTTTTATATTGTTTCTCTGATTTTGCTGCTGCAGAGTACTATACAATTGAAACCATATAGAAAGTAGCCTTTTCAGATTGTATTGTTTCGCTTAACTAACAAGCATTTAAAATCCATCCATGTCCTTTCAAAGGTTGAGAGGATGAGAGTTCTTTTCTTTTTATTTATGAATAACATTTTATTGTAAAGATGAGCCTATCTGTCTTTTGAATGATTCCTACCTCTTACTCTCTCAGCATATTAATTATGTTTTTTTCAAAGAAATGTAGTGGTTGCTTTAAAGTTTGCAATATACACTTAAAATTAATTTAAGTCCAATTTCACATAACCCTATACTGCATGACAGCTAGTGGAGCTATCTTTTAACAAAGTATTTCCAGTTCCTCCCATAAGCTACTTTTATGCAACATATTGTAACTAGATTATTTTGAACAAACTTTATACATTAAATAAGTTAAAAATAAGAAAAATAAACAGTTTTTATTTTACTTTCACCTAATCTTTTTCTGAAACTCATTCTTTAGACTTTCCCTTCTCCCTAAGAACTTCTTTTATCATTTCTTCAAGGGTGGATTGGCTGGTGACAAATCTCTTGTTTTGTTTGTCTGAGAAATTTTTAATTTGTTCTTCACTTTTAAAGAATAATTTTGCTGTGTATAGAATTCTAGGCTGGTTGTTTTTTCCTATAAAGATTTTAAACATTTCATTATACTCTTCTTCCTTGCAAGGTTTTTGATTAAAAGTAACCTGTAATTTTTATGCTTTCTCCTTTATAGATATTATTCTGCTGGCTTTTTTCAAGATCTTTTTCTTCACTTTTGGTTTTCAGCAGTTTGAATATGATATGCCTAGGTATGCCTAGGTGTACTTTTTTGATAACTTACTTGATCTTTAATGTTTGTGGTTTACTATTTCTCATTAATTATTTAAAATTATTAACTTTTATTAAGATATTTCTGCTCCATTTTCTTTTTTCCTTCTCTAATTATCTCTTTATTATATCTTTTCTAATTATCCTAGTTCATAAATGTTCTTTTTGAATTTTCCTATTCTTTTTTTTTTCTTTTTGCCTTTGAAGTTGAGGAGTTTCTATTGCCATAATGTAAAGCTCACAGATTTTCATCTTTTTCAGCTATGCCTAAAATGGTGATGAGCCCATCAAAGGAACTCTTCACTTTTATTTTAAATCCTTGCATTTCCTTTTGATTCATTTTTAGTTTTCATCTCTCTGTTTATAATACCTGCCAGTTCTTGTATTTGTTTACTTTTTAGATTAGAAGAGTCCTTTATAAAATTGTGTATAATTCTAAAATCTGGGTCATATCTGAATCTGGTTGTGAAACTTGCTTTCTTTTCAGACTGTTTTTGGTTTACCATTTAGTGTGTAGCTTTTTTTGAAAACTGGACATAATATATGGGTAAGGAATTGAAGTAGATAAGTCTTTAGTGAGACGTTTTATGTTAATCTGCCTGGGAGTTTTTCCGTGTTTGTTGTTTTGGTATCAGAGTCTTTGGTTTCCTGTGTGTCCCTGTTTTTCTCTCCTCTATTGTCTTTGGTTTTCCCTAAAAACTCTTCAATAAGTAGAGCCTGCTTTTGTAGCTCTTTATAGCTTAATCCACTGTTATTGTACTGGAGTTTTGTTGTTATGTGATGGTAAGATGGGGGAGGGGAAACATTTATATTCCTGTGATTAAATACACCTTTTAGTGGCCTTCACTTGGGACAGGAACTTCACGAGTGTTTCTTATCTCAACCCCACCCCCACTTAGGTGAGACAGGAAGTCTACAATTGTCTGAAATTGAGAGTAATTTCACTTCTCCTGAGATGGATAAGGACCTGGTAAGGTATTTTTTACCTGGAGAGGAGGCCTATGGGACAGAGAATGCTGTAGGAATACTTGAAAATATTCTTTCTTTCTCATCGCTTGCTAGATACCTGAAGCTCTTTTGTTTGTTTTCAGTCTTCTCAGTAAGAAGTAGGTGGGGTCTCTGGAGATAATACTCTTGAAAGTGTCATTTCTCTCTCTAAGGCCGTGAGCCCCAGGAATTTCTCAGTGTCATGGTGGTCCACACTCAGCTTTTAACAATTTATAAAAATTACCATTTAAGCCTTCCAACAGTTTATGGCTCTAGTTACTTCTGCTCCCGGTAAGCTTATCTCTGTTGCATTTCTCTTCACATTATTTACCTTTCACTACAGACTTCAGAGTGGAAGTTTGTGTTGTGACTTCAATTTGCTGATAGGTCTAAGAAAAGTCATTCATTTTTAGTTTGTTTTTTTTTACCTTATAGTGAAGACAACTTCTAAGCTCTTTACATGTCACAACTTAAACCATAGGTCTCATTAGTTTTATTTGGTTTAAATGTTTCATTTTTCATGTATATTATCATGTCACTTGCAAATAGAGATAGTTTATTTTTGATCTCCTTAATAATTATGATTATTTCTTAGTGTTAGATAATGGAGACGGTTGACATTACACCTTGTTTCTAACTTTAATGGGAATGCCTGTGGTGATTTTAACTGGCATGCTATCTTTAGAGCAATGTGGGTGGTGTAGCACATTAAGGAAGTAGCCATAATTTTCTATATATTGAATGTTTTAATTAGGGAAAGGTATTGAATTTTGTCAAAGGTTTTTCAGTATATCTGGAGAAATCATATGTTTTTTCACTTTTATCAAGTAATAAGGTGAGTTATCTTCTTGGAACTTCTAGCATTGGAGTGTTGTTAAATTTATGAAGTAAACCCTACTTTGCCATGTTGTGTTTTTAAATATACTATTGTATTTATCAGTATGAAGTCATTATCTCTGAAAATAATTTATTTTCTAGCACTGTCCACTAAAAAGTCTTGACACAATGAAAGCTTAGCCTCAGTGAACACACCTAGTTCCGTTCTTCATACCATGTCTCGTTCAGAATCAGAATTCACTGGGGATCTGCCATGTGGGGGAGATGCTTTGACAGGAATAAAACTGGATTTAAGTTACTGGCACCAAAAGCGAGGTAGTACCATATTCAACATTAATTCAAAGTCTCATTCTGGGCAGTTGTTGCAACAAAAATATTAAAGTTGATAATATAATTTATGTGGTTCATTCTATAAAAACAAAACTATAACACATAATAGATTTTAATTTGTGAATAGATGCCAAATGCCATGAAATGCTTTTGTAACACAGTTGCCCTGATTGTCTTAGGGCAAGTATTTCAGAGTTTGTAACCTCAACAACTTTTTGCCATGTGAGCATTCCGAAAGTATTGATCTCTTCTGAGGTGAAATGCCAAGCGAAAGTCATATTAAGCTAGTTTATATAATGTATGTGTGCACTTGTTGGTATGTTGTGTGTGGCATACACACACACTGAGGAAAATGTGCAAAGAACTTTAGAGAGTTTTTTAAGTCATAGAGTGTAGAGGAAACACAGCCCTCGATCCAGTTGTAACTAACAGTGCTTCAAATTAGGTGTAGAGATTTATAAGCAGTACAAGTTAGTGTTTTTTAATTCTACTGTTCAACTGTGAATTACCAAAGTTAGGCCAAAGGCTAATAAAGATCTCTGTTTAATCAAGAAACTTGACATAATTTTACTGTTGACCTCAAGTTCTCGAGCTAATATGTTTTACTGAATCCTCCCAAGAAGTTACTCAGGGGCCTCCCTGCTGGTGGAAAAGGGGCTTCAGTGGGCAGGGCTTCTGATCACCTCGCCTCAGGTGAATCGTGTCTCTGTGCTAGGTTATGTATATAGGATATTCGAGTTGGGTTTTCGATGGCAAATGTACTCCATGGAGAGAAACACAAATGTCTGAAAGTCACTGGCCTGCTCACCTGGGCTATTTGCACAGCTTGTATTATATACTTCCATTTGCTTCAGCTGATGACTAGATGTTTGCGATGCCTCCTTCTGAACCACTTCCCACCTTATGTCAGGGCTCTGCTCCTTTCTTGTTCTCTCTTCTGACTTAGAGGAGAGGCTACTAATTTTTTAAATTGATTTCAAAATTTATCTTTTTGAGCCAACTTATATTCTTTAAGAATTGGTTTTCCTGAGTGTTTTTAATTATTTAACAAACAAAATGTGAGTGAAAGTAAAAAGCGATGCTATTTAATAATTTCCTAACTATTTTCACATCTGCCCTCAAATTGTTATTTGTAACTTACTTTAATAGTTTTAACATAACTTCCTCATGTAGACTTCACGGGCATTTTCAATACAATGAATCCCATTTTGTGGAATAAGGGATCAAGTCTCTAAAAGTTAAAGATAACATGATCAGTCAGTGATCAAACCAGGAGAAATTCTCTGACTCCTGGTGTGATATTTTTTATTTAGCATTCCAAGAATAGTATTAATTAGACATAGTAGCTAATATTTCTTGACATATGTTAGAGTAACATGAGAACTAATATTTAACTGTGTTTGTCCTCTGCTCTTGACACTAGATTGAGTACTGCAGATTATTCCCTCATTTATTCCTTATAATGATCCCATAAAATAAATATATCAAAATTGAAGGAGTTTAATAATATATTTTCCCAATGCCATACACTAATATGTGTTACATCAGGATTATAATTTAACATTTTTTTTCATTCCAGTGGGCATGGTCTTAATTTATTTCCTATACTGCCATTTGAGGAAAGAAGGGGAAAAAAATCTCAGTGAGAACCCTGAACTGAGAAGGAGACCTTATAGAACTAGTTTTACATAAAAATCAGAATGTGTGCCAGATTTTACATATATACAAAGTCCGATCTACATCTCTCATCTGTGTTGACCATAATGACGTTCCATGAGAAAGAGGTAAAAGGTGGGACATAGAGAAGGCAGGGGCAACTCAATTTAATTTGTGGTGCATGGGACCAAGTACCAAATAACTTTTTCAGAGTCACAGGATAAATAAATGTTACTATCCCATTAGATGGGGAGAGGCCTTTGGTACAATATCTGTTCTTTATTGGTCATTCTATAATTAGCAACTACCACAGTATCTGACATTTTAATTAAAACTTCTTAAATAAAAAAGTGAATGAATGAAAAGTAATTATGAGAATCCAGTTATTCTGACTTCTAGCCCACAAATATTGAACTCGCTCCTTATTCAGCTAAATATATGATACAGGGGCTTTTATCTTCATTATCAAAGATTCCAGAGATGAGGTCTAAAGTGAAAGCTGCATTGCCCCGACTGGTGTGGCCCAGTGGATGGAGTACCAGCCTGTGAAACAAAACATCACTGGTTCAATTCCCAGCCAGGTACCCAGTTGGGGGGTGTGAGAGGCAATCAATTGATGTTTCTCTCCATCTCTTTCTCCCTCCATTTCCACTCTCTACAAACAAATAAATAAATAACATCTTTAAGTGAAGGCTGTATTTAGATCCAGGGTTGTCCAAACTTTCGGTGTCTCTGTGTCTCACTGGAAGAAGAAGAGTTGTTTTGGGCCACACTATAAATACATTGCAACATGTAATCATGCAAAAAATCACATAATGTTAAGTAAACTGACGATTTTATGTTGGGTGGCATTCATAGCCATCCTGGACCACATGCAGTCCACGGGTCACAGGTTGGACACACCTGGATCCCTTAGAGTAGGATCAAAGGATGTCTAAGCAACTTAAAGAATAAAAAAAAAGTTTTATCCTGGAAAATCTTGAGGTACATGCACTGTTGACTTTTGCAGTAAGCTAAAACAATCTGTGAATATTAGTGAGAGAATAATAAGGGACAGCTTGTAGAGTCTAGCAAAATAAATCAAACATTTTGTATGAATCAAAAAGCTTACCATTATACAAATTAAAAATGTATGTTGATAAGAGAATGTGAATAATATATTTCAGTATTCATTAAATTTTGACTAAAATTCAGAACTTAGATTATGTTGCATTAGCTTCATAAAGATGGTGAGGTAGAGATGGGGGCAGTGAAGGGTAAAGGGAGACAAAATAGTGACAAGATGATTTGACTTTGGGTGGTGTGCACACAATGTAATTATACAGATCATGTATCATAGAAACCTAAAGACTCTTATTAACCTGTTAACACTTGAAGCCTATAGAATCTTATTAACCAATGTTATCCCAATAAATTTAATAAAAGTAAATATAAAATAAAATATAAGGAAAGAAAAAACAAAAAACTACTTGTTTAAGATTTCTAACTAAAGGAAGTTTATCTTCATCTAAAAAAGAAGATGGTGTCCTCATGTAATTTATGACAATTTCATAATCTAAATATGCTGTGCTTTATGCATAGTACTCCATAAATATCTTCTGAATACCATCTGTATCTATTTTTAATTTTTTTCTATTTGAATTTTAAAACCTCCAAATCTACAAAGAATAACATCATATACACACACAACAGCCACTGAAGTTAATCAAACAAAATCTGCAAGTTCTCCGAGACAGAACATGGCTCACTTTTTATCTTGCCACACTGATACAATCCTGTCCCAAGGAAGTTCTCTCTCTCATTATAAAACTAATTTTTATGCAATATCTCCTTTCCAGAGACTACATTTTATTTCTGGTTACTGGATAATGGATAAGATCTGCAAAGAAAAGGGAATTTTAAGATAGAACAATGTTAATAATAAAATATTGGCATATTAAATTACTTTGAATAAGCAGAAAGATAAGAATAAAAGGTGAGGTTGAAAAGTAAGAAATATCAGTTTGGCTGAACAGTGCTCACAATTTATTTTGGTAAGATTATAAAATAAATTATTGGTCTTAGTATGTTATTGTTAGTTGTATTTAACACACATCTTCCGTGTTGTAAATAGATGATGTTAATATTGTCCATCCAAAGAGAGTTTGAGTGGACTTTTAAAAATGACATTTTTATCCATACATGCAGAGCTTGGGGCTGGTGACATCTAAGACTACTTCTAGATAAATCCAGAAGGGAGTAATAAGAAAGAGGAAAGTTACTGAAAAAGATAGGACAGAGCAACACATGAGTAAGGCAGATGATGAGTTATTATTGCTAATTTATTACTTTACTGTGTTATTTTAAAATCAACTAAACATACAGTCACATTGGTCACATACAAGAGGAATTGTAGGTATTTGTAATTATATTTAATTCTGCACTTTTAACCAGGAGTTTGACAATTCCTTGCTGAAATGGACCAACTTCTGGTGAAACATGGAGGATTGAACTCCCCAAGGTGATAACATGGAGGAACTTACGTGGTGGTTTTTGGTTAATTAGCATGAGTAAAGTTGTTTGCTGAACTGCAATAAAAGGTGAGCAGGGGCATGACCTGACTCTCCAGCTTCACATCATGGACACACACGCACACATACCAGCTTCACAGCTTCATGCTTTAGTCAGAACAGTTACGTATCCCCTTTTTGTATTGTTAATATTAGCATTCTATAATTTCATTTTGGAAAGAGGTTTTACTACTAAATTGTTTTACACCATACCTTGAATGTAGTAAAATGTATAAAGTCTGGTTTGGTATTTTTATAAATACAGTTAAATGATGGAAAAATCACATTGCTGTTATAATATATTGCTATTCTTATCAGTGGTCCTTTCACACTGATGTTCGCATAGAAAAGCCTCCAGCTTGTATTATTTTCACTAAAGTTTGATGTTTTTTTTTCTTATCTCTAAGCACCTCTGGTGTCTGTGACCTGAAGCTCATTTTTTATGATAATTTAACACATTGATATTGATAAGAAAATTTTGAACATTTTTGGTGAATATGTAGTTACTATGAATTAAGGTCCATTTTATTATATAGCAAAAAATTGAATATTAATTGATTAAAAGTGAACTTTCAATACTATTTTTATATACTTGTTCAACAGAACTTCACATCACATGGTCCCATTTACAGCAAACAATTGTCACTTTATGTAATATGTGTGCGCATGGGCATTTTAATCATTAACTGCAAATTTTGGACAGCATTACTGATGTCAAATTGATACTTCATAAACTGCATATTACAGCATATGGTTCAGTATGTTCTATAGGCACACGGATATAGCCCTGAAGTTATACTACAATCAAGATAAGAAACCTACATCGCAACCAAACACTTACCAGTGCTCCTTTGTAATACAATCACTTCTTCCCCCAAACACTTACCAGTGCTCCTTTGTAATACAATCACTTCTTCCCCCAAACACAAAAAGACGGCCAATCTGATTTCTGTTGCTGAAAATTGATTAGCATTTCCTAGAATGTTGTATAAATAGAATCATACAGTATGTATGATTAGGCTTCTTTCACTCAGCGTAATTATTTTGAGATCCATCCATGTGGTTACTTGTATCCATAACTGTTTACGTGGATGTACAGTTATATAACTCCCCTGGTGAGTCACTCTCAGTACTTGGCTGTTACGGATCCAGCTGCTCTAATCACTTGTGCACATCTTTGTGTGACTATGTTTTCATTCCTCGTGGGTAAATACATAGGAGTGAAGTGTCTGGATTCTATGGCATGTATGTGTTTACCATGTTAAGGAACACATATGCACATTTTTTAATCTAATTTTCCCTCTAGGTTTGCCCACTTGTGCTGATCCCACTGATTGGGACAGGTCTGTGTAGAAACAGCACGACACACTTGCCGTGAGCCCGGTTCCCAACCACTCGCATCTGATTGTGTCTTTGACAAGGACCATTCACTTACTTCTATAAATTGGCCTTTTAGTTTTGAGACTTAAAAATCCCCTTATAGAAAGAACATAATTCTTGCTTAGGGTTTGCCCAAATATTTGTTTTGTAGCATTCTAGTGTTCTATTTTATATATAAATAGCTGCCAACTTAAGCTACTTTATTTTGCTAGTGTAGGCAAATTTTATGTCTCATAAAGCAAACTTCAATCCAGCAACCTTGAATAATATATGCAAAAGTCTAATATAGATCTGGGTTACTGTCTTGCAGTGCAACATCTCCTCAGCAATATGGAACTTCTTTTTTTTTTTTAGTTCAGTAAAACAGGAGTGTCAGGTTTGGATATCCTGTTTAGCCTTACATAATATCTGTGGCTGGAACACAGCAAGCGTTTTTTTTTTTTTTTTGCTTTATTATTGTGCCCGAGATTTCTTTGCAAATCTAGACAGATGAATTTGGTTAGGGCCATTGATATACCTGACTACCTAACAATTTATGGAAGTAAAAGATTTCCTGCAGGTTAAAAATAATCCCTACTGGGAAATCAAAACACAACTTTCCTTTCCCTCAAAATCTTTGTTAAAGAACACTTTTATAAAATCACTTTCCAGGACACTAAAAATGTTATACATGAAATAATGAAGCAACTGCTTTTACAGATCCACAGAGTTACAAAGGAGACCAGGCATCCTGGTGAATGAGCATGGGGCTGAGTAAGGGGAATTTCTCTGTTTCTGCTCTCACAGTCTTCTTTAGTGTTTGCTCTGATAATGAAGACATACGCTGCAAACTTCCCCTCAGCTTTGTAATCTCTGATCTGTGTCTACATCAGCTTAAATATCATGCCACATTGGTAGACCTATTGCAATGTGACAAGGCCAGCTTTGCTTCTCTGCAGTAAGTTGTGCAATTTTGCTGTTTCTTTACTGCTGACATGTCTTTGTAATGGTGCATTCATCCTTAAGCAGATTTGTGTAGCACTCACTGCTTGTCCTCCCCATGATAAAGTCATAAATATATATTGTAAAAACTTAGAAACCAATAAGTTATAAAGAAGACAAGATATAATAGTCTACAACTCTCCTTTTTGTATACATATGCAATATGTTTTTATAATTAGAATATGTGTATATATATATGTATACATTCAGTTAAAAGTGTATTAAGCGCACTTTTTTCCATTAGAAAGTCTCTGAAACTCTTATTTTAATACCTATAAAATAGCTTTTCTAAAAAATTAATATATTTAATATTAGGTCACCCTCTTTAGCTGTCTATTCTAAGAATAAGAAGACAAATTCACATAGTTAGAGTTTATTTGGCACAGACTTTAGTGAGGAAGGTGAGACTTCTGCATTCAAGCAGAGTAGAGTTTGTTTGATAGCCATGGTGGCAGTGTTTGCACACACAGGTGGAAGGTCAGGGTGTGATTTTAGTCATCTGTTGTCACCACTGCTGCTGCTGTTACTACTGTTACTGCTGCCACCATGATCATTGCCCCACCTCTAACACTACTGCTACTGCTACTGTTATCATTATTATTATTATTGCATTGTCTCCAGCAACAGCGCACCTCGCCCTCATAGAGTAATGACAGTAATTGACCTGCCACTATTCTCAGTGGCATCATCAATTACGTCACTGCCTATGAAGAGCCCTCACATTGTTCTAAGTAGTCCTCAACAAAACAAGCGCCAAGAGTTCTTTCTCACCCCCTGAAACGTTAACAATCCAAGTGGGACTTGTGATCTAGGATTGTGTTGAACATTTCAAAACAAGGGTGTCCTGCTAATCCCAAGGTTTTTTTAACACAAATACTATCTTTCCTCATACATTGTATCCAAACCTGCAATAGATTTATAGAGTGAATGGGGAATTGAAGGGTATTTTATAAATCATTTAGTTTAGTCCTTTCATTTACTTCTGAAGAAGCTGAGCTCTGAACAAGCAAAGTACTTGTTTGAGGTCACAAGCTGTTTTTTTAATTGTATTTTTTTCATTACCATTTATCCCCCTTAAACTCCACTCCTCCTGCAATCACCACACTGTTGTCTGTGTCCATGAGTCCTTTTTTATTTTTGCTCAATCTCTCTACCCCTGAGCCTCCCCCCATCATAGCTGCCATCTTGCTCTCCATCTATGATTCTGTCTCCATTTTGCTTGTTAGTTTAGGTTGTATATTAGGTTCTACATATGAGTGAAATCATATGGTGTTTGGTAATATGATTGGCTTATTTTACTTAGTATAATGTGCTCCAGGTCCATCCATGCTGTTGAAAAGGGTAACATTTTCTTCTGTTTTATGGCTGAGTAGTATTCCATTGTGTAAATGTTCCACAGTTGTTATATCCACTCACCTACTGTTGGACACTTGGGCTGCTTCTGTAGCTTGGCAATTACAGATAACGCTGCACTGGACATAAGGGTACTTATATTCTTTCGAATTAGTGTTTCGGATTTCTTCAGATAAATTCCCAGAAGTTGGAATTGCTGGGTCACAAGACAGATCTATTTTTAATTTTTTGAGGAATCTCTTTATGGCTTTCCACAGTGGCTCCACTAGTCTGCATTCCCAGCAACAGTGCAAAAGAGTTTCCCTTTCTCCACATCCTAGCCAGCATTTTTTTTATTGATGTATTGATGGTGGCCATTCTGGTCAGTATGAGGTGACTGATACAATGGACTAAAGATAGTTTAGTCAATACATGGTTTTTAGAAAATTGGACAGATACATGCAGAAAAATAAAACTAGGCCACCTTCTTATACCACACACAAAAATAAATTCAAACTGGATTAAAAAATTAAATGTTAGACCTGAAACCGTAACGTTACTAGAAGAAAACATAGGCAGTAAAATCTCAGACATTGCTTGTAGCAATATTTTTTCTGATATATCTCCTCAGGCAAGGGAAACAAAAGAAAAATAAACAAATAGGACTATATCAAACTAAAAAGTTTTTGCATGACAAAAGAAACTATTAACAAAATAAAGACAACCCACTGAACGGGAGAACATATTCACTGATGCATCTGATAAGGGGTTAATGTGGAAAATTTATAAAGAACTTATACAACTCAACACCAAAAAACATACAATCCAATTTAAAAATTGGCAAAGGACCTAAATAGACACTTCTCCAAAGAGGACATACTGGTGGCCAATAGACATATGAAAAGATGCTCAATGTCACTAATCATCAGAGAAATGCAAATTAAAACCACAATGAGATCACAAGCTATTAAGGGCAGCATTTTTGACCTAGTATCCAGTTAAATAATCTTTATATTATGTTCCACCACATTTGTTGCCTTAATGAAGGAACTTTTGCAAGTTACTTACCTTAGGTTTTCTGTTTATAATTTGGAAATAGGATATAAAGTCACAGCTCTGTCCAAAACACATTTAATGGTTTTGCTGATTAGTATAGCCTAATTCATATAGAACTTCAAAGAGAAAAGCAGGGCTCGGGAGCATTTCCTTTTGCAGATGCATTGGCACACTTCTGCTCATTCTAAGGGCCAAAACTGAATTCACCGCAAGCCTAGTATAACTTAAAGCCAAGGTGCCAGTCTGTGAAATAAGCAAGATGACTTTTAGTCTGGTTTTCAAAGACAATATATCCTTCAAGGTAGGTTGTCCCATGTTTGCTGAGGTCCAGAAATTATATCTGGAGTAGGAAAGAGGAGATTAATGACCAATCCTGTGTTGTGCTTGCTGATCAAAGCCCCAGAATACCTGGCTTGACTTGCTCTGTGGCTGTATTCATGCTGTTTGAAGCTCACTTTCTAGACTTGTGAGTTTTAACTGCCTAACTCCCACATTTAGCGTGCACTTGTGACTACTGCACCACACTGTTCAGAAGTGAGCACTGGGGCCCACTCTGCACTAACCCTCTATTAGCTGTGTGATGTTGGGCAGGTTCTATAAAGCTCAGTTTCCTCAGCTATGGAATTAAAATGATGACAATTTACCTCTTTAGGTTTATTGTTAGCATTGAACAAGAAATGTGGAATGATCTGGCAGAATTGTTCATGAATTCTATTAAGACATCAATTTAAAATGATTATCTCACTTTTCTGTTTAAAAAAAGTGTCAAGATCCTGATTTGGGTCTGGATATTTGTACTATTTGAACTTTCCAAAAATATGCTTTCATCCAAATCCTATTCTTCATGGTTTCATTAATCTTTCATATCTTTATTTAAACCTCAAGCTGGAATACTTTCTATGACAGTTTTCATGAATTAGACATGCCGTCCTGGGAATCAGAGCTAGATCGCCAAGTCATTACTGGTGAATAAGTGCAGTGATATCGAAAGGCCACTTTCATTTGTGACCCTCTTGCTGATTTGCTGTGTGTTTTTCTAAAGCCATCAGCCTCATCGGTGCCTTAGGAGCAGAGGCATGATTGCCCACAACCCTTCTGATAGAGGGATGATGGCCAAAATATGATCTCCCCTGTGTGATTCTATCATTGCTTCAGTCCTTAGAAAGGCCTTATATAAGCTTAAGTGATTATAATGATCACCCTTATGATAAACATCATAATCCAGAATCAACCATAGGGCATCAAATGATTGGCTATTTGATGGCTGTTCGCCTGGGTAGGTTTTGAAGCAGCAAACTTATAGAAACTTATTTTATAAAAAATACATGAATCTCTAAGAATCAGGGTTGCATCTCCTGTGACAATTATGTCCTACAGGCTCAGGATTTGTCTGCCCAGATCATCCTCTTTGACACCATGTTTTATCACATCCTCTGGTACATAATAGATACATTCTTTTCTTTTACTTTAGGGTATATATATATTTTTTACATTCTACAACTTAACTCTGTCAAACTATATTTCAATTGCTGTAGCTTGTAAGGGTTATAATACTCACCCAGGCACCTCAGTTCCATCATATGGAATAATTCATATGGTGTTATAGTCTCACATACTAGAAGAGAAGAAAGAAATGGCTTGTGAAACGTACAATGATAAAGGTACCTAGAGGGAGTTTTGAATTGTTTTTTGAAAGATTATAAGAAAATCTATCAATATCTATTGTGGCAAATAGGAACATATGTCTTTATTTGCATTTTTACTCATTTTCTTTTCTGTTTCCTTTCTTGTAGTCATTCACTAAACACTACCTTCATTGAGCACCTAATATCTGCTGGGCAATGAGTCAGTCACTCAAGTTACAAACCTGTGAATAATACTAGAAGCCTTCTTACTCCTTGTGAGAACTAGAAGATACATTTATTGGGAAATTAATCATATTTCTAATTAATATGATAGGCTGGAATAAGTTATATTTCAATCAACTAAACTCAACATTTTTAGCAGCTTTTCCCTAATATTGAGATCTCCTAGTACTAGAAACATATCATCCAAATTAATATTATGTTGAAACATGAACTCATAAAATCCTAAAACTCAAAGGACTTGAAGAAATTATCAAACCTTACTGAATTCTGATCTCCCTTTTAAATAGAAAAAATAGGAGATTTACCTAAACATAAAATTAATTGGTGGCAAAGGTAGAATGAAAACACAGGTATTCTAACTTGCACTAATCTACTCTCTAACACAAGCCTAACAAATTTCAGCCAATATAAGGGATACCTTCTCAGTTTACCTTGGGGTACTTCATGTTTATTCCCATCTTCTGCCTGAAATTTTTAAGAAAATGTCTCTATCTCACCATTCCATCTCAGTCTCAAACCTTCTAACTCTGGAGAATGTCTTTTATTTCTATCTAATAGCCTTATCTTCTATCTCTCTTGAGGGAAAGAATTGTTTTATTTGTGTGAAGATGTCCAGTATCTACAATAATAGCCTGTTTATAAACATAAAAAGACTCTCAAATATGAAAGTCGAGATGACTTCACTTGATTTTTCTAGCATCTTTATTATTGATCAAGCAAACTTGGACTATCCCTGCACATCTCTACATAATAATTTCTTATGGCAAGTAAATTTAAAAAAAAAAAAAACAGAATGAAAACAGCTTAATAGATGCTGGTATTCATGCTGCAACCAAGTTTGTAATTTTATGTTCATAAATCTTTTGGTATTGTCTTCCAATGTTTGGTTAAGACTAAAATGATTAAAGAGTGCCCTCTTCTGTTGAGTAACCATAATGGTATTATATGGGGTATGAATTTCTGTCCATGATTTCAGACGTGCAAGAAAAAAATTACTCTTTATTTTTATGTTTCCTAAGGCAACTAAGTTTTATCTTTGCTCATAGAAATTCAAATATAGTTCCTGGGCCTCCTCCTTTCCCCCACCACCTGTGTTGTGACCTGTGAGCTACAGTTCTAGAGCAGTAGTTCTCAAGAGGATGTTTCTGTTTCTCCCCAGCATTTGGAAACATCTAGAGATATTTGTGATGGTCACATCTTGGGATGATCCTACTACACATGGTGGGTAGAAGCTAGGGGTCATGCTAAACCTTCCAAAATATTAGAGACAGCCTCTTTCAACCACAATAAGCAAGTTTTCAATAGTGCCAAGGCTGAGAAGCTTCTAGACTTTGACAATATTCAGGCACCTGAGAGAACCACCCGTCGTTTGTCATTTTCTTACACTGGTTGTCAATGAGAAGCTCGCTGCACTAGCACATGTAGCTTCTCAGGGTTTACTACTTGCTGTTTCAATGAAGAATTTGTGGCACAGGACCCTAGTGAGATGTGAAACTGGTTGGGTTTGGTAGATGGCATTTTCTCTGAATTTTTTGTATCTACACTGCATTGCTAATGGAATATATGCCTGCCTTCCTCACCTTCCAAGTCTACAAATTTTGAGCTTGTGAAAAATCTCTGCTCAGAATCTATTGTCTCTAATTTTCATAGGCTTTATATTGCATTTACCAACAAAAAGTTTGTTTAGTTTTTTCTGTAAAATAAAAGACACATTTTTCATTTTCACCAATAACTTTATTGATTTGGGTATTTTGAGTATGTTGGCTATCTCCTGCTGTTGGCTTTAGTGGATAGAGACCAAGGGTGCTGCCAAACATCTTCCAATGTATGAGACAGCCCGATAGCAAAGAATTATTTGGCCAAAATGTCAATAGTAGCAAGAAAGTTCTCAAGCCACTTTTAATGTGTTCAATCAGTCACATTGCCTTCTCCATACACAGCACAAATCTTTTTTGTGTGTGTTACAGCTGCATTTTTACTTTTCTTGAAATAATAAAACATAATATGCCAAAAATGTTGCACATTATCTTTCATTTCAATATTAAAATGGCTGCACAAAAATGCACTAATTTTGATAATTTTTTAATGCATGCTGATATGACAGCTGTCACAATACAATGTATCCAAATTGTTTCAAACTAAGTTAAAGACAACTAAGCACTAGTAGAGCCATCAAACAGAAAAAAACTAAATGAACTTTTTGGCCAATTCAATAAAAGGTTCAGGAATCTTTACCTTAAACTTTCACATAGTCGAGGAATGATTAAATCAACACCTATTAAAGGCAGAAGACAAAGGATTAAACATTACCCCATAGCTCAAAAGTGTTCTTATGACCTTCTTGTGATTTATTGGTCATAAAAATAATTCATTTCACTATCCAGTTAGGAAATTGTACTGAGGACATAGTATATGCTGTCTCAGGTGCTCAGCATGATAAACAAGACAGACAACAACCCTGTTTCTCTGGAAGTCATGTTCTAATGGGGCAAGATCAAAACATATCTTCTTTCAAAGAAAGGGAAAAGAAAAATATATAATTTGGGTTGTAATCATGAAAAGAGACCCAAAAGAAAACATATGAAGGGATGAAATACAATGAAGTGGGGGAGAGGGTTACTTTTAGATAGACTGGCCAGGGAAGACTGGATAGGGCTGCGCTCCCATGGGGAGAAGGATCCAGCATGTGAAAGCTGTAGGAAGAGCATGCATTATGGGACAGCAGTGGATACAAAGAGCCAAAGAACTTGATGTAAAAAGAACAGGGCATGTTTAAGGAGTACAAATGCATCAGGAATGTTGCTGGTTTCTAAGCATTCAGAATGATAGAGTTCCAGTTTCTTAGGCAGAGGTGTGTGAACTCAATAGGGGCATTTCTTAATTTTCTATTATTTTAAGTAGCATTATTGATATAACTATTCCTATTTTTAAAAGTATTTTAATTCTGGATCTCTACTTTGATATTTTAAAATCATCCTCTGTTATCAGCTCAGCTAGGATGATCTCACTGAACATATGATGCTCCAGAAGACTCTCCATAGTGTCTTTCCTAACAGCTTCTCTGAGTGTTAGACATCTGTGACATTGCTGTGGTGGTTATTTGATTCAGTAAAGCCAGTGACAGATAGTCAGAGAAGTATAATTTAAGATTAAATCATGTGTATGATTTAAAATTCAACCTTAATTCTGAGAGGAAAACACCAAGCATGACTATGGTGTCCTAAAATTTCTTTCTTTCTTTCCTTCCCTTCCTTCTTCCCTTTGTTCCTTCCTCTTTCCCTTCCCTTCCCTTCCCTTCCCTGCCCTGCCCTGCCCTGCCCTGCCCTTCCCTTCCCTGCCCTTCCTTTCTGCCATGCAGTGATCACTGTTTTTCAGCTTTCAACATTAAACATTTATAAAGTCTGTGCAAGTGAATTTTTAATTGTAATGATATCACTCCTCACCTACGTGTCTCACTAGAGATTCTAAAGGATTTAATTCTATAGAAAACATCGAGCTCCTTGATGTGGAAAAAGACAATATCAATGCAGTCATTTCTATCTCAGTCATATATATATAATTAAAACCACCAATTTACTGTAACACTCAAGTTTAATGTTCACTACTGTTTATTGAAGTCCTAGTTTCTATAAAAATACCTCAGCCTAAATATTTCAACTTTTATACTTGTCCTCGGCCTCTTTTGCATAAATAAACTGAGATCTTCTAAAAATTGTAATCATAAACAATATTGAAACATCAGTGTTTTCTCGTTACCAAGTAATTTTCCAGTCCGTCCTATTATTTCATCCTCACAATAACCCCAAGAATTGGGTAGTATTTCTGCCAGTTTACAGGTGAGGAAACTAAGCTTATTTCGATTTACTTTGAGCTGCCTAGGCTTCACAATAAGTAAGAGCTAAAATAGCAAAACACAAAATAGTTTTTCTGAATTCTGGTACAAGAAATGACTGAGTAATTACTGAGCTTACTAACACTGTTTCCAGAAACAATTGGATATCTTTTTCTTGATCTTGTCTTGAGACAGCTCAGCTTAGAGGAGTTAATTGCCACATTCCTGAGAATCCATGTTAGAGTGAATCTTTGCAGGGGCCAATTTAATAGATACTTTTACTCTAACATGTGATTAAATCAGATCAAGGAACATCTTTACTAGGGATTTAGGAGAATGCAGTGCGTGTAGAGTTTTACTAAATCCCATTTAGCCCAATGACCTCATGCACCTCCAACTGGGTGAATGTAACTATGGCCAACCAGTAAGTACCATATCAATCCAGAACAATAAATTTGGGTTACAGTGAAGGTGTCCAAATTTCCACAAAACTTGCATCAAAAAATATAAAATGTTGTGATGGGATTGAGGACAGAAGAGTAAAAAAAGAAGAGAAAAATCAATAAACAGTAAGAAACAAACTTTCTGAACCCCAGTTATATCTCTTACTTAAAGCATGTTGGTACAATTTAATGTCAGAACAAACTTTGGGACAAGGTTTTATTGTACAAAATGTGGCACTAACTAAACCAAAGTTTAAATGGTTAAACAAATTTTCTAAGTCCCATAATGACTAATTGAAGGGCCAGAATTCAAATTCAAGTGTGCATTCTCAACAATACAGGCAGGATCTTTCTACCATATGACCCAGCCTCTAAGGGCATCTCCCTTCCCTCAGAATGAAAATTGATTGGAAACACACATACATGCCCTCCACACACATACCCCTTCCAGATATTTAACTTACTGAAGTCACCAAATGAGTAAAAGCAAACTCTTTTTTAAATTTAATTTTTTAAATTACAGTTTATATTCAATATTACACTGTATTAGTTTCAGGGGTACAGAATAGGGCTTAAACAGTCATATACTCTACAAAGTACCCCTGATATTTCCAGTAAGTGTGCAATTTAGGTAGCCTATCTTCCTTCCCCTTTTTTAAAAATATTTGCTCTTTCTATTATTATTTGTCTTTAGTCCTGAAGGAATTAATGTATCATTTAATACATAAGCAAAGTATTCATATTCCTTTCTCAGTTTTTACTTAAATTATACTATTGCACATTTGACTTTTTTTTTAATGCCATCCAGCTGCTTGCCTTACAGAATGCAGAACGCTGCAGCAAGTGTTTTGAACACTCCCCCATTGGTTTTGTTCATGAAAAGAAGAGGTCAGTTGTGGTGGCTCAGCAAGAAAACTGAGTGTTAAAGACAAAGAAAAGCACAGAAGTCTGTGGGCGTAAATGGGCAGCTTTTCTCTTCCTGCAGTATCACCAACCAAAATGGTGCTCGTGACTTCTGACAGCAGCAGTGGTTCTTAGTTTCTCTTAAATAACTTTTTATGTTGGGGGCGAATAAAATATTGCAATCAATGATGAAGTTATCTGTCACTACATCATAGAGGGTGACCCAAGTAATAAATACGAGACATTTATAAGAAACAGATCACAGTAGGGTCACCAGACAGCCTTCGGTTGTAAAACAGAACCCAAGAGAGAGAATTTGATCAAGTGAATTTATTCAGATGTCACAGGGGCTGATGATGTGTTGAGGAGGGAAATTGCAAAGATCCTTTCTCAAGCATACTGTGGGATGGATGCACAGAAATGGATAGTAATAAATAAGCAACTGTGTAGAAGTTCCCTAGTGGTGAACTCATGTTATTAGTACCTCAGAAGAGACAGTAAATTGCCCTGTGATCCCAGCTACATTTAATTGCAACTACATTTAGTGGCAATAAAGAAGGACCACATGTAGAGATCAATATGCATGTAACAATTACTCAGTACATCGGAGGCCTTGGTAAAAGAGGGGTGCCAATATCCTATTATAGAAGTACATTGAAATAAATGCAAAGATATGGATGATGTTTAGGCAAGTGTTAGAAAACAAAGAGTGTGCTAGTTAAAGATCCACGAGATGATAAAAAAAATCTCAGACCACTAGTGGTTATGAAATCGGTAGTGCTGCTCCACACTGTTAACTGATCCTTGCATTTCCATCTCTGGGACAGGAAAGCTCTTCTCTGCTCCGGAAATCAGCAAACGCCCTGTGTGCAGTGCAGGGTTTGAGGGAAGCCAGAGCTGGTCTAAGAAGGCAGGCGCTGCTTCTCTCCAAGTTTTTGGCAGTCAGGGGCATATAAAAGATCTTCCACTTTGCTTTTGTTTTTTTGTGAAATAAATGTTTATATTTTAGATTTCTTACCAGGCAGGGCTTTGTAGCAAAGGAATCACTGTTTAAAGGTTTAAAGTTGAGACTGTAAAGTAGGACAAAAATTAAGTTAATTCTTATTAAGTACTTTTACTTGCTTTTGCAATAAGGACTGATATCTTTAAATTTTTGCCCAATTGAGATGAAGGGAATAAAAACCTTGAATTAGAAATAATATCATAAAACACAGTTTACTTTGGAAAACAGAAAATGGAAGAACAGCAAAGGTATTTCTAGTATTACTTAAAACAGGTATTAGAACAAGTATCTGTTGTTGCTGCTCTACATTTTCTTTTGCTCATGTCCACCTGTCTTTCTGGGTATCACTGATCATTTTGCTTCATTCCTTCAAAAGCACGTACATGCTAGGTTGTGGTGACAGGATAGTAAGCAGTGCAGACCCAGCCCTTACCTCACAGAGTACATGGTTCAACAGCTGGCTGCCTAATTGAACAACCAATGATACAGTAAAGTAAGGCTAGCACTGTGATAGTGAAAGTAGGGTAATCAGGAAAGGCGCGGCAGAGCAGCTCACCCCAGTCCGGGGAGTTCCTGAGCAAGACACGTCTGAACAAAGAGGCGTTTAAGCAGAAAGTGAAAAAAGGGAATGGAAGGAAGTTAACTCTTGATAACAGGTACAAGAGTTCATATTAAATTATTTATTAAATTCTTAGAAAATTTCATTTCTCAATAATTTTAGTGCCATTTTGATGTTATATGGCTTTAATGATAATTATTCTATTCACCTATAAACACCTTGGTTTGTGATAAGCACATACTGTCTAATGAAATTGCTACTCACTCAGAAAAAAAAATTTCTTCTGATCAGTTTTGCCTTCTTTTCCTTTCAAAATTTCTTAGGATATTAATATGAAAGTAACAAATGAACAAACAGGGTGAACAAACCAAAACACATAGTCACAGACAACAGTATGGTGGTTACCAGAGAAGAAGGGAGGTGGGGTTAGGAAAGTAAAGGGTGAAAGGGGTCAAATATGGTGAAAAAGGTGATTTGGCTTTCGGCGGGAAACACACAATGCAATATATATGCTGTATTCTAGAACTATACACTTGAAACCTATATAATTTTATTAACCAATGTCACCCCAATAAATGTAATTAAAATTTTATAAGAATATAATTCATACACCATTAATTGCAACATTTTAAAGTGTAAACTTCAGTGTTTTTGGTGTATTTACAGCATTGTGCGGCCACTACCACCATCTCATTCCTGAACATTGTCATCCCTAAGAGAAACCACATACCTGTTAGCAGCGGTGCCCACTCCCTCCTCAGCCACTCCTTCCTCTGAGAGCCACTAATCAAAGTTTTGTCTCTATAAATTTGCCTATTCTAGACATATTATGTAAATGAAGTCATACAATATGCAGTCTTTTGTGATTGACTTCTTTCACTTAGCATAATATTTTTAAGCTTCACCCGTGTTGCAGCATGTGTCAGGACTTTATTCCTTTTTATGGCCCCAAAATATCCTATCAATTGAATTTACTACATTTTGTTCATCCATTTATCAGTAGGTATGTGTTTGACTTGTTTTCACTTCTTGGCTAATATGATTGATGCTGCTATGAACATTTGTTTACAAGTTTTTTGTGGACATATATTTTTATTTCCCTTGGGTGTATGCCTAGGAGTGGAATTGAAGGGCCATATTGGTCTCTACGCTTCCTTTCTGCGGTACTGTTCTCCGCCATACTGTTCTCCATTTTGCTTTCCCAACAGCAATGTTTTGCTTTCTTTTTATAGACCCCAGAGGAACTGGAGGATGTTTCAGACCTGGAGGAGGATCACGAGGTCCACAGTCACACCAGCATTCAGACCGAAGGGAAAACGGACCGGGTATGTCCCCTCTCTGGGGGGAGGGATGTGTACTGTGCACTTTCCTGGTCAGTCCAGGCAGCTTCTCGTGGGTGGGACCCCTGGACCTAGAGCTGGTTCTGCAAAGTCAGGGAGAAGAGCATCCAAAAGCAGGAGCAACAGCATGAGGGGAATGACTTCCCCTGCCCTGAGAGCACACCGGAGACTGTTTCTGATCAGGCAGGGAATCACCTCCTAACACTCTTGATCTTTAGAGCAGTCACAGGAATATAAAAGTGAAATGCATGTGTTTGTTTAGAGTAGAAAAGAGAGACTAAGAAGTTGTAAATATACTCTGAAATTCTAGAGCAAAAAAAAGAAGAAACTTTTTAGGCAGCACTCCTCTACTTTTCTTCCTTTCTGCAATGTCCTTTTTCTCCCCTACCCTCAACACACACATACACACACACCCTCCAGAGATATTAATCAATTTCTCAGTGACTCTGAGATACAATACTTCACTTGACTTACACCCGCTGCTTGGAAGTCTGTGAAAGTTTGGTTTCCTAGATCCTGACAGCTTGCACCTGCAGCCCTGACTGCAGCGCCTTGGCCTGAAAGCCGGGCAGCAGAGTAGAGTAGCTAGACTGCCAGGGGACACCTCGACCAGCCACTTCCTGGTGCGTCACTTGGGAAACTCACTCAGCCTTTTTCTACCTTAGTTCTCTAATTTGTAAAGTGAGGATAACTCTCTATAAGGACTATTATGAGATTAAATAAGTCAACTAATAGAGCATTTAACACAGTGCCTAGCTCACAGTGAGTTCTCAATAATTGGTTATCATTACTTGTAGAAATTATAGCAACAGTATAATTATCATATTACTATTATTTAATTAGTTTAATTCAGTGCCTAAAATTTAGGGACAGATGGAAAAACATAAATTTAGGAAAGTTACAGATTTTCAAATCTTCAGATAACTGAGGACTGGTGTATATGTCACAGCACTTTTGTTTTATCAGAGGTGTTGCTTTTTCTGAGTTTTGATTTCTTAGTGATCATTCGAGTTATTTATCAGACCTCTAGAAACCAGGTCACGTTGGGAATTGTCCAGGGACACACAGCATCTGGAGATAGCTTTCTTCAAATGTAGTAGGCATCCTTGGTAAGAAATCAAACCTTACAGTGGAATTGAAAATAAATTTTGCGAATGGTGAACTTTGCTCCTGCTTTTAGTGAAGTGACTGAGTGACTCACTAAGGCTGCCGCTGAGCAACTAGAGATGCTGGGTAATTGTCAGAGCTTACAAAGGAATGGACAGGGGAAATTTTGTTAAAATAAAGGCAAATTTTAGGACTGTAGGATTAGGACAAACATGATTTGATTCTCATTCAGGCTTATCACATGAAGGCAAAAGCCCTTGGTTAAGGCCCTTCAAACTTAGAAAGTTCAAATTTCTTCATCAGAAAAATGAGAAGAATAATATCACACCTTTTCACAGCACTGCTGGTTACACCAAACAATAATAATGCAAATGAGAATGTTTTATAAATTTTAAAATTATATGCTAAAAAGATAAGCTTCTTATTACCACCATTTTTATTTCTATTTATGTCTTGGGCGGCATTGTAGGCCATGGATAGCTACCTGACCATTGTAGGATATGAAGTTGATAATCACTATGGTCCTGGATCTTAACAATCTTTTGTAGAAGCCACAGTAGCTAACCTGATGAAAGTCAATCTGAACCTTCTCTGGATCAGAGATCTGTGTTCCACTGAGCACAGTACCCCCATGATCCAGTTTATCTGGAATGACCCAGGGACACAGCCTCACAACTGCCTAGTGACAAGATAGATTGCTGACCATCAAATCTACTGAGAGCAACATTGTGTTCAACCTGGCCACTCTCTGCTTTCATTAGTCTCCCCTGCATAAATTCCACACAGCTTGGGTTTTATTCCCCTCCTCCCTTGAGGCTTCCCACTACTGCTGTGTGGAACCCCTCAGAAAGCTGCTCAGATATTCCAACACATACACAACCTTGTGTGAGGCACTTATACCCCAGAAAGCAAACCTTGAATAATACTCTTCCATTCCTTGGATGAACCACTTTGAAGTTCATTTTCCACAGGTTCTGAAAAGTTTCCCAGGAAGATCACGTCACAATTCCTTCCGCATTGACAGTTGATAATACAATCTCTCATTGGCCTTCATTTCCTTATTCATTCTTTCCAGGCTTCCAGTTCTGCTTCCTAAGACCTATTCCCAAAATAAACCACCTTTCTTTCTTAGACTTTCCTTCTGGAGGAAAATAGGAAAAGGTAGTCCCTTCACATATACTATTTATTTATTTCATTAATTCAGCTATATTGATTTTATTTTTCTGGTTTTACTAACAAGGTCACTGAGGCTTAGTTTTATATACCTTATCTAGTAAGTAGATTATGTCTTCAGACCAAGAACCTTGGTGATTGACACGTGTCAGTTTACTTAGGCTATTAGAGTTAGTAGAATGACTTCTTAACTAAAAAGGAAACAGATAATCATCATTACAACAAATCTGATACATTATTGATGGAATGAAAGAGAACAGAATAAAGGATGCTGAAGTGGTCTGAAAAAGGAAGGAGGGATATAAATTTAAATTTAAAGAGTAATTATTGTATAGTATGAATAATTTAACTCCAATAACATCCTCATTGAAAACAGATTTCTTTCTTGGACCTGAAGTATATGTAATAGCTGGCCAAGAAGTATGGCTCAAATCTGCCTCCCACCCAAATCCCCTGACCAGAAACAAGACCGTGTTTAGACAGGTTTTATGATCTCTCCCCAGCATCTGGCATCATCCTGTATCTCTTACAGTCACGTCTCCGTGCATAGGATATATTCCTATGTTTAGCCTTATAACTTTTTAAGACTTTGTGTTTATATTCTATTTAGCATTAATAAAGTTTGTGCTCTTTGATCTGAGTGTACCTATTGACATATTTTCCATGTACCATTAGTCTGAGAAGATACCATAAATTTTTGAAGTGGAATCTGTTGAGAATTTTGTGAATACTTATGCCATGACCAACGAGGAACTTGTGCTCACTGTGCAAGACAAGTGTTTGGGTTCTTTCTGTTTGCTGCTGTTACTAAGGAGTACATGCCTCTTTGGTTCTTGTGTTATGCAGGCTCTGCTATATTGAACATACACTAAAAACAATTTTAGAAACTGTTTAGTAGTGGAGTGACAGTTATTTATTGTCACTTTACTTTCTGCATTTCACTCCCAGTAGCCTGGGCTCAACATCATCTGTTACTGCTGTCATCAGCGGAAAATGCCACTGGGCATTGTAAAGGTCTATGACCAACAAGTAATGATTTAGAGTCCATGGTCAATGAGAGTGAAATAATAAAGGACCAATAGAAAATGTAATAGGAAGTGGCAGCACAACATCAGTGGATATTAGTGACTCTCCTAATCATTAAACTTGAATACTCACTGGACCGATACTGTGGTCATAGCCCGTGATCGGGCATTTCACAGGGAACACAGTACAGGAGTGTGTGCTTGCTACAGGTTGAGAGAACATTCTTGAAGAGCTCAGTGTTTATTTTGTTCATGCTCTTAGCAAGAAAAACATAGATATATTTTATCTTAAAACTTAAATTTGAAAGACATTAAAATATCTATGAAAATAACCAAAATATCTATGAAATATCTATGAAAATAAACATACTGATAAGTTTTTGTATGTTCTAAAAGCTTCCCAAAATATTATACTAAATACATGCTAAATAATACTTTCTATTTAAACACTTTGTAGTTTACAGAATACTTGTAAATCGGTGTCTTATTTAACTAAAGCCCTGGAGTTTGGTTATTTGTTTGTTTATTTATTTATTTTTACTAGTTAGTCTCAGAAAATGTCATTAGTTTGGGTCAGTCAGGCAGACTAGCACCATGTTCTAGATCTGTCACAGCAACCACACTTTCTCCAGTGCAGCACGCGTGTGAACTTGGGTAGAATCTCAGCATCTCTTAGGATCTCATTTTGCAGTTCTTGCTGTAGTCAGTGTTATAGATTCCATATTATAATTCCTCTACTAGAAAGAAGACTTGTAAAACTGAAGATCATAAACCTTAGTATCAGATCTGTCTAAGCCTCACAAATTTCTAAATGCCCCAATACTGCAATCTTCCATCAATAGCAAAATCATTTTGTGGATTACCACTGAAAACTAAACAGTAGTGCCCAGACCCTGACAGTATCCCTGGAGGATCACTCACTGTGATGAAGCAGAGTAACAGTCAGGTAGTCATCCAGCAGGGGACCTCATAGGGCAGTAATGTGAGGCCTCCAAGTACACAACCCAGAAGGTAGAGGCCATTACTCCTCACTCAGTCTCTTGTCACATTGGCTTCTGTGATATTTCATTACAGGAGTATTTCTAACTTCTAGAAATTTCCTCTGGGCTATTGTAGCAACAGAGACTCAGGAAATTGCTAAAGTGTCAGCAGGTTAGCAGCTAAGAGTATGTTCTATAAGCCTTTCTGGGTACAATTATGGATTTAAAAATACTCTTTAAAAAAAATCCTTTCCTGAGGACATGATTATTGAGTTTAGACAGAGAGGAAGAGAGCAAGAGAGAGAGGGGGAGAAACATTGATTGGGTGCCTCTCTTTCGTGCCCTGACTGGGGACTGAACCCTCAACCTAGGCATGTGCCCCTACCAGGAATCGAACCTGCACCTTTCAGTTTGTGGGTTGATGCTCCAACCAAGTGAGTCACACAAGCCAGGGATAAAAAGACTCTTAATAAAACGGATTGAAAGATAGTTTTGCAAATGAAATGGATGACCAAGTGACTCATTGTTTCTAACATATAATGTAGAGGTTAAGAATATGCCTTAGGGGCCTCATAGACCTTGGCTGAAATGTGAGTTCCACCAATTACCATCCATACTGCCTCAGAAAAGTTACTTTATATTTTTAACTTTCAATTTTATCATTTGCAAAAATCTGGTGATAATTATAGTATCTATTTTATGCATTTTTGAAGATTAAACTAGATATACAAAAAATTTAGTACTTGGCACATAAGAAATGCTCAGTACATTTCGATTTTTATGAAAATGAATTTCAGGGTAAATGCAGACTTGTGTGTGGCAGTGCTGTACTTTGACTTCCTGTTGAGAGGCTCCTGGAACTTTGTAAACACACATCTCTTAGTGTTCTGATATGAGGTTACTTACGTCACCTGGATTTTTTGGTGCTAAACATTTTTGACATCCTCTTGAAATCTATTAGCAAAAGTCTTTTGAAGTTGTTCTTCTCCAGGAGAGGGACTTATTAGGGACTACTTTAAGCAGTTAAAAAGAAGATGGTGTTACTGCGATTCTTAATGCTCCCAGTGCTTTTATGTGTCTCTGTAGTCACATTAATGTAGAAATGAAATAGTGACCATAAAAAGCAACGCTTGATAGTGAGATTAAACAGAAGATTTGACCCAATAATTGTTTTTATTTTCTTTATTATTGAAATCCTGGTCCTGCACTGAGAGGGTTTTCTTTTTTTCTTTGTGGAACTTTGGTAGCTTGGTGATACATTAGTTTCTGTCTTAGACTTCTGTTACCTTCCTCAAGTTGTATAGGGCTTCCTCTCCTAGTTTGATGATACATGATCATAAAAAAGGGAAAAACAAGTTGTTTTGATATTTATAGGACCCATGTTGAAGACAGTTTTGCAAGTAGTAGTTCAAAATCACTCTTTCTGACCCTAATCTGGTCCATGAAGAATATATATTCTAGTAAGTCTTTCATCTGCCTACATAGCTTGAAAGCTAATAAAACCTAAAAACTAAATCAAGGATTTTGTTTCCACCTTTCAGAAGTTAAACTTTGCTCACATTGTCTTGCAGATAAGAAGGGAAAAAGGGTGCTCATTCAGTATGGTCAGATTTTTATTAGAAGGTATTTGAATCTGTGGTCTCTAACTGCTGAAATTCAGTTAAATAAATCATAACATCAAAAATAAAACATTTAAAAGTTTATAATTTTAACTGTAGTAATGTCATATATAGTTCAGCATAGAAATGTTATATAACCTTTTAAATGATACATTATTCATATTTTTAATGATCCAAGATTAAAGAAATTGTAACATGCAGTCTTTATTTGTGTGATGACTAAGATTTGTCACATCTTTAATATTCTATTCACTTAAGAGCTAATAGTTTGTAAACTTGCTCTGCTTTAAAGAACATCTTTGAGGCCACTGAATCTATGTAAGCTCTATAAATAGAAGTAAATTATGACAGAAATAAGAACAGTTGCCTAGGTTACACAACCTCAAAATGTCCACAGCAGCAAATGAATTGGAGAATATCAAGCCTTTAAATACTGGAGATGATTCTTCATGATAAAAAAAAATGTACAAGCCATGAACCTACTAACTTCATATTGCTGATGGGGAAAATTTCTCATTGCTGCTCTTCAATATGCAGTTAGCTAAATATTCTCTATCTTGACAATAGAAAACGTGTCATGGGAGGATGGTTTATTTTAAAAACCAGATGCATTTTAATAGGCCCTGATTGTTTTCAGATTACACTCTCAATAAGTCAAATTTTGCTGAATTACCCTGCAGCATATATACAAACATGACCTCATTACTTTCTTTATGATATAATTAGGTTTACGTTACTATTGAAAACACAGCTGGGATAAATCTAGACAAAAATATATTATCCAGTGCCAATATACTAGTCAGTACATTCTCTAAGCATTGGTGTCTATAATTGCAGTTGTGCGTTTGACAATAGCTCTGCTCTCCTATCTTTCTGAATGTTTATTCTCAGTACATCATGGTTTCCTCTTTCTCAATCCATTTCTGAAGCATTAGGATTCACTAGAGTTATCAGGTAAGCCCCATTGTTCTCTAATTCTTCCCACTCTTTTCGTACATTCTCACACAGTCCCACCAAGACTTCAAGTATCACACAGGAAGGCCCTGTCGCCTGAGCTCTGGCTACATGCTAGTACTCCTGTAACTTCATTCTCCTCAGGTGACTCACAGACACCTGTGACATGCCCTGTTTCAAAGCCTGCATGCAGCACCTTACCCCAGAAATATTTCTTCTGGACTTCTATACATTAATTGCATGAGTCTAAACCCTTCTGACAGCTAATTAGACATGTTGTTTTACTAGCCTCAATATTTTCTGAACTTGTCTATTGTTTCACCACCTCCACTATCACTACTTTCAAAGAAAAAAAATTTCCTGGACAAAGTGAAATATAGAAGGAAGACTTTTTTCAAGGGCATTAATAATTAATAATAATGATTAACTTAATTACTAATAGGGAAAAGACACCAGATCTCAATCTGAGTTTAATTTTGCAGAAAAAAAAGGCTAAAAAGATTTTTCAGAGATAAGGCGAGAGGGATGGTAGGCCATCTGTGTTTGCTAATTCACTTTACCCAAAGGAAAAGTGAATTTTCTCTGTGTTTATATGACAAGAGGTAGTTTTACAACTTGGAGCTAGGTGCCCTCTAAAATTATACTCCTGCTGTCCCACAGCAACTGGGAGATAGGGTCTCCATCTTCGATGATTGCATCTCAAAGGGATGGCTCCCTGGTCCTTAAGAAAGATAAGGAAGGACTTTACAGCTCCCTGGGTTGTAATGAGAAGCATTTAAACATACTTATATTTCAAATCAGCATAGAAAATATTTACAATTATAAATTATGTAAAGTGCATGCTTTTAGGAAAGGGAGGTCAAGGGCCTAGTGGCAGGAAGAAGCCTGTCTAAAGTTTAGTCAAACTGATGGGGGATGGAGAGGCTTAAATATGCAGACCAAGCATATGTGATGATGGGTGAGTCAACTGGACATGCTGAAGAAGTAGATATCATGTCAAAGAGAGAAAAGAATCAAGGACAACTCAAGGTTTTTGGCTTGAGAACTGGGAATGTGGACTTTCCATTTATACAGGGTCTAGCACAAATAATGCCCCTTTTTTATTACAAAATCATAAGCATGTAATTCTGTAACATAACAGTGTCATACTCAAGCACACTATATGACATTTTAGGTGAAATGTTCAAATTAAAACTATAAATTATTAAATCCATATCATAACCCTACAACCACACTCAAGCAGGCCTTATGCCTGCTCAACCCTGTATTGATAAGAGGGAAACTGAATTAAGCAGATTGAGAATGGTGGAAGATCAGAAATTAATTCTGGATACATGTAATTTAAAAAGTCTATTAGACAACCAAATGAATATGTCAAGTAGGCAGATTTGAAGTTGACAAGCTAGACTGGAGGTCATCTTACATGCATAGGTTTATATTACAAATCTACAACCTTCTAAATTTATGGTAAAGTTTTATATATTATGTGGTGACCTTTTTTTTTTTCTTCAGAGACACAGTAGCTTCAGGTCTAGTTTCAGACCTCATTCTTCCCACATCTCTTTTCTGACACACTTGCTCATTGAAATATCAATTTTTTGGAAGGTCAGTACTGACCACCCTGCTTAAAACCACAACCCCAAGTATAGTCCACCCACTAGACAGTAAATTTAATGAAGGTAATAATTTTAATCTTTTTTTCTCTATTATGTACTTTCCATACTTAAAAGAGTGCTGGGCACATAGTAAATATGCTATAAATATTTATTGAGTGAATAAATGAAGAGATGATGTTGACCGTAAATATGCTTTGGGAAAAGGAATATGTGCAGAAAATGTGATGGGAGGGGAGTTGTTTCAGACAAAACATTTGTATCCAACCAGTATGTAATTTGTCTACAAAATAAATAGAATAATTTGTATTTAAAAAAATAGTGTCTTAGTAAATAATTGCCCACATGATAGTCATTTAGTCATGATAGCTATGTTTTTCAGGCAATCCTTTGCCTTTTTGAGTTTAGAGTTATCTGTGCTAGACACTTGGGTGCCACATGCTGTCCTTTTGTCAATTCTCTGAATTTTGCCATTAAAAAAGTCTTACTTATTTTAATGCTAAAATGTAAAATATATAATTAAATACTTTTGAATTATTAGTCTCTGGTAAAATATGAGATACATGCTTATTTCTCACCGTGTTAAAGACAATGTATATCAAATAAGGTAGTAAAAAAAAGAGCTCAAAACAAAACACTGTTTTAAAACCTCTGATATTCTAAACATTACCTGCATACTGAAAGCACCACAGTCTAAATCTAGGCCTGTTTATGTGCATATTTTCATCAGCAAGTGATTATTAACCTAAATTTATTCTTGAGAAATATGATTATGTATGTCTTAGAAGGAGCTGTATGGGTTCTAGCTCTATATGTATCTAAGCCTTAGTTGAAATCCCTTGTAAATATGAGTGGAAATAGAACATAAATATTTCCTTCAATGTGGAGTCATAAGCACTATAAAGCCCAAGAACTTGTAAGAAACAGAACTTTCTAAAAATGTCATCCCCCTGCCCTGGCTGGTGTCACTTAGTTGGTTGGATTGTTGTCCAATGGATTGAAACATCACAAGTTCAATTCTCCATCAGGGCAAATGGCCAGATTGCGGATTTGATCCCTGGTTGGAGTGCATATGAAACCACAACTAATCAATGTCTGCCTGTCTGTCTCTTTGTCTCTCTCTCTTTCTCTCTAAAAGCAATGAAAAAATGTCCGCAGATGAGGATAAAATTAAATAAAAGAAAAAAATGGTCATCCCTGGACATGTCACCAGATTTCTAAGATAATTCAAAGAAAGAGAACGCAGTGTCTGAAGCCAGACTCCTAAGTTTGAACCTTGACTGTGCTACTTATAACTGCTGACATTGTACAAGTTAACTTCTTTGTGTCTCTGTTTGCTTATTTTAAAAATGGACCTACTCACATCAAAGGATTATTGTGAAATTTGTGAGTTAGCAGTCACAAGATGCAGTACATATTTAAGTGGTCAAACTTAAGTGATCACCATCACCACCAATACCACTATTGTTATCATCATCAGCAGTTGTTGGATAGATGCACATTTATGACATCTCTGCCAATTATGCAGGTTGGCAATATTTACTCTCCCAATTAGTCCTCTTCAGATTTTCCAGAACATTTGTGTGGAAAGAGCCAATTTGACTGATGAATCTAACTAAACTTCCTCCTATGGTCAAAGCTCTTCACAAAGGCTGTCATGAGCTTCTAAGCAATTTGTTGGATGGGTTGTCCTTGAGTCAGGTGCCTGGCTCTGGTCCAGCTTTAAGCTTCAGCTAAAAATTAAAGAAACTCTATGTTGTTTCCTTGGGTGGAAGGTTATAGGAGAAACAATATCAGGCTACAAGGAGATATTACTAGGTGTGTGAAATATTAAGATAGTCATATAAAATAGAATACCATAGACAAAAAATGCCAGACTCTTGCCAGGGAAGGTTAAGAGTTATCTGAATCTGAACTTCTGGCCAAGATGGAGGCATAGGTGGACACACCGTACCTCCATGCACAGCCAAGATAGGAACAACAACAATTTAGAAATAGAATAACATCCAGAACTGACACAAAATTGATTTAAATGGAAGTTGGACAACCAAGAAGTTGAAATAGACCTATTCACCCAGACTAGTAGGAGGGGTGGAGTCAGGCAGCTGGGTGCAGGTCGCAGCGTGGAGAGCAGAGTTGGGACTGGGCGCATAAGGCATCCGAGGGTGCGTAAGGCATCCAGGGTGAGCAAGACCACAGTGGGTGGACCCTGAGTGTGCTTGCTGCAGCTGGCGGGCCCTGGCAGAGGGGTGGCACCTGGCAGACCCAGTGAGGTGGCGATTGTAAAGCAAGGTAGTGCGTGCAACTCAGGATCTCAGCACTGGGAAGTAGAGCCTTGGGACACTGATTGCGGATGCCTATGGAAGTTGAGGCACAGGGAGAGACACCCAGCCTCACAGGAGAGGTCCTTGGAGGGTTCCAGAATGTGCACAAGCCCACCCACACAGGAATTGGCACCAGAGGGGCCCAGTTTGCTTGGGGAAAGCAGCAGAAGGGATTGAGGTCCCACGGAGAACAGAGCAACTGCCATTGTTCCATCTCAACCCCGCCCCCACATACAACGTCACAACCCAGCGACTGGGGTGACCTGCCCTGGTGAACACCTAAGGCTTCACCCGCTATTATAACAGGCACAACCAGACCAATAAAAAAAAAAAAAAGAGAGAGAGAGAGAGAGAGAAAGAGATGGCTCAAACAGAAGAAAAAATCAAAGCCCCAGAACCCATCCTTTTAAGCGACTGAGAAATAGCCAGCCTATCAGATGCACAGTCCAAAACACTGCTGATCAGGAAGCTCACAGAATTGGTTGATTTTGGTCACAAATTAGATGAACAAATGCAGGCTACGAGAAGAAAAATGAAGGAAAATGCACAGGGAATCAATAGTGATGGGAAGGAAACTGGAACTTAAAACAATAGAGTGGACCAGAAGGAAGGAAGAAACAACCAAACAGGAAAGAATGGAGAAATAAGAATTCAAAAAAATGAGGAGAAGCTTAGGAACCTCCAGGACATCTTCAAACATTCCAACATCTGAATTATAGGTTTACCAGAAGGGGAAGAGGAAGAGCAAGATATTGAAATCTTATTTGAAAACATAATGAAGAACTTCCCCACTCTGGCAAAGGAAATAGACTTCCAAGAAGTCCAGGAAGCTCAGAGAATCCCAAAGAAATTGGACCCAAGAAGGAACATACCAAGGCACATCGTAATTACATTAGTCAAGGTAAAAATGAAGGAGAGAATCCTAGAAGCAGCAAGAGATAAGAGGACAAAGGAGTTCCCATCAGACTGTCAGCTGATTTCTCAAAAGAGACTTTACAGGCAAGAAGGGGATGGAAAGAAGTATTCCAAGTCATGAAAGACAAGGACCTACATCCAAGATTGCTCTATCCAGCAAAGCTTTCATTTAGAATGGAAGGGCAGATAAAGTGCTTCTCAGATAAGGCCAAGTTAAAGGAGTTCATCATCACCAAGCCCTTATT
Organism: Tonatia bakeri; assembly: GCA_004024845.1. Lineage (NCBI taxonomy): Eukaryota > Metazoa > Chordata > Mammalia > Chiroptera > Phyllostomidae > Tonatia > Tonatia bakeri. The sequence goes on along the minus strand of PVIA01001716.1, from coordinate 207,953 downwards.
TTATGAAATGTAAAAGGGACTTATCTAAGAAAAAGAAGATAAAAAAACATGTATAGTAAAATGACAGCAAACTCACAATTATTAACAATCACACCTAAAACAAAACCAAAAGAAACTAAGCAAACAACTAGAACAGGAACAGAACCACAGAAATGGAGATCACGTGGAAGGATAGTAGCAGGGGAGTGGGAGGGGGAGAGAGGGGGAAAAGGTACAGAGAATAAGTAGCATAGATGGTAGGGAGAAAATAGACAGGAGGAGAGCAAGAATAGTATAGGAAATGTAGAAGTTAAAGAACTTATGACACATGAACTAAAGCGGGGGAATGTGGGTGGGAGAGGACGTACAGGGTGGAGGGGAGTGAAGGGGGGAAATGGGACAACTGTAATAGCATAATCCATAAAATATATTTAAAAAAGAGTTATCTGAATCCAATAAACGTTCAGGAAGTACTTAAGGAATAATTCATGGTCCTGGCCACTTGGAGCTTGCAATAAGACATAACATTTGGAATGTGTACAGGAATGTATATTTAGCAGAAGAGCAACGTGAAAACATTGTCTCCTGGCCAGAAAAATATTCACTTTCCATATTAATGAAGACAAGCATATTTCCCAGTAGGGAATTTGGGTAGTTTATTCTCAATTCAAGTCTATGAATGGAGAATATATAGCAGTTCTCTGTTCAGATTGTGAAGATATGACGAGACACTGAAAGTATACCTCATCAGTCCAGGGAATTTGTAAAGTATAAATTATATATTTCCAAAGCAACCATTTGGAAGGCGTGGATCTCTTGGATTTCCAGCTATCATCAGTTGTCCTTTCAAACTGAAAGTGACAGAGCTACACTGGTGTTCTCTCTTCTCGTTTAGGCCTCCCTAGAGCTGAGAGGTCCAAAAGCTTCTACAAGCAAAAACCTAGTTACAGGAGAAGGAACCTAAATGGCAATGAAGTGCTTTATAGTTTTAATTGGCCTGAAGATTAAACTTTTAAAAGACTGGAAAATCCTCTAAAATTAACAGTAACACATATTTACCTTTTACTGGGATTTTTTGATGGCACTTTAAAGATTTCCATATTATTAAAAGTGAATTTTAAAATGTCATTAAAAAATTCTTCTAGTGCCCTGTTATGTTAAAATTGTATGTCTATTCTACTTTAATAGATATGTCCCTTTGGATAAGCATGTCTTCTTCTGCAGCCCATTAAATTAAGTAGAAATTATATCTATGAAAGTAGAGAAATGTGACTCTTAGGACACCAGATTCATAGAATATGTCCTGAAGTATACTCTTAGGAAAGTTGTAATTAGCATGGCCTTCCACAGGGAAGTCAACATGACAGGAAAATATCCTCCTTGTTTAAAAACAGATTCCAAATTCATTTTGAAATAAATCATCTTTTATCTGTAAAGTCTACTCTGATGATGATGATGATGGCAGCAAAATCATAACAAATATTTACTAATGCTTAATGTGTAATAGAAACTTTAATTTTTATTAAATATCCTCTAAAACCACACTTAGAGATAGATAACACTCTATCACTTCAAAAATATAGAAAAAAATTGATACAGAGAAGTTATGTAAGTGCCCGTAGCACTGGGTGGGAAGTGACAGACCTGAGACTGTCCCCGGTGTGCTTGTCTCAAGGACCTGCCTATACTCCTCCTCTTCCCACTGCACGACACAGCCATCCTTTCTGTAGTTCAAGCTTTAGATGAAACTATTTAAATAAAACCTGTCTCTCTACTCCTGGCAAAGTGTGCTAGATTTATGGAGACTAATATAAACTCTTGGACTGGAAATCTCATTCAAATGGCAGGAATCTACATTTTGAAATTGAGCTGCATTGAAGCAGAATCTAGGCTGTTATACACCTGCTGCCCACATCCATTTGCTTGCAATTGTATAGCCGTGAGTGTAGCAGTAGATTAGTGTAGTTCCATGAAATGAGGAAGTTAAGAACTAGTGTTACCAACATTTCCTAAAATTATATAAATGGGATGATGGAGAAAAGGAACTACATTTCCAGAATACAGTTTGTGAAAATATGCAGGATTCTCTGGTTCTGTTTGCTTTCATTTTTGCAACAGGTGCTGAGAAGTGGACAAAAGAGTCCTGGCTTTAGATTCACCATCTCTGGGGTGAATCTTAGCTCCTTTTATTAGTTACTATATACAATGGTACACATAGTCCTATTTCTTTATTATTTCTCTAAGATTCTGTTTCTTTATACTTCAGTTGATAATACCTACATTGAGGTATTGTAATTCTAAACAATGTATAAAAATTATGCATCACAGTGATGAAAACAGATATCTAACACCTGTTTGATTTTATTAATATAATATTGTTTATAAAATATACTAATATTTGATAATAAGGGACTCATATGTTATGCAGTGAATTAAATATGAGCCCTCTAGGTCAAGATGAACCAGAGTAAGATAAAAAATACAGTTTATGCTTTAATTTGCAGGGAAAAAATAGAAAAGCAGACATAAGGAATGGGAATAAAAGTAAGGGAAAAGGGGAGGGAAGAGTTATCTTAGGGTGAGGAAATTGTTCTATTTACCAAAATAAAAGTGTGCAATGAACTGAAGAATATAACTGACACAATCTGTGCTAGATAAAAAAGATTAATTATAAATATTTATTTTTGTGACCTTGGGATAATAAAGGACTTTCTAACTATGATAACAAAGAGAGAAAAACAAAGGAAGAAACAGATAAACTTTATTCTTGAGAACACAAAAGAAAAGAATCTATAACAAAACATAAAATCAAATCTGAAAAACTATTAAAAGACAAACCTCAATTTGAGATAAATTTTTATAAGGAAGTGTTTGTATATAAACAGTTTATCATCAATTGGTAAGAAAAAATGATTCTCCTCTGGCTTCCCCCCACCACTAGAAAAATGAGCATAGGACCTGATCAAGATATTTACACAAAACACATGCACATGTATAATAACAATTAAAGAAATGTAAAGGCAAGCATCAATGAAAGGCTATTTTCTTAACATATTTGCAAAAGTAAGAAAAGATATCCATGGTTAGAAAAAAATTTTGGAAAATAGACACAACACTATGAGGATAGTAATAAAAGTAAAATTCTAAAAGGATTTTGGAAATTATTCATTGAAAGCTTTTATAAAATTTTTTCTTTGTTTCTAAGATTTTCCTCCAGATATATATTTTTCAGTGCAGAAAGGGGCCTATTATAACCTACACAATACACAAATATGTACACATAGCCATTCAAACATATATACCTACCCATCTATCTGTACATATACAGATATATGGAAATAAAAAATATCTGATAACCATTGAAAGCTTGTACATAGATGATACTGGATGTATGCATGGGCAGATAATCCATCTATACAGAGGGATGGATGAAGATGGATGAAAAACTGTGATGAAGCCGTATTTTTACAGGCATTGAAATACTTTATATTAAGATGTTGAAAGAATAAGAAATAACAGAAAAGTATACATATGATCTCATTTCTGTAATATAATTTATAGAAATAGTCTCATAGATATATGTAGTATTCAAGGATAGCCACTAAAATATCACTTTTGAAAATCTCTAGTGTAAAAGTAGTATTTTATAAATGCACAAGTACTGTATATGAAAGTACTGGGACAGAAAGGAAGTCATAGTACTGTTTACAGTTTATGCATAATTTTATACACCCATAATGTCCAAATAAATCTAAGGAAAAAATACCAGTCATTTTACCAACAAGAGAAAAACGTGATTATAAATTTATTCCATTTTCTGAAGTTTCTCAGAGGTTACACTAATAAAAAGTATATACACTTTTACCAATTATTTAATAAAGCATGTGTTTTAAATCCTGGTGTAAGAGATTTCTGTCTTCTGTCATTTGATGGAGGCCAGTGATTCTCTTCTCAAACTGGTGAAATGTCCCTTTTCTTCAAGCAGTAAAGAGCACTACTTCCTGATCAAGTCCAACGTGTTGAAGTTCAGAAACAAACTAATAAGTAAATGGGATCTATGTCAGTGATAAAACCACAGTTTAGTGACCAGTTTTGCAGCCTGGTTCCAACTGGTAGAATAGTAAGAATTTCACCATGTCAGTGCTATTGCTAAAATATTATTGATAAGAGTGATTGAAAGCAAAAACAGGTTAAAAGACAGAGAAGTGTGCCAGATACCATGAGCTCCACAATCTGACCAGCACATTGGGATCAGCAGGAGCCAGTGTCTGCTGACCCTTGTCAAAACATTTAGTGGAAGGCAGGACTTCTCAACCACTGTACTAGTTACACTTTGGGCCAGATAATGCCTCATTGTGGGGAGTTGTCCTGTGCGCTATAAGATGTTTGGCAGCATCTCTGACCTTGTTGATGTAGAAGCATCCCTGCCCCAGCTGTGACAATGAAGAACATCCCAAGAGATTGCCAATGGCAATGAGGTGGGAACTAGAGGGAAAGAGAGAGGTAAAACCAACCACAGTCCTAGCCATTTTTTCTTTGGAAAGTTTGTGCTTTTCAATTGGATCCTTCCTAATTATTTTTTGTTAAAATAGCTCTTCTTTTTAAAATAAAATAATAGTGATAGTGAATAGTAAGTTACTTTGTGATAAATTCTGTTGCCACCTTTTTGTTTCTTTGTTTTAGATGTGTATACACATGTGTATGCATGTGTACATGCATGTGTGTATGCATGTGTGTGCATACACGTGTGTGTGTTATGGCCTTGCTTGGTAAAATAGAATAATTTGCAACATACACATCATAAGTTTTTCCCTACTTCTTTTTTTTTTTTTTAGTTTACAGGTCTGTGCAAAACCCATATTTCATTACCTTTGCCAAAACATTCTGTCTCATCTTTTACTTTGAAACTGTTTCTAATTACTATAGATTTTGTCTGTGAGCTGTTTGAGGCTGCTATAGTTGAAATGTTATATATCTTTCTGGAAGGTTCTTCCATACACTCTGGAATTTTACCTTGGAAAGCTTAACTCATTGAAACCTTAATTATATTACCTTTCTGTGCTGATCATAGGCACAGCTTCATCTGTGTCCTGTCTCAGGGCTAAGTCAGGCTCACGTGCCAGATGCTGCCTCTTGGGCAGCATTGTGTCGTTTCTAGCTCCTGAATGGAATTCTGCTCAGAAAAGCCTTGTATGCTGCTCAGTGCCTCTCTAACCCAGATGTTTGCCTCTCCAAATTCACATTCGGAAGACAAAAAGAATTATGCGCTGTTTATTTAATTTCCTTGTGTGTTCTGACCATATGGATTTAGATTATACACATTCAGTGTATCGTTAGCGCTGCTGTTGTGGGGTGGGTGTTACCATTAACCCTGTGTTTTCATTATCACAGCAGTAAAGGAGTTCTGCCAGTTTTGAATCTCAGGCAGTAATTGTACCAGATTTTAGTTTAAATACTTATGTAAAATAATATTTTGGAATGGCATTTATAAAAGGAATTGAATTACCTGCATTACACATAGAGGGAAAAGTCCTTTAATCGATACCTGATGGTAGAATACAGAAAGAAGTAGATGTATCAAGGTCTGATATTTGTTTAGAGAATTATGAATGGTATAGGCAGTCTAATGACAAACATGAACATATAAAATAAACTAGCAATTTTTAGCACTTAAAGTTTGATTCTTTGGGAACTGTTTGAATTATCAAAATAACATCCCAACAATTGTAAATCTCTGGAAATATTCTCCCATATTCTCTTTCTTTTAAATTTTTCTTGATCATAAAAAAATTAAACAAGAAAATGCAAATCATAATGTTATACTGTGAATAAGAAAACAAATTATTTAAAATACTACACTATTATTACACAGACAAGCTCTAATTTGCTCTAGGAGTACTTGAATTATATTTTGAGAATTGGTTTTGTCTAGCAGGGGTATCCAAACTTTTGGCATCTCTGCGCCACATTGGAAGAAGAGTTGTCTTGGGCTACACATTAAATATACTGCAACATGTAATCACAAAAATCTCATAATGTTTTAAGTAAATTTACAGTTTTGTATTGGGCTGCATTCATAGCCATCCTGGGCTGCATGAGGCCTGCGGGTCATGGGCTGGACACTCCTGGAAGGGATTGAATAGCAACTGATTAAATCACACTAACAGATACCAATTCTCAGTTTCTTACATGGAAAACTCATGTGGAGGCTAAAAGGATGCCTGGAGGGGACTGCAAGTTCATGAGAAGCTCCCCACAGTGCTTCCTTTATCATGTCAGCTTCCCTCTCTGTCTGCCCGCCTCTTCCTCATTTATTTTCCCCAGTAATTTATTTCTCTCACACGATCATTTTGTGAATAAAATCCCAAATTTAAAGGGTTTTTTTTATTGTTGTTCAAGTACAGTTGTCTCCGTTTCCCCACCCCTCCCCTGTGCCCCACCCATCCTCACCTCCCACTCTGGATCCGAGGCCCCTTTGGCTTTGCCTGTGTTCTTCATACCTGTTCCTTGACGACCCTTCCATTTTCCCCCCTCCCCATTAAGTTTTGAAATGAATATTTTATTTTGTCTTGTTTGGCAAATTTTTTTAAACTAATTTTATTTGGGCAGTTGTGTTCTTTTGAAATATTATAAGGTGGGATCTTCAAAAGTGGAAATGTTTGAAGGGTCTTTTGGAAGTTCTATTCTTGACTTTTCACATATTGCCTCGCTTTGTAAGTTCTCATGAACAACCTCAGGAAGGCTTTTTCACTTCTACTGGAAGAAGACTTGATGACTCTTGTCCTGTCAGGAGAGTCCAGAAAGTTTTCAGGCTCTGGGGACTAATTCATAATTAGTGTCCCACTGTTCTGTTCCATAAGATCCTAAGGAAGTTTGGTTGGATGGCTGCATATTACCTTAAACATGTAAATTCACCGCGGGTCATGGGCTGGACACTCCTGGAAGGGATTGAATAGCAACTGATTAAATCACACTAACAGATACCAATTCTCAGTTTCTTACGTGGAAAACTCATGTGGAGGCTAAAAGGATGCCTGGAGGGGACTGCAAGTTCATGAGAAGCTCCCCACAGTGCTTCCTTTATCATGTCAGCTTCCCTCTACACAAATGAATATTAAGTAGATAGATAGATAACAAATACAACTGAAATGCCTTTGAAGCTTGCATTTTTATGAATTGCCACAAACATTTTATTTTTAATTATAGGGTCCCATCTTTGGGAAAACAGTTTATATATTACTTGGAGATTTATTAAATTAATCTTTCACTTAAAGAGGCTTAGAGAAAATAGAAATACATAGTGTGCATATGAAAGAAAAAGATTCAACTCATCAAGATGTTTTTTCATAAAAATAATCTTTTTTTATTAATTCCAATATTCTGTTGAGAGTTACTTATTACATGTAATATATATATATATATATATATAATTGATAAAACTTTTTTATTTACAAAACATCTACTTAATAAGTATGCCTGTGTTTTTATAGGTAGGTCATCTAGAAGTCTAGAAATCATATTTCATTTCTGATAAATTTCAAAGCATTGCAGACTGCAAGAGGATTTAAAACTAATGCTGCTCTAATGGAAGATGTATTCTTGTGGGAATAGTGTAGTACTATAGAGTGTTTTATGTAACATTTGGATGGGCCACTTTTAGAGCCCATAAGGCTCCACTTGTAAGTACATTTAGTCTCTTCCGAAGATTCACTGCCATTCCCAATACCAAGCCATTGTAGAAGTGGGTGCTCAGGGAGCCGCAATAGAAACAACCCTTTTCTCTGAGATTTGTCATCTGTGGTTATATTTGGGACATGACAATGCCCAATGAAATGCCTGGGGGGTTAATAATAGATAGTGAAATGATTTCCACAATAAAAAGGGTTAAAAATAACTGAGATGGAATGATGAGCCAGATTTGACATGCCCCTTTATCAAGACCATATCACTCTGTGTCTATCATTTTAATCTCTAGTGCTTTGTTTCATGTCAATATATATATATATATATAATATATATATAAAATTTGATCTCATGTTGGTTGTCCATAGGTAGTTAAAAATTATTTTATTTGTCCACACAAACAAGCTCTAGGTAGGAATTATGTAGAGGCCCTCTGGACCTCAGGTGAAATCAGCGCACAGTGTCCGTGGTAACTAGGAAAACATCTCCAAAGGGGAGGTTGATCTAGGGTGCAGTAGCACAGGTTCCTTCATACAGTTGCCTTACTCTTGTGGAGTTCCTCTTGGCAAAAACAATCTGGACATTTTATTTAATGTGGTATAGTGATGGGGGAACACAGCCCCCTCAGAAACAGGGGAGGGTTTGAACTGAACAGGTGTGACTGGAGACTGCTCCCTTGCTAAACATGGCAGCTAAAAGTGGGGCAAAGGAAAATGTGTCCGACACTGGCCTTCATTGGTTGGAAGGCTGGACACTCCCAATGGCTTTTGGGTGTATGGGATTCTGGAAGAGGACTTTTAAAACAGAGTGTGCAAGAAAGCAAAAAGGCACTTGCTTCTTTTCTGTTCCCTGGGCAGGGAGTGTGCCAGTGGTCGCTAGGGCAGTCCTGTGAGTGGAGGCCTGGGGTCATAGACTCTGAAAGATGCCTGAAGCTGGGCAGGAACTGGAGACCAGCTACGCCACTTACATTTATGACACTTTCAGGTGGGAGAAGAGGTTCCTGGCACAACCATGAACTGAGCTGGCAGAGGGTGATTTTTCATTGAGTGTTTTAGATTTGAGGCACAAGATTTGAGGCACAAACTTGCCATTATTTCCAAAGACCTTGGTAATCATAGTCAGCTCTTGTGCTTTTTTTTTTTTGCTCAGGTTTTTGCTCTTGTGTTATTTTCAGTTCTTGAACCTATGTAGTAGTTGTCATGATGAATGTTTAAATAGCTATCTTTGATGTTATACTCTGACTTTTCCTTTCCCCTTACTTTTGTTAACCAGATATTCTAGGTAGAAACTTGCCATTAAATAAAAGATTCTTTTCTTTTCCACTGAACTCTGTCTTTGGAGATCTGTCTGGTAAGTGGTGAGCGGTAGGATCCCCCTACTGGCTGGGTTCAGTAACAGTATAAAAACCCACTTAAACTCCTGTATCAGAAGTTGCTTATCATTATTCCAGCCTTAAGATATGGCAAAGCCTTCTTTAAGGAAGGCTTTATTATCCAAACTAGGCAGACTTTCATAGCTTCTCAGTTTATAAGTGAACATTCATACTAACCCTGGTGGGTATCTGTAATTTTAGGTTTAATGATTGATTTCTTCTTTACGTTTACATCCATTCCTTTTCACTTCCTCACTGAAGAGATCTCTAGCAGGGAGAAAAAGATGTGTTAATAGCTTCTGACATTCTTTTAGGAAGGAGATGCGGTCTCCAGGAAAATAGGCTGCACAGTATGGAAGGTGAAGCTCTGATGGGCAAATACCTAGTAGACGACACTGAAAGAGTTTGCTTCAAAAGCACAGTGTTTCTTGTAGGGGAATGCATATGAGAGGAAGGGCAAAGTAAGAAGGTGGGACTAAAATAAAGGGGCCACTAGGAAATTGCTGTCTGATTGCTGATGTATGTTTGACAAGTGTGGTGTGTAGTTTTCATTTTGAATTGTTTTTAGAATTACTGAAGAGGTGCAATTACAGCACAAACAATTCCCATAAATCCTTCACTCAGTGTCTCCTAATGTCGATATATTGCAAGACTTAGGTCACTTTGTCACAATTAAGAAATGTCTTTTTATGTACTCTGCCATTTTGCTTAGATTATTTTTTGTTATTGAGTTATATGAATTTCTTATGTATTTTGGATATGAACTCCTTACTAGATATATTATGTATGAACATATGCATCCATTCAGGGTGTTGCCTTTTTGTTTTGTTGAAGGTTTCTTTCTCCCTGCAGAAGCTTTTCAGTTTAATATAGTCCCATTTGTTTATTTTGTTTTTGTTTCCTTTGCTTGAGAGAGCATATCCAAAAGATATTGCTCAGACTGATGTTAGTTTACTTCCTATGTCTTCTTCTAGGAGTTTAATGCTTTTAGGTCTTACATTTCAGTTTTTAAACCATTTTGAGTTTATTATTGTATATAGTTTAAAGAGTTTCTGTTTTTTGCGTGTATCTGCCCAGTTTCCACAAAAACTACTTGTTGAAGAGATTATGTTCATTGTAGCATTATTTACAATAGCCAAGATATGGAAGCAACCTAGGTGCCCATCAATAGATAAATGGCTAAAGAAGATGTGGTATATGAATAAAATGGAATATTATATACCAATACAAAGAATGAAATATTGCCATTTGCAACAATATGGATGAATCTAGAGGGTATTATGTTAAATGAAATCAGTCAGACAGAGAAAAACAAATGACATAAGGTGTTACTTATATGTAGACTCTAAAACCAAACCAAACCAGACTAAATGAAAATAAACACATAGAGACCAAAGGGATGGTTATCAGAGGGGAGTGGGTGGGGAGCTGGGTGGGAAGGAGAAGGGAAATACAGTCACTGATGTTGTGGTAAGTTTGTAAAGTGATAGGTAATTACTAGAATTAGTGGGATGATCACATTATAAGGTATAAAAATGTTGAATCACTATGTTGTACAAGGTGGGGACACACACATACACACACACACAGAATGGAATTATCTTCTGGAGTGTGGGTCCCTTGTAGTACAGGCTTCCCCTGCTAGTTGAGGGTCCTAGTGACCCATCTGTATCAGTGTACTAACCAGCACTGTTGTGAGAGGCTGTGTTCAGCTTCAGTGAATTTTTTTGAAGACTCACTCAACATATTTGCCCATTTCACGATGGGTGATTTACCACTACCCCTGCCCACATTGCATTGAGTGTTAATCAGTTTTTGACCAAAAGCAGCATGACCCCCATGCCCGACCCTTCTTATCACCTGATCTTTCCCCCAGTGATTTTTTTTTGTTTGTTTACCTGGAGGGAAAAATATCCTCAGAGGAAAATGTTTTGCTGATGTGAAAAGAAGTGAACCAAAAAACAGCACAAGCACTAAAACACATCAAAATTGATGAGTTCAAAACAGTTTTGAGCAGTGGAGAACATGTCTCACCAGGTGTACCACATCGACTGGAGAGTACATTGAAGGGGACTGAAGCTTAAATGTGTAAGAATTAATAAACAATTTTGTATGGTTAAATTCTGGAGTTTTTCTGAGGGTGGTGCCCCCTCACACACTGGAAACTAACATAATAAAATTATTTACCAATATACTTAAAAATTAATTTTTAAAAAACCTAAGAAATGAACATTGGTATTATACAACTAATTAAACTATAGACTTCATCCATGTTTCCACTAACATTCTTTTTAATTTTATGGTTAAAGCCACGATTCAACATTGTATTTTGTTGTGACATTTCCTAGTCTACTGTAGACTGTGACAGTTACCTTCTCTTTGTGAAGAGTACAGGTTATGTACTTTTTAAAAATGTTCCTTGAAAGCAGGAACAGTGCCATGATATTCCACTATCAGTAGAAAATCAGTAAGTGCTGGCGATGATGCTGTAGCTGGTCACTGTCAGTATTATGACCAAACATAATTGAACTGTGCTGTGATACAGGAATAGGATGGAGGTATCCTGATGTGCACAGGGAAGCTTATTCATAAATGGAAAGACCCCCAATTATCTGAGCTGTTTGTCTCCTCTTTGATAGAATTTCTTTTCCTTCCTTGGGGTCAGACTAGCATACCTTCTCTCTACTTTCAATTTACTATAAACTGGGACATGGAATTCAGGTAACCAAACTTACTTAAATTATATGCAGAGTAATAGTTCCTTCAGTCTGAGTCAAATCCTAAAGGTGCTCTTCTGAATGAAAATAAATCAGCTTCTAAAGCTTGTTTGAGTTTCTCCCAGGCTTTATATTTATTTTTTTGTGTTTTTCTTTGTTATGTGTAGGTAGTTTAAAAACATGAGGATTTCTATCTTGTCAGTCTTGGCAGCACCAAAAGACAAAAGTGTTTTAACAATCTGGAGAGACGATCTAAAAAAATACAATGGAATTAAATTTAAATTTGTCTAACACTTTGCAATGTTTAGATTAAAAATGTACATGTATACATATATATGATTATTTAAATCCAAATGTACATGTAAGCTCATTAAAATGTTTTCTATTTGAGACAGTCTATTTTAAAAGATAACTTATGAAAACTCACCTGTTTTGGAGAGAAAGGAACCAGGGGAAATATTTTAAAGGATTGGTGTTTACCAGATAACTAAAATAAATATTGCAGAAAATATATGGCTATGCTCAGGTTACATCTTCAAAAGGATTGGGATACTCATGTCAGTTTGTCAATGCCTCCTCTCACCAGCATCATTTTAGAGGCTCCATGCAGAGTTACCACCTTTAGGACAAAACCCTTTCTTTTTAGAGAAAGACTTATGCTACTGCCAAATTTATTTAAATTTCAATCATTACTATAGACTCTTAAGATCTTAAATTAATTTGTTTTCTAAGAGTCTATAGACACAGTTCTCTATTAAGTAAGGATTACTTTTGCAGGTCATGAGTCTCATTTACTCTTTTGGTTTTTACTGGTAAATGTTCATGTCCAAAGGGGAGGCTGAAGCATTATTGGTCAGGGATCTTACATGCAGAATTGTATTCTGGGACAAAAGCATACATTTTATGACCTCTACAATCTGTAATGCTTCCACAAAATAAGAACATAAAAAATATTATTTGTTTTCCATTATTTATTTTGAAAAAATAAATGCATAGATAACTTTAAATACGAGTACAGAGTGTTCCATATTCCATGTTTGAATATGCTGCCAGAGCCATATTTGCTTTATTTCCTGAACCACTGCAAAGTAATTAGCGACACAACAACATATGCCTAAATATTTCAGCGACAATCTCCAAAAATAATGATTTTTTTAATATAACTACAATATTATTATCACACTGAAGAAATTTAACAATCACTTTCTAATTTTGCCTAATAACAAGTCTCTATTCAAAATTTCCAGATGTCTCCCAAATACATTTTAGTGGTCATTTTTCCCTAAAGCCAGGAGACATATTGAGTTCACAAATATTATATAACTCCCCTTTTCAAGATTTAAATTAACCACATTGTCAAAAACAATATTAAAATGAAACCATAAACAAGTATGATGTAAAAGAAAAAAAAACATTAAACCAGTCTTCATTTAAAGGAGACAGGGTATGTTACCTGAACACTTCGTTTTCGTGGTTGTGAGGTGAATACTAATATCTTCCATAGAATAGTATTATTTAAATGGGATAATTTTTCAAGGTATCTTGCAAAGTGACTGGCATAGGAAAAGCATGGACAAATGTCAATTACCACTATTATTACTGTTAGAAGCTAGATAATCTAGTAAGCATGATGATTTAATAGCTAGCTCTGTGTTTAGACCCAGCCCCTGAAGCCTATAAAGTTTTATAATAAAATTAGATAATTTTATACCTGATAAGAACCTGGGAATGCAACCCAGGAGGTTTTAAGTTTTATATTTTTGACAAATGTGGAAACTGAGAGCTTTTAAAAGCTAATATGTTTATAAAGTTGATTGAAAGGACTATGCATAAAAGTGTAGAAATGTATCACTTCTTAAAGCAAAGTCCAATTGCACTTCCTAAATATTATTTTAAAATAGTATGGAAAACTGTTTTTAATGAATTCTCAAGAATGTGTTTGAAATCACAATTTAATATGCTTAAAATATCAATGCACAAACCTTTTTTGTGATGTTCTCCAAATTTTAATTAAGTTGAATTTCCGCCAGCAGCACTTCCGACTTTCTAACTCCAGCAAAATGTTCTACTATTTATATTTTTGATGTATTAAAAACATATTATTTCCTTAATTCCTCTAGGCTTATTAAAATCATACATAAACACTGCTGTTAAATCCACTTAACACTAGAGGTAAGAATGAGAATTCTCCTTTTAGAAATATTCATGCAATATGCATACACCATGCATTTGATTTTGAATGTATAGTTCTAATCACCCCCTGACATGAACTATATTAATCTATTAGAGAGTTTCTAGTATTTATTAAATAGAAAATTGGAATTATGGTATTAATAAAACTCTGTTTTATTAAACCTAGATGTTTTCCATCTAGGTTTATGGATAAGGAAAGAGTTATATGGTAGGCACACCTGCATTTGAGAATCAGATCTGGCACTAATCACCTGAATTATATTTTTCAAGTCATTTCTCTTCTCTGGGACTCAGTTTCTTTATCTGAAAAAATAAGCAATTTAGATTCCGGAGTTTCTGAGACTTAAATGATTATAATGACCTTATATTTCTATCTGGTTTGTTGTTTATGAAATCTGCTTACTCAAAATATTTTACTTTGTCTCTGCCCAAGCTCTGCCAGCTAGCTAGGTGAGTTTTTTGTATTAAATTTATTGTGTGACACTGGTTAATAAAATTATACAGGTTTCAAGTGCACAGCTCTATGACATCATCCATGTGTGGCATTTTGTGCCCTCCACCCAAAGTCAACTCTCCTGTCACCATACACGCAGCCCTGTCTACCCTTTGAAGAACCACATAATTTCACTCATAAGTGGGATATAAAGCTTGATGAATATTTTTAACTGTACTTCCCCACAATATTGTGACATGTCTTGGACGCTAGGCTGAATAATTTATGTACATTAATCATAAGTACTATTTAATAAGTCTCTAATATATTCTAGATATCATTGTTTACAGACATAACTCTAATTGTCAGAAAAACCCTAAAAAGCTTTATCTTAATGTGTGACAAATTTGGAGGCTAAGATGTTTAAGTTACGTGCTACTCAGCTAGTACTTGGCAGAGTTGCAGTTTGAATGGATGTCAGTATAAAACAAAGATGAGAAGATGGTTTCTCATTATTCCTCTAAGACTACTAGTGCAGTCCTAGAGGGATAATGAGAACTCAAGTTTGAAAGCATATAGGAAAAATTTGTTAGAGAAATTAACTTCTACCTTGTAGAGGTTAAAGCTTAGAAATGTGTAAAATGTAGGTGACAAAGAAAATACAGAATCAGTCCTATAACATTTGGTCCCCAGAAGCCTGTTCTTCTTCATCTCTTGCCTATTTTTTAACAACTATAAACAAACATTTATTATGTATATGTCCCTATTTTCAGGGAACTTATAAGGGAAGGAGACCCCTCCAAATACAAAATAAACTAGACAGATGATAGAGGATAGATGATAGATGATAGATAGATGATAGATAGATAGATAGATAGATAGATAGATAGATGATAGATGATAGATAGATAGATGATAGATAGATAGATACCACTATTATTCTGAAGAGTGATATGGTTTCAAAGATCTTTCTTCTAGTAAATGAGATAAGATATTTACATCTTGAGGGAAGAGCTGATTTCATGTTCTGAATTTTGTTGCATACTGCCAGAAAAGAAAGATGATATAGTATATAGATTATGCTTAGAAATATGATTAAGTTTGGACAAACAGAGATGGGAAAAAGAAAGAAGTTGAACAAAATAATTAATGAATTATGTCTCAAGATATTTACCTGCAACAGAAAATAGCTTAGTTGAGCTCAAGAGCACAGTGCATGAAAGGAAGATGAAATGACCTTGAGAAATGTGTGGGACAAAGTTCATGATGGTCCCTGTGACCTAGTAATTGTACTCCAGTTTATATACTCAAGAGAAATGCACCCATTTGTGGACCAAAAGTGCAAGAGTATTCATTATTCAGTATTCAATATTCATAGTAGCCAAAAGTTCATAAATAGACACATATTTAAATATGTTGTATATTTGCACAGTACAAAACTATGTGTATAGAGCAATGGAAATAAGCAGGCTATAACACTACGTAACAATATATATGCATATCAAATGTTGACCATAAAAAAAACAAACACAAGGGTGCATATACTATTACTACATTTTTATAAGGTTCAAAACAGGAAAATCCACAGTTTTAGAAATCAAGATAGTGATTCTTCTTGGGAAATAGTGACTAAAATAGGACACATGAACTTCTGGGATGAGGGTCATCTTTGTTTTTTAATTTGGGTGTGAGATGTATGGATTTGCTCAGTTTGTAAAAATAGTTCCAACTGTACATTTGTGATTTAAACATTTTTCTATATGAGTTTTCCACTTTAATTGAACAAATTTAAAGATGGTGTGTAAGGAATTGATATTCTTTATTCAGTAAGAAGATATGGGCCCTGGATGGTGTGGCTCAGTGGATTGAGTGTGGGCCTGCAAATCAAAGGGTCATGAGTTCAATTCCCAGTCAGGGCATATGCCTGGGTTGTGGGCCAGGTCGCCAGTAGGGGATGCATGAGAGGCAACCACACATTGATATTTCTCTCCCTCTCTTTCTCCCTCCCTTCCCTTCTTTCTAAAAAATAAATAAATAAAATCTTTTTAAAAAACACTAAAAAAAAGATATGGAAGGTATTTTCTTTTTCAGCTGGAGAAATTGCACAGTTCTACAAATCAGAAAGTTTGAATCAAGTGGAAGCAAGATTGATTGAAATTAAAGGATAAAATTAAGACTCCAATTATGTAGCAGTAATGTGAATAAAGAGGAAAAGATGGCTATGATAAAAGTTTTAGAGATAAAATGGACAAGCTTTGTGCTTAACAGAATGGGATAAATAAAGAAAAGGAAATATATATATATTTTAAGTGATATTTGGAGACTAGGTGGCAGTATATCTGAAAAGCATAAAAATCAAGATGATAAAGAATTTGGCTCGTGTTGGCGAAGTATAGCCATCAGGTTAAATGTGGCTGGCCATTGTTTTTACATAGCCTGTGAGCTAAGAATATTTAGAAAAGATGTAATCAGAATAATATTTTTGACATTTAAAAATCATATGAAACTTGAGTCTAATTTGAGTCTCAGCATCCATATAATGTTTTGCGGGAACACAGCCACACTCATTTGTTTGCGTAGTGTCTGTGACTACTTCCGCAGTGCAAGAGCGGCAGAGCTAAGTAACGCAACAGGACAATATGGTATGGCCTGCACGGCATCAATTATTTACATCTTGCCCTTTATAGAAAAGTTCTGCTAACCCCTCTCTAGAGCATGAATATATATATTCATGAAAATGCTTAATGGCTGATGGGAGAATACAAAATTTTTCTTATATAAAAGGAGGATAACGTTAGAATAGAATTTTAAGGATCACTGCACAGAGTGAAAAGCTGAATCTGTTAGTGTCACAGTTGACATTTAATAGCACTTAAGAATTTAAAAAGTGTACTCATATACATTCATTCATTTGATCTCTGAAACAACCTGTGAGATAAATAGCATTGTCTCTAGTTTATAAATGAGAAAACTCATATTCTAAAAAATAGCATGACTATACACTAAAAAATCATTTCATTTCTGAGTAGAAGTTGATAAATACCATCTAGGAGGATGTGGATATTTTGGTGTAGGTGGTGAAAAATTTGCTCATGTTTGTTGGCTCATATTTGACTGATTGGACAAGAATTCTACACCAGAGTTTCATAGCTTGCATCCTGTTCTACTATTTACCAACACTATAATCTTTTTTATTTTTATCATTAAGGTTTAGTTGACATATAATTTATATTAATTTCATTTGTACAATGTGGTGATTTGACAAGGTATGTGTACCTTACAAATTGATCACTGCAGTAAGTCTAGTAATTATCACCATACAAAGTTATTATGATACTATTGACTATATTCCTTATGCTGTACATTACATTCCCATGACCTGCTTATTTTAAAACTGGAAGTTTGTATCTCTTAATCTCCTTCATCGTTTTTGCCAGTCCCTTCTACCAACCATCAGTGCTCTGTATCTGCCAGTATGTTTCTATTTTGTTTTGTTGAGTCATAGTTTTTAAGATTCCACATGTAAGTGGAATCACGTATTTGTCTTTCTTTGACTTACTTAACATAATAGCCTCTAGGTCCACTCAAGTTGTTTCAAATGACAAGATTTCATCTTTTTTTATGGTTAAGTAATATTTCATCGTGTGTGAGTGTGTGCACACGCGCGCCAGGTCCTTTTTTTATCCATTCATCTATCAGTGAACACCTAAGTTATTTTTATATCTTGGCTATTTTAAATAATGCTGCAAATGAATATATGCAGTGATGCATATATCCCTATGTTCTATTTTTAATTATTTGTGGAACCTCCATATTCTTTACTATAGGGGCTGCATCAATTTATTGTACAATCTCACCAACAAAGTCAGAGGGTTCCCTTTTCTCCACGTCCTTGCCAACACTTGGTATATATTGTCTTTTGATAATAGCCATTCTGGCAAGTGATATCTCATTGTGCTTTTTATTTGCATTTCCCTAATGATTAGTAATGTTGAGCATTTTTGTATGAGCCTTTTGTCCATCTGTGCATGTTTTCTTTGGAAAAATGTTTATTCAGAACTTCTGCCCATTATTTTTAAAGATTTTTAAAAAATTTACTTATTTCTAGACAGAGGGGAAGGGAGGGAGAAAGAGAGGGAGAGAAACATCAATGTGTGGTTGCCTCTCATGAGTCCCCTCCTGGGTACCTGGCCCACAACCCAGGCATGTACCCCAACTGGGAATGAAACTGGCAATTGTTTGATTCACAGGTCAGAATTCTAGTCACTGAACCACACCAGCCAGGGCCTTCTGTCCATTTTTTAATTGAACTGTTTGGTGCTCTTTTAATATTGAATTGGATAAGTTCTTTAAATATTTTGGATATTAACCACTTATTGGATGTATCATTTGCAAATATTATCTCCCATTCAGTAGATTGTGGGTTTTTTTATGGTTTCTTTCACTGTGCAAAAGCTTTTTAGTTTAATAAAATTCTGCTGTTTTATTTTTCTTTTTGTTACTCTTGCCTGTGGAGACACATCCAGAACAATATTGTTAAGAATGATATTAAAGAATTTACTGCCTGTATTTTCTTCTAGAAGTTTTATGGTTTCAGGTCTTACATTTAAGCCATTTTTAGTTTATTTATGTATATGGTGTAACAAAGTGGTCTAGTTTCATTTATGTTGCATGTATCTGCCAATGTTCCTAATACTATTGATTGTATATTCTTGCCTCTTTTGTCATAGATTAATTCACCATATAAGCCTTGATTTATTTCTGGGCTCTCTCTTCTGTTCCATTGACCCTTGTGTCTGGTTGTTTTGTTCTTTTGTTTTTGTTGTTGTTTAGTTATTGTTTTTGTTTCTGTCTGTACCGTACTCTATTACTGTAGTTTATTGTATAGTTTAAAATCAGGGCATATAATACCTTCAGCTCTGCTCTTCTTTCTCAAGATTTTTTTTTTTGACTGTTTGAGGTCTTTTGTGGTGCTATATAAATTTAGGGTATTTTTTCTGGTTCTGTGAAAAATTCAGTTGGTATTTTGATAGTGATTGCATTGAACCTATAGATCGCTTTGGGTAATATAGATATTTTACTACTTTAATTCTTCTAATCCATGAGCATGGTATATATTAACAATATAATCTTGAGAAGATAACTTAACCTTTGGAGACTCAGCTTCATAATTGATGAAAGTAGGGTGCTAATATACTTACCTCACAGGGTTGCTGTGAGGATTAAAGTGTAAATACATGTAAGGTGCCTAGAAGAATATCTGGCATAAATAAACTTTATCTATTTTTATTGTCTTTGGCAACAAATACTAAAGTCAATTGACATACAATATAATTCTTTCAAATGACAATAAATCAAAAAGCCTTCGACAGATGTTTGTGTCAGTGTTCTACTTTATGGATTTGAGCAGGAGCAGAGACGTAGAGGCAAGAGGTCATCACATGAGAGAGGCCACTTCCCTGATTGGTCTGAAGCTTTGTACCTCAGTTTCTTTGCATATCCTGCACAAAATAATTCAGTGAGAAACTTTCACCCAGAATTCCTAAATATCAAGTATTTTCTTTAGTGCTATTCTGAAACTTTTATAATGACTGAAACTGAATGATAACATGCAATAAATCATTCACAGAAGCACTAAAATTTTTCAACGAAAGTGTCTATTAGTAACTTAATGTTTTCTTGTTGTTGTTTTGAGAAAGAGTTAGAATTCACTAGAACTTTTAATTTTTATAAACTATTGCCCCACTTCTAGCCCTTATCTTGTCAGAAATAAACATCTGCCAATTGTGATTCACCATGTAAATTAAGGCGTTATTAAAGAAATGCAGTGCAATTGATGAGATTCCTGTCCATGATAAGGTCAGTCTCAATATTATCAATAATTGACCCCATTCCCTATATGGCTGGTGGGTAGCAGCTGCCACTATTGTTATTTTGTTTCTGGGAAAACTCGGAGAGTGTGGTAAAGTAACTTCTTCAAGGTCATATTGGAAATCAATGACATTCCAAGGACAGAACTAGTAATACACTTAATCATATCACCTCTTGAATAGCTTTTAACTTCACTGTGAGAATACAGTGTACACTTCAACATTATTTATTTGATCCAAAGTCATGGATTTATTATCCCTGAGATAAAGACTGTAAAAGAGAGGCCCCCTATCTACAACTATTATTATTTGAAAGTTTAAAAACAATCTTATGAAAATGGAGAATATGATAATTTCCAATGGTCAAGATAGAGAAATTCATTTCTATTTTTGAACTAGTCTACTGTATCAGTAGCTTATAATTTACTTAATGTGCTTGCATACTATTGATCTCAAACCTCAATGAGCTGTGTCTTCATTTGCATACTTTGCCAGATGCTGGCAGCAGTAAAAATCGCTCTTTTCTAGTGCATCACATAGGCCACATTTCCGGAGACAGGAAATGACAAACTATTTTTGGTTTCCAAGGAAGAGCCACCTGTATAAGCTCATCGATTAAAACCCTATTTTCATCACTTAATTTAATTCCTCAAATAAAATAAAAATGAAAAAACAAATTGTAAGTGCTAGATATGTAAATATATTTTGATGATTTTCTTATTGAATAAGAAATAGCTATCATTTATTGAACATTCAATATATGTTAAGTAGTGTGCTAAGGAATTTGAAACAAAGTTTAATCAGAAATTCTCATAGTTTATTTTCTTTAATAGGTTAGAATTTAAACATGGGTTATTAATTCTGAGACTTTACTACACAGTTATGTTAGACTTTGAGTTAGGCTTATAATAAAGAGATCATAAATGATAGATATCCGATATTGTGTTTTTAATTGTTATTTTTTGGTTGGATTTTTCAGTGTCCATTCTTGCAAGTTCTTTTTTGATACATTTAAGCTTTTTAAAAATTATACACTATTGATTCAATAAAGTGTGTTTTCAATATTCTGAACCTGGTATCCAGAATATTTCAAAGTTTTTTAAAGTGGTTTCTTCTTATTTCCTCATATATCAGTGTCCTAGACACTAGCATCTGGAAGTTCATAGACATAGTTGCCACCACATATTCTATGTGAATAATCAACAAGTAAATCCCATTTACATGATTTATCCTTTTTAAGTGATACTTCTCAGGCCTATGCACTCATTCTACTATTAGAATACTATATATATGAGTTTTTTACAATATGAATCCATTGATTGTCTTATGAAATTTTATGGCACTGATATTGTCAAATAACTTTTTCTTTAAGTTATTATTTTTTATTTGACAAAATATTACAGGTCCCAGGTGCTAATGTCGTGAATGTGGCAGTTTAGGGACCCAGATAGTTTTCTATCCCTCCCTTATTTTAAATTGCATGTGGAAGATGTGAGTTGTGTACTGTTCAAAATACAGCATATACAAGGAATTGATTCTATGCCAACATATTAAGTTACTGTTGGTGGGAGAATAGCACCTCTAAAATCAGCATGCTAATTAGGCAGGGCTATCTTAATAACCCTGCTGATAACATTTTTACCCTCCCCCAATAATTTGTATTTACATATACACCTGAATGTGCTTATATGCACAAAATACACACACTGTCTTATGATTTTAATATGTGTACTTATTTATCTATGTATGATTTATAAGTGTAGACTGTTACTGTTTGCCAATATATGGTCAGCATTTATGTAAGGATCTGACCATCTGACATACTCGTATATACATACATAGATAGACATAATCTCATTTCAGGAATATTTCCCCCCCGTGGAACGGTGCTTTTATTTTAACTGATATGTTCATGCAAATATACTCAGTCACAGGTGAGAACTTCTTAGGCCTGACTCTAATTTTAACTCTGAAAGATGAGCGGGACTGTTAGAGACTTTCACCCACCTGGTACCTTGTGCCCCTTAGTATGGGAAGGAGACGTGAGTTCTCCTATAGCCCCCTTGCTTAGGATTCAGTGACAGACTTCAGCATCTGTGTAAAGATGTCAGCTGTCTACTATCCTAATCAAAGGCAATATCTAAAATCTGGACTCTAGGACTGAGGGACCGAAGGGAGGGAGCTCTGGAAGTCGGTAGGGCTAAAAGGGAGCACTGAGCTGCAGCAAGCGTCTGAGCATTGGGTCCTCCAGTTAACATGAATGGGAGAAGGCTTTGTTTAACTTCTCACTTTTGAAACATACTATTAGTACAATTAAATAAAGTATGTAGTTTTCTAACTATGTAATGCATTGCATTAAGTTGGGATTAATTTAAAATTTTAATGTGTTAGATAATTGAGAAGCTGACATTTATATTAAGGAGTCAATTTAAATATGTCAGACATCAAATTATACATTGTTATTCTCAAATTTAACATTGTAGTTCTAGAGCAAAAATGATAATTCAACAGATGTTTCATATAAAAATTAAACCTGGAAAGTTTTGATTATATGACTTAAAATATTGATGTTTGTTTATAAATGAACACATTTTATGAACATTCTATGATGACCACTCCTTCCTAAAATGCTTTGACATAGTGAAATAATGTGTCTAATTATAAATCTAATTATCACATTTTAGGCTAAGATGACTCAATTACCTGAGGCAGAGAAAGAGAAGATTGCTGAGCAAGTGGCTGATTTCAAGAAAGTAAAGAGTAAACTGGATGCAGAGATTGAAATATGGGATGATACAAGCAATGATATTATTGTTCTGGCCAAGAAGATGTGCATGATCATGATGGAGATGACAGACTTCACAAGGTAATTGTGTGGAAAGTGATGTGCAGTACTTATAATGGTTAGAGACATTCATTGCATTTGTAAAACCTCAAGATTATTTGAGTGGCAGGAGCTAAAATTCAAGTGGTAGGACAGATCAAATAATATAAAATTAAAAAGTTATAGGTGTAGCATTCTAGGGATTGTGGCAAATAAATATGGCAGAGTTTCTTATAAACTGCCAAGGAACAATTTTAGAATCCACTTAATGCTTTCTTGCCTGAGGAATCTTCTCTATGTATTATATGAGCATATTACTTTTACAGAGAAATTGATAAATCTAATTATGATCTCTATCAGAGATATCTGAATGGTTGATTGCCATAGCTACATAATTTAATCGCAGTGATTTACGTATCATCAAAATTAGTAATACCATTTGCTACTGAAATGATAACTAGATATATTTGAATACAATGACAATACATTCAGGGATTATATATTGTGTGTATGTATGTGATGAAAAGAAATTTGCAGCAGACATTTCAGAGGGATGAGAAAATTGAAACTACTAGAAAAGATATATTGGAATAACTGGATTCAGAATGGGAAAGAAGGGAAATGCAGTTAGGAGAATGGAAGTGTAAAGATATGTCATCAACAGGCAGTGAGGATACAGACTTCAGTGAAGTTTTTCCTGGTCCGCATCTTCCTCCCTCCCAAAGGAACTGATGTTTTACAGTTGACATACTTTCAAAATCAGCTTGGCAAAGGATGCTGAACAATGACTTTGGAAAGGATGCTCAGTGCCTCTGAGGGTTTCATAGTCTGTAGCTAGGGTGTTAGAAGAGAATTCACAGCCCCACAGAGTGATACCTCATTGGAAAATAGACACATTTCATGTTTTGCAAAAGCTAAACAGCCCAAGATTCTCAAAATCTACAGGTGCCACTGCCACAGGCATCCACAGAATGGGGATATTGTGTGTCAAATGGCAGTACGGGAAGAGTTGCAAAACTGATTTTGGACCCTGATAATCTTTTGCATTTGAAGTGAATCCTGATTCAGTTTAATTCAGTTCATTTAAGTGCTGGTAAATCTTCAAATGTTTTTAAATAAATGAAACTTATTTAGTTACTTCTTTTTCACTCCCAATTCTGTTTCCAGAGTTTTCTCAAACACTACAACATTTTTCTGAGAATTAAATTTAGCAGTTTTATATATTAGCTATATATTTTAGCTATTTTTTAGTTCCACCCACGTTGCATTTCTTTCATTGCAGGTGTTTTATCTTGTATGTAATGGGGCCTTTGAGAACAGGGGTCACAGCTGGTCCTGCAGTATTTGTCAACAAGCCGACACTTTAGTACACTCTCTATCCCACATACAATTTTTAAACATCTATATATTTTTAAAGATAATAAAAATAAGTAGTTAATTATCTTTTCTGCAGTGTCACTGAATGCTCCATTTTCTCATTCTCTTCAACTACTACTTTACTACTAATGAGGCATAACATAGTAAACTTTCATGAAAGCTTACTATGTACTACACTGTGATGAATTTGTATTTTCTTATTTTCACTTTCAGGACATTTTGATTGATTATTGTATTGTCCATTTTCTTGTTAAAGAAAGTAAAATTTATAGAGCTCAGATAAGCTGCTCAAGGACATACAAATGGAATGTCTTCCCATTGGAGTTGGTCCCACTGCAGAATCTGGGTGCCCACTCATTGTATTACAAGTTTTTGCCCTTGTGTTAAACAAAGAAGAAAACCCAGTTCATCACCCAAGGGGAAAACAAACAGACACATTAGAAATAACAACAATAATTGTGTAATGCATTGTATGATTCCAGATATAACTGTCTTAAGATTTCAAAAGAGAAGGATAATCAGCAGGATATAGGCTAAGCAGAGAACAAAAGTATAAGCAAGTGACGCTTGTATTAAACTGCAAATGAGATATAGGGATTGGATTGTGGAATGACATGACTTTAGTGAGAAAACCCACAAGGGTAGAGGCCAGGAGGTGGGAGGGACTCATTGGCTTGAGGGGAGGTGGCTCTAGGAAATTATATAAATACAGAAAGAAGTTGAGAGAGGTATGACGAATGTGGTAGATCATAAAAGGACTTAGAAAATGGACAGTCTTTTTAAAGAAATAAGAAGTTGGGAACTATTAAAAAATATGACCATGATGGTGGCATGATGGGAATTAAAGAATTCTAGAAATGACAGGTAAGAAGAGCAGCGGGCACTTTTGGATGACACTGTTTTCAGAGACTCAACCCATGGGGTTCCAACTGCAGTTGAGAGACCCAAATAATTAGACAGGCTTTGGAAATTTTGATACTGGCTAATGAAGACTTGGTAAATTTCTAGAAAATACTATATCCAGTGCTGGAAAAAATACTTCTGTAAACTTGATGTAGCCATTTCTAAGCCTTGGATTATGCTCCTTGGTACACTGACCATTTAGTACGGCATTTAGGCTAAACTGGCAACATGAAGCAGGTTTTACTCTCATTATTTGCCCACAATTACAAATAGAGTAGGGCATTTCTGTCACTACTACCATGAAACATTCATTTTAGGGTACAAAAGTCAGACTGTAGTGTTTTAAACACGATTTTTCCTTGGCAAAGAGCCATCCATATAGTCACATAAGCTATGTTACCTTATCACACTGAGCCTGTGGCACTTTCTAATAACTCAGCATTTCTTTTCTTCAGTTTCTGATGTTTTCTAGAATCAGATCTAAGGACTTAATACTTGCTGGAGGAAAGCAAGTCTTTCCCCTTGCACTGATTAGTTTTCCAGGAAAGCATCTTTGAAATTCCTGACTAGAAAGTAAGGGTTCTGGGAGCAGAGGTGTGGAGGGTGGAGTAGCTGGTCATTTCTATATTTAGTACTAAGTATTCACACAATCACTTAATATTCTGTTAATAAAAGATATTATACCTTAAATCAGTCTGAAACTTTCAGCACACAGATTATTTTACCCTCCTCAGAGAATGATTTCCATACTTTTCCTGGGATGAGGGAGAGACACACAGACGTTCAGTGGTGTGGGGTAGGGTAGGGGCCGAAACTGCCCCTTTCATTCTCCCTCTTTACCGCTAATTTCAGTTGTACGTGGGTCTTTCTGTTGAAATCAGCTTGATTATTAGTTTTCCCAGTGCTGGCCTGGACTCTGCTTTTGTGAGTTAACTATATCATTTGCTGCTTGTTACCAGTTTTCCAGTTTGCTAATGCTTCTTGCTGATGTCTGTTCTCCCATTCTCTCTGCATCTTAGTGGGTTTAGATCTTTATAAGGGAGAAACAAAACCCATCTGTAGTTTTAGTGGGGTTTGGAGAAGGAAAAAAATATATCCGTCTGGCAGTTTACCACCTTAACCTGGATGCTCACTAAGATTTATTAAGATTGTAAAAGTTCTCTCTTTATGATAGAGGTTAGAACACTTATTAATGTATTTTTCATAATTTATACCCTCTTTTCCTTTTCTCACTTCAGGTAAACTATGCCCAAGCAATC
Organism: Tonatia bakeri; assembly: GCA_004024845.1. NCBI lineage: Eukaryota > Metazoa > Chordata > Mammalia > Chiroptera > Phyllostomidae > Tonatia > Tonatia bakeri. Next base: position 181,343 of record PVIA01001716.1, on the reverse strand, counting down.
TCTTAATTGTGAACTTAAACAATTTCCACATTTTATGGTTTACATAACATTTAAGAACATCTAATTCATTTTCCCCAACTAAATAGGAGACAGGCTCTGGGAAAAACTTTATAGATATTTAATTATACCTTTTATGATTACTTAGTGTGCATTTTTTAAGTTGCTGAAAAACTATGGGGAAAAAGACAAAAACATAATTCTCCATATAAATCTTTGTCAAAAAGTATGACTTTTAAGAGTGTACCAACTTCAGTGTTACTGTTAATAAAGTTAACAAATTGAAAATACCTGGACAAAAGCAATACTGCTCTAAATACTAATATTTAAAAACATTACTTATTCAAAAATATACTAGGATGGTATACCTAAGCCTCATAAAATTTTATATTTTGAGATACAATGTGGTATCAATTTTTATTTGACAAAATTTCTAGTCTTCTAGAATTTCTGTTGTTTCATTTACTGAGCATTGACTGAATTTCAGGCACTGCCTTGTTTTGAGGATGCCCAAACACCTACAGGCCGGGCATCGTGAATTAGGGTAGCATAAGGTAGAATGGAACTGGTTTATCCTATGTACTTAATACCACAACTATCAATTCTCCTGGCTTTATATTTCTATAATATCATTCAATATATTCTCAGCATCTTGGTCAAATCATTAGCTAAGCCCACCTGTCTGCAAATGGGCCAGTTTTTAAAAGCGTATGAACATTCTAACTTCACGGCCCGTTGCAATCAAGAGTTAGCTTAAAATTTGAAGAAGGAGTATGTGGATCTAAAGGGGTTTGCTGTGAAGCACTGAGCTCGCAGCTTTCATAGATCCAGGATACCCACCTAGTGACTGGGCAGGGGAGGTGAAACTTTGAAGACTGTCCAACTGCAGGGAAAAGAGTACTCAGAAATGCTCATGAAGTACAATGTTGCATTCATCTGTACAATAGGAGTTATTGGATGAGGGAGCTGTAGAGTGATGTCAGATGAGGGACTGGATTTGGAAATGGGAGTACTGTTTATTATCACCTTACACACACCTTCCATGGACACAAGCTTGCTTTTAAGAAAATGTTTAGCCCCCCCTTTCTTTTCCAAGATACAATTCTGAGAGATGAAATAGAATATGTGCACACAGAGGGGAGAAGCTCACCTTGTCTCTATTCAGCTACGGCTTCAGAATTAAAGCCTTTCTGGAAACATTGTTGAAATGCATAAAAATTCATGTGTTCTCTGATGCACTTCCTTCTGCTTGTTGAATATGCAATCTCTTTGCACGTGGCTTGATTTGCGTTTTGAGGTGAAATGTTTAACAACAGTGACAATTTAAATGTTTTCGCCCACACAGCCAAGAAATAAGAAATACTGGTAAGTTTTATATTTTTTTATTTTAAAAACAGTCACATCTGATGATGTAAACTATAAAGACAGATGAATTTAATTTTGGTTTGATAAGGCTATGAATTCTATTTCTCATGTGTAGTATATTTATCCATAAATATCTAGACAATTATTGAAAATATAAAATATGAGGACCATTTAAGATTAAAAAAAAATTTCTGCCTTTTCAATTTCAACTTTAAGAAGTCATTCATTCACTTTATTTTTAAAATAAATATTATACCAGGGAGGAAGAATTACAGTTTTGTGCTCTACCATGATGGCTTCATGTTTTCTGTCTGGGCAATGTGCTGGAGTAATTATAAGCTCTTATTAGCTTTTCCATGGATATTCTCCTTGTAAAGAATTAGTTTGTTTTATTTTGTGGAGTTTTGAATCACTGGAAAACAATTATTCAGTAATGCCAAAGAGAAATGCTTTCACATAAAGGAGAGTAATTCTGTCTGTCAATTATTCTGATCTGATAAATAATTGGTAAAAATTCAACTTCTGTTACAGTTTAGTAATTGTTTATTAAAACTGAGAGTGAGAGTACTGACCCTCTTTCCTGAAATCTGGCATTTTAATGTCAGTAGTGAGTTTATGAGAAAATTTGGTGAAATGGCTATGTTAATTTCCAAGTGGACTAAGGGGTCTATACTGTGTGAATCCGTAGAGATTTCAGGTGGATGGAATGAAATTATGCACTATCTTAGAGCAGAGAGGACTAAGCTGTTACAAATGTGGAAGTAAACAAAGACGCCCCCATCCCAGTGAGAGCACACACAGAGGCTATTTAGCTGCCATCAGTTACTTTCGGTGGAGACTCAAAGGCAGGCAGGGAAGAGGGAGAGCTTCCAAATGGGGAAAAATAAAAAAACGGAGACTTCAGACTGACATTTACTGATAGAGGAAAGATACAGGTGGGCTAACTAGAAGCAGGGCATCTTATGTGATTTGTTTGGGGAACATATTTTGCTTTCTCTGATTGTTACTCAATTAAAGTAAGGGCAAGTATAGGTAGGCTGGCTTTTGTTGCCTGAGTCCTGACCTTTCTGGCCCAATTTCTATAGAAGCTGTGATTTAATTCTTTAACCTAATTGCTGCAGAAGTTGTCAGAATTCTGTTGTCCTGTTTAGTTTGCCCATTGTCCATTTGAATACTCATTCTCTCAAAAATTTTAACTGATAGTCACTTCTTTGGAATAGTGATGGATAATTACATAAACAATATTAAATTAATTTTATATTCAAAAATGAAATAATCACTTTTTAGAAAAAAGAAGTCTATGATCATATGTATTCTAAACAAAAAGTCCAATGAATTTAAAAGTAACTGTTTTTTTTAAAGAAGTAAAACAGTGAAGTCTCTCAATAGATGGACCTTTGCAAATTTTATCTGTCTTATTCCCACTGTGTTTTAACAGTCTTTATTTTTCAAGATTTATTTATTTATTTTTAGAGAGAGGGGGAGTGAGACAGAAACATCCATGTGGGAGAGAAACATTGATCAGTTGTGTGGATCAAGGACCAAACCTGCATCCTAGGCATTGAACCAGTGACCAAGAATTGACCCAGTGACCTTTGGCTTTGCAGGATGACACCCAACCAACTGAGCCACACTGGTCAGGGCTCAAGAATCCTTAATTAGTGCAGTTTGGAGTTTATTTCGTTTTCTACAGTACTTTGATGAATATATTCTAAAAAGTATATATTTTTAAAATTTGATATCTTAAATTTCCATTCCTGTGCCTAATTCTTTCCTTTCTAAAAATTTTAATGCTTTATTTTTAACCTCACCGTGTTGTCTTATCTCGGATACTTTCATCCCACTCCCCTCCAAAAAAACCCCAATTTATTTAGTCATTTTTTTCTTTCTTTTCTTTTACAGTCTAGACTTACTTGGCCTATGGTATAAGCACTCTGTCATGGAAATCTTGAATTTTTTGTCTCTTGTGCCCACATGGCACACAAAATCTCAACCTCGATCCAAACATTGCCTTCTTCTGTCTTTTGCCTGTACTTTCAGATTGTGAATTTCACTCATTCTTTCCTTTTCATTATGTGTGTGTTTGTACCAGGAGAAGTTATAGAGGAAGAGAGCCTTAGGGAGATAGTAAATTCTTGCTACTCTTGTATGTATTTGCTTAAGTCCTTTTTAATTTGGGGTGGGGTGGTCCTCTCTTTAGATAAATGTCTTACTTTCTCTAGGTCTTTAGTTTCTATTGAGCCCTTTACCTCGATTACAGATATTTGTCTCTGCCTGTTCCATCCTTCACTTGAAATAAGTACCCACCTTGAAGGCAATCTTTGATATTTCCATTGTGTAACCCCATTCCTTGACTGTGCGCAGGAATTGATCTGAGTACTCCTAATGTGGTTGGCACAGACACATTAGCCAGATCCTTTCTACTTGGTCTTGCCAAAAAGGTACTAGTCAATTGGGTGCAACCACATAAATGTTAATTATCATTATCATTTTACTTATTATGATACTTAAAATGTGAGGCTACCATCTTCTGCTCATGTCAGAATGACTTGACTGTTTACATTCTTCGTGGAAGCTTACTCTCTGCTTTCAAATTTTTACGTTTACTTTGTTATATTTATTTTTACTATAAACATGAGATTTACATCACAAATGCTAATTTGTATAATTTTTGTTGGGTTCAAATAAATTTTGTCTATAACAACAAAGGAAAAAATAAAAGAAAGAACTATCACAATTTTATTGTTGTAGAAGCCAACATATCCAGAGTTTTAAATATTAGAATTAGATATCGTTGGCAATTAAATGTTTTAGAAGGGAGAACTAAACTCTATGTTTTCCTTAGGAAAATAGCCTAAGGAAACTCCAAACTCCTACTGTTGTCTGCAGAGACCATTTCCTTATGTCCTACTGGGAAAGATAAAACTTCTAGAAGGGGTTTCATCAAATTTCTGATGTGATTAAATTGACAGTATTCAGGAAAAATGTACACAAATTGAAAGAAGATGATTTGTATGCATGAAAACATTAAATATTCTCTTTTGCTTTTTGAACATTAGAATTTTTTTATTTATTATAATTTACCTACATATGTAGGGAAATTATTCAAATTGCATCAAATAATTTATTGTACAAATTAATTATTTGTAACCTAAAAAGGTATTTTTAAAAATTCATCAAGATATTGTGAAGTTGGAATAAGAATCTGAATTAATTTATGGCCATTATTTCATGGAAATTTTGACTTTTTGCTTTAAATATATACTCAGACTACTGGGGCGATTATTTTTCAAGCAAATAGTTTAAATGAAAAACAAAGGGCAATGATATAAAGGCCAAGAAGATGTTAAAAGAAGTCGAAGATTCATTGAATTATTTCTTCATTCATGTACTCTATTTATGCTGGAGAAAATGCTTAGTGAGCCCCTATTTACACTAGATTCTATTCTTTATATAAAAAGTGAAGTATAGATTTGGATTTAATTTCTGTCCTCAAGCATTGGTGGAAATTAGGAGAGAAATAAATATAAGCATTAGGAAGCCAGGAAGTGACCTGCTGTGCTCTAGAATTAATAAACATTTCCCAGACAAGGAACTGTTTGCACTCAGTGTGGAAGAATGAGCGGGAATTTCCCAGGTGAAAAGGAAGAAAGCGCCCCAGAGAAGAGCATGAAATGTAGGGCATGGTTAGAAGAAAGAGAAACAAGAGACAGCACTGGTATGAGGTGGGAGCATGAAGTGGCAGCTTGATACTGGACCTCCAACTCATAAAAACCTAAAGATGTCAAGTGTTTTAAGATAATTCTAATGTGTTGTCTATAGAAAATAGGGGGAAATGATGGTGTAATTTTTTTTTACTGGAATGTTTATTTAGGAAAAAAAGATCATTTTGAAGATAATGAGGAGTTTAAATACAGATATTTGGGATTCAAAGAAAACATGCAAATGAAAAATATCTAATTTTCTACTAGAAAGAGAGACTAAAGTTTAGGATAATATTGGGTGTACATTCAAATTTGGAAATTATTCTCAAAGGAATCATTGTTAAAATTTTAAGAGTTAGTGAGCTTCTCAAAGTAGGCAATGTAAAGAGAGAAGAAAAGAAAAATATAGTTTGCATATTAACATCTATTTAAAAATTTAAATATTATATATCAAATATTCATTTAGTCTGCTTTTCTTTCATAAATTATTAAAGGATTCTTATACACTGCCTATTTCTTTTATAGAAATAAAAAATATCATGTTTCTAGGTCCAAGGATGGGCACATTTTACAGGTGTTGTGTTATACCTTGCAGACCCTACTTGTCACGTCTCTATGGAAAATACAGCTGTGCTTATGCCTCAGTTTCTTTTTTTCAGATTGGAGCTTAGTATTCTAGAAGGTGTATTAGTATTTTCAGTAGTTCTTCAATCTAACAAAGGGAAAATATAAATTTAACTTTCAATGTGTACCACATACTCCCATCTACCCTAGGATACAAATGCATACGAATAACAGGATTCAAGCAATGAACACTTTTTTTTTAATTTTATTTTTAAGCAGAAGCTATGAAGAACTTCTCTGTAAAAAATGTAACTAGGGTTACCATAATAAAAATAAATAACTAATGTTCTATGCATGGAATATTTTGATATTATAACAATTAGTAATATTTTGTTTAGGATCTTTTCACCTCATGCTCTGCTTTTTGAGGGTGATTTAAGGTGGGGCTGTGATGACACAATGGACTTCCGGTGCACATAGTTTGTGGAGAAAGCAAAGGAACCCCATTTTAGGATGGAGGTAGATACACCTAGCACCGTGGTATGAGTGCATTTTGGAAGCGGCTCTCATTTCATTCCAGGTTGGAGTACTTTGGTTTTAGAGCTGTTTCTTTAGATTTAGAGTGTACAGGCAGCTCTCTAATATCATCTGGTTAATTAAATATCTGCTGAATTAATACAAACTATGTCACCCAAACTCTAAGTATATATGACTTTTAGTTTAGTTTTGTTTTTCTTCCCCACAGATCATCTTTCTCTGTCAATTTTGCCAGGTATATATGAAAGTGCTATACATATTGGAAAATGCAAATAGGCTAGCATTTGTTTGTCTTGTGTTTAACAATAAAAGTTGACTTTGGAATCTAACAGACCAGAGTGGAATCCTGACTTTGTCACTAGGTGCTTTCTGTGGTGTGGACACATCACCCACTCAACTTTTTTTTTTTTTTTGGTCATTGAAATGAGAAAGCAAAACCCACCTCAGAGACTTACTTAAGAAATACAATTAAGTAGCACCTGGATCAGAGGAGGAACATAATAAATGGTGACTATTACTTTCAAATGAGTTTAAATTATTTTAAAACTAATGTGAATAGGCAGGACAAAAGCCCTAGGAAAGAGTTGGGGTAAAATTTTACCTTCCTTACAGAATTTCACAAAACTTAAACAAAGAGAACATGGGACATGCCCATATAATGTAAAGCAGGGGAGTGATACAGTATGTAGTTAACAGCTGGTGACAGAAAAAGATTGGAAATATTTTGGCCATAAAATGGCATAACTCAAACATTGTGGAAGCTAATTCATGGTTAGATAATATTGAAAGATTTCCAAAGGGTGGAATACAGTTGGGGTAGTATGGGTTATGTAGGGAGAGGAGTAATACCCTGCATTGCTTGAAATGAGAAGGAGATATTAGCACATTAGGTGGGCATCTCTAACACATTTCAAAATAGACATGTATTGAAGGGGCATTGTTTTAAAGAGCTATAAAATTTTGGTTTGGTGCGTTCTTGATTTTTCTGGGGAAAGAATATGATTATAAGGCACTGAAATGCTAAACATAAAAAAAGAACATAGCCCTGTTACATTTTTAGTTGCATTGTAACTATCATTATGATATCCCTTAAGACCTACTTCCTACAAAATATTAGATTAGAAAGAGCAGATTCAAGCATTGCAGGATTGTCAGTTTGCCAGCTGGCTGCCACGTGTTTTGGTGTTTAACAATGAGTATTGACTGACCTCTGCTGAAGAACACGGTTAGTGTCTAGGTACCTGAGGCAATTGCAACCCACAAGTGAAAACACAGCCTCTTCGATTTGTAATGGAACACCAAGAGATGTCAAGGTGAGTCACATCACATAAATGTCACCTGCTCTGACAGCACTCCGAACATCTGCCTGTGGTACTTTTCTTCCAATTTTCTTCTTGTATAATGAAGCAACTCTAAGATGCCTGTGGGGACTGGTAGTCTTTCAGTGCACAGAGAGAAAAGAACATTTCATATTTCAAACCTGTCTTATTTGTTACAGCTAAGGGCAGATACTGAATCACAACTGCTCTTTATGAGTGCAAAACTCACTTAACAAAACTACACAGAAAAATTAAAATGGCATGAGTAGCTTTATAGTACCTTCTTATTACTGTATTACCCACTGACTTTGGATTCAGTATTAGTCCATTGATTTTAATAAAGAGAAATCTTTCTAAGCTATTGTTTTAGCAAATTCTATGTTCTAACAAACAAATGGTTCAGCACTAAAAAAAAAACCTGTCTCTAATACGTTTTTAACTAATAATTTCTTACTCATTTTTTTCTGTGTGTGTAGGGGGTTTTCTTACATGTCCCTTCCTTAGTATCGTCACTAAATTGTTTCTCTTCCTTTAATTATTCTGGCCTCTCTCTTTATTCCTTATACTACTGAGATGCCTACTTTGTGTTTGCTCTTTTCCATGGTGATTACTTATCAACATGCCTGGTTTCTTTCCTTCTATATCCTTGGCCTCAACATAATTGGATTACACTTGTTATTTCTTTCCAGAATCTGCTCCTCGTACCTTGTTCTCTGACAGTCCTGTTCTCTATCCACCCATGTTATTTTTTTACACTTCTCCTATTTCTAACGTTTCCCATGTTCATATGACCATCTTGATCGATATACCATCCATACTTTTCCCTTTATTTTTGCCCCTTTCATTTTTACCTCCTTTTTATAAGTAACTTTCTTTTAATGTCTGTATGCCATATCTTTTTCCTTACCTTTGTGTAATTATTTCCGTATCATCCCTGCACCCATTGCTTGGTCCATTTACACTTATAAGTATTTATTGAGGTCTACTATGTGCCTCAACAAAGGGACCTAAAGATAATATGAGGTATACATTGCCTTCAAGGAATCCCTCATGTAGAAGAGACGGATACATACATTAATGAATCATTCAACATGTGGAAGGTGCAGCGATCCAAACAGATACAGGGTTTATTTCAAGCTCTAGAGAATCATTCTATGGGTTGGGAGAGGATGGCATCAAAAAGAAAAAAGAATTTCTGGATGATGAGTTAGTTACCTGTGCTGAGTCTTGAGAGAGGAATACTGTATGGTCAGAAGAGCTCTCTAGGTACAGGAGGCTACATGAAAAAAGTCTCGAAGGCACAACATAGCACCTGTGTGAGGAGACAAATTGCAATTTGGCATTGCCCGTGTAAAAGGAAGAGAATGTGAAAAGGAAGGTTGAAAACAGGAAGTGGCCTCCTGTAGAGGTATTATTTGTCACACTGAGAAGCGGAAACATGAACCGAAAGCTTGGGTGCATTTGAGGCAGGAAATAGCCATAATCAGATATTCAGTTTAAAGCTATGTTTAAGTTGAAGGTTAGAATTTATCATATGAATTGGGTATTTATTTGTTTAGTGGGCAAACAAGAAAGAGAAAATGAATTACGATAACTGAGAGGAACTTGGCAGTGACTTAATTGTATAAACTAATTGAAGGAAACTGTCAAATTATACTTAACAACAAAACCTTAGGTTGCGAGTAAAAGAGAGATCACAATTAATCTGAGTGTTGTTCATATTAACCAGTGTTTATTAGTTTAAACAAATTTATTCCCGAAACACTCTGACCCAGAAGGGCATAGTACTCTATAAAAGTGAGGTTATCAAGCAGTCTTTTTCAATCAATATCTAGAATTTTTCTGGTATGATTTAGATTGGAACGATTTTAAAATTTGGAATGATGGCATAAATTTTATGCACCTCTATGGTGTCTCCATGATATAGACAAACCAAATAATTTTTACTTCTGAACTCCTAAAAAATTCAACTATGTACATGTGGATAGTCTTAACAAAAAACTTTCCACTACCCACTAAGGAGTTAGAATTGTTATTCTCAAATATAATCAGAAGTAGCTAGGGAACTTTTAAATATACATAATTTTTGCCCTGTCTATAGTGTGAGATTGAATGGTACAATGTAGTGTTTGGGAGTAATTTTAGCTTCCCACTTTATGCTGTTGTGAAGTGTTTGAGACATAACAACATTAAATGCATATTTAACAGTATTAACCATTATCTGGTGAAAATAAGAATGTATACAACTCCTTGGGTAGTATGTTGCCATCCATGTTTGAGTATCTATAAAAACATCTTTGGGTGAGTTTTTCTAGAGGTTTAAGGATCAGTTAGGGGAGAAAGAGATATTTGTTTTTCACTTTATAAATTTTATCCATTTATAACATTTGAAATTATTTTTTACTAATTTACTAAGTTACATATATATATGTGTGTGAGGGTGAGTGGGTATGTGGGGGGTGAATGTGTGGATCTGTGCAAAATCTAAGAATGTAGGAAAGTTTGTTATATTTTGTTGCATTCATTTGGATACTAGGTAAATTTTTATTTCTCCTGAGAAAAAGTCTGTTTCAGTTTTCAAAAATCATCAGTTAACATGCACAATCAGCAGTCTTGCCCATCCTTCATTTCTATCCTATTCCTAGACCTACCTCATATATGTATAGAATTATCACAGTGAGCAGTCCCTATGCTAGACTATGGGATATAAGGCAAGTGACACATGGTTGCTACCTTCACATATTGTCAATAAAAACACAAACAGATAAATATATGTAACATCAACTTATCCCCAAATAGCTCATCAAAAAGATTTAAGTATGAGTTAAAACTTTCTGTCAAGACTCTAATATGTTTATTACAGAGAGGAGGGGTGTAAAATGCTGTTTATCTATCTATAGCTACTATTCTATCTCCTAAGTGATATTGACCTATTTCCTCCAAATATTTTATTTATTTGTTTATTTACTTATTAATTTTTTAAATTCTGTTAGTACTTCCATGGTACTATAAACTTTTATTTTGCTCTTAGGTTATTCTAAATTCTTAATGGCTTATCACTCTGTCACTCCAAGGAAGATGAAAGTGAAAGGAAAAGGCATCCGGGGTTCTCTACGTGTGTGCACATACTATTCCTTTTCTCAGGGACACCCCTTTCATTTCCTACCTGCATCCTTTCTGCTTTATAGATGCCTCCAAAATGCACTTGCATTTCACCTTGCCATGTAATTGCACTCCCTGCTTGTTTTGAAATACATTTAATTTGGGTTGCAAAAGTATATGTGATATAAAAAGTAAAAAAATAATAATGGAAATAAGTAAAATATACAAGTATAAAGGAACAAGGATTTGGCTGTAAACTAGCACTGAGTGAAATTTAAATGTAAAAGTGGGTGTCTAAAATACTCTACATTTGTCAACAGTGAGGCCTAAGTTTGACTCTAAGATGTTTAACTAGAAGAGAGTGATTTGAAATAATTAAATTGATTTAAAAATATAATTAGATGTTTCAGGAAAACACTACAGTTTCTGATTTGCAGCTACATAATTCATTTTGTGTCCTTAACCCAGAGTTCAGGGTTCTGCTTGTGAGCTGTATGTACCTGTTTTCCTTTTATGAGCTTTAATGGGCTAAAACCGATCACGTTTCATTTGAGTGAATAATATCAAGGCCACAGGAATTTGAATGCAAGTGGCTATTAAATGAGTTCTCTGGAATACTCAGTGCATAAATTAGGGTTTATAAATGATGTAAAGCTAGTAAATAGACAAAATAATGTCTTTTGAATTATGCAAATAAAGTTAAGGAGTAGAAAGTAGCTTTTCAAATTATCTTTTAAAAATGTTCCCTAGCAGATGTAGCTAAGTGGAGTTACTGCCATCCTGCTAACTGAATGGTCATCGGTTCAATTCCCAGTTGGGACACATGCCTGGGTTGCAGGCCAGGTCTCCAGTAGTGGGTGTGTGAGAGGCAACAACACACTGATGGTTTCCTCCCTCTTTTTTCCCCTCCCTTCCCTTCTCTCTAAAAACAAATAAATACAATAACATAAATGAATAAAAATGCATGATAATTTTTCATTACTGAGCATTGTGGTAATACTACTGATGAAGTTAGGCAAAAATTATGAAAAAATGGACTAGTGATGGTGTAACCAACAATGCTATGAGCCCTGAAAAGTCAACAGTAAATACTTCCTTTTATCTTCTTTTCTCAGAACCCTATTGTAGAAAGAATCAGAGATTGAGAATAATTGGCTTGAGAAGAAGTATGCTGGGAACCTCATAATATCATTTAGTCCCTACTGGATAACATTTAAATATTTTCATATGCTTAAGATTAATATCGACTCATATAACACTTTTAAAGTTATACATTTTATTTTTTGTTCACCATAAATGCATGTATTTACTACAAAATGAAAAGAATGTCTACTAAGTAATATTTAATAATATTTATTCATCAGGTTGTTCTTGCTTCATTTCATATATTTAAAAAAAAATTTATTAGCCCTGGCTGGTGTGGCTCAGTGGATTGAGTGCTGGCCTGCAAACCAAAGGGTTGCTGGTACAATTCTCTGTCAGAGCACATGCCTGGGTTGTGGGCCAGGTCACAGGTAGTGAGTGCGTGACAGGCAACACACATTAATGTTTCCCTTTCTTTCTCCTTCAATTCCCTTCTGTCTAAAAATAAATAAATAAAATCCTTTAAAAAACTTATCACAGAAATATTGTACACTAGAGAAAAATGTAACAGTATGTAAGAGGTTATAAAAAAAGTCTGTTCTTACACACACATCTTCCTTCTCCAAAGCTAACTTCTAAAATATGACTTGTTCTAACTACTTTTTTTCCCCTCTTAATTGCCTAGGTTTCACTAAATAATTACATTGGTGGGTTATAATTTATCATCCATGATCATTGCTTTTTGACTCCCAATAAATTTATACCTTAGTTCTTTTTGTACAGTTCCATAGTTGCGCAACTGTATAACCTCAAAAATCATGATCTAATAACAACCACTTTGTTAACTGATTATCAGCATTCAGTAATGAGAACAGAATTTATCTAGACTTCCAATTTGCACAATGAGGACATAGTACTTATTTACCATTGTTCCACTTTTTCTGACTCTCTCCTACCTTACCAAATCTTAAGAATGTATCTTGATTTTACATTGCAATTTACTTTATAACTATAATTATAAAATTATGCTTTGTCTATTGACTGATTCTGTATGTTTAAAAAAACAGTAAATATTATTTATGTTATTCAGGCTATAAATATTGTCCACAGTGGATGGTATGTTCAGAATATTTTCTTCATATAACATTTTTTTTTAATTTTAATTGTTGTTCAAGTACAGTTTTCTGTCTTTTACTGCCATCCCAGCCTACCCTCCCAGTGCTCCTGACCTCCCTCCCATTCCCCCCCCACTAGATTTTGTCCATGTGTCCTTCATACTTGTTCCTGTAAACCCTTTTCCTTCTCACCTGAAATTCCTTCCCCTCTCCGCTCTGGTCATTGTCAGCCTGTTCTCTATTTTAGTGTGTTTGGTTATATTTTGCTTGTTTGTTTGTTTTGTTGTTCAGGTTCCTGTTAAAGGTGAGATCATATGGTATTTGTTTTCACCACCTGGTTTATTTCACTCAGCATAATGCTTTCCAGATCCATCCATGCTGTCACAAAGGGTAGGAGATCCTTCTTTCTCTCTGTTGCATAGAATTCCATTATGTAAATGTACCATAGTTTTTGGATCCATCCATTTACTGATGGGCACCTAGGTTGCTTCCAGCACTTAGCTATTGTAAATTGTGCTGCTATGAACATCGGGGTGCACAGGTTCTTTTGGATTGTTGTTTCAGTGTTGTTAGGATATAGCCCCAGCAGTGGAATTGCTGGGTCAAAAGGCAGTTCAATTTTTAGTTTTCTGAGAAAATCCCATAGTGTTTTCCACAGTGGTTGTACCAGTCTGCACAGTCCCACCAACAGTGCACTAGGGTCCCCTTTTCTCCACAACCTCTCCAACACTTGTTGTTTGTTGTTTTGTTTATGATGGCCATTCTGACTAGTGTGAAGTGGTATCTCATTGTGGTTTTAATTTGCATCTCTCTGATTGCTAGAGATACTGACCATTTTTTCATGTGTCTCTGGATCCTCTGTATGTCCTCCTTGGAGAAATGTCTGTTCAAGTCCTTTGCCCATTTTTTTAATTGGATTGTTTGTCTTCTTAGAGTGGAGTCATGTAAGTTCTTTGTATATTTTGGAGATTAAACCCTGGTCTGAGGTATCATTGGCAAATATGTTTTCCCATACAGTTGGTTCTCTTTTTATTTTGATACTGTTTTCTTTAACTGTGCAGAAGCTTTTTATTTTGATGAGATCCCATTTGTTTATTCTTTCCTTTATGTCCCTTGCTCTAGTGAAAATGTTGCTGCGTAAAATATCTGAGATTTCCCTGCCTATGTTCTCCTCTAGGACTTTTAAAAGTCCTCTAGGACTTTAATGGTGTCATGGTTTATCTTTAAATCTTTTATTCACCTTGAATTTATTTTTGTGTATGGTGTAGATTGGTACTTGAGTTTTGTTTTTTTGCATGTAGCTGTCCAGTTCTCCCAACACCATTTGTTGAAGAGGCTATTTTTACTCCATTTTATGTTGCTGCCCCCTTTGTTAACTATTAATTGACCATAGAGACTTCGGTTTATTTCTGGACTCTCTGTTCTATTCCACTGGTCCATGGTATGGTCAGATTTTAGTTTTTTCTTTACAATGCCAGTATTTCAGCTCTTGTGCTACTCAATGGAGAAATGCTTCATTTACATATATACTTATCTATTCAATAAAAGTAATTAATTATAGGGCATCTTCTATGTGCAGGCACTGTTTTAGGTTCTTGCAACACAACACTGAATGAATACAACAAAGGTACCTGACATCTTATATCTTATATTCCACTGAATAGAGGCAGAGAATAAAGAGTGGACACAGTAAGTAAGTAAATTGGTTCATAATTTTAAGAGATGTGAAAACATAGAGAAGAGTGAGGAAACCAGTTTTTCTAGGTTGGAGTTCCAATTTTAAATGGTTTTGATACAGAGAGACCTGATCAGATCTCTGGGGAAGATCACTAAAGAAGTAGGGATGGGCTGTAGGAGGAATCTGTAGAGGCAGCAGTAAGCAGTCTAGGATGGGATAGGCTGAAAAACTGAATGCCTCCAGAACATGTGGAAATAAAAGGAGGGTTGGCTCTTTGGCTCAAGGATTCTCCAGCAAACATGGTGTGCCCTTCAACTCTAACAATTCCTTGTCTTTTATGGCTTTGAAATTTCCATCACTTTTATATTTTCTATCTTTCTGGAGCTCCTATTAATTGAATGTTTGATACTCTATATTGATTCTGATAGGGGGACTCAAGAGTTAAAGATCTTAGCTTCAGTTGTCATTGATAGGCTTAAGTGATTCATGCATGTGAAAGGCTGTTATTCCAAGAAATGGAATGCATGACCACATGACTCCAGGAGGAACACAGCAATTCAACCTTTGTTCACCTGAGATGGTGTTCCAGGGAAGGAACTCCCCTGATGTAGATAAAGAATTGTTGATCAACAGATAAAGAAGTACTAAGAAAGTTGCCACCAGACTGCAACTCTTATCCAATTAACCTTTTTTTCCCAAACCCCTTAGCTACCCTTTATGAATAAAGCACCCATAAAACTTCAATCCTTGTCTCTACTTAATGGTTCTGGTAGTGACAGGCAGCATGAACGCCAGCTTTTCTGGTTTCAATTCTATATATCTCTTAGTTTTTTTCTCTCAAGTTTCACCTCTTTTCCTTGATTTTATTTTGTCCATTAAAATTATTTTACTGCAACTTTTTAATTTCACATGTTCTTTCTTTGTTATTTAAGTGCTTTTATTTTCTCCATAGCATCCTACACTTTATTATGGATACACTGCCTTCATAAAGTCTTTTTAACAATGTTAGTGCACTCATGAGCCACAGAAAACAGTTTAGTCAATGATGGATTTGTTGGCATGGGAAATGTCCAAACCTATAGAGAATTTTTATGAGTTTATTTGAGCCAAAACTGATGATAATTGCTCTCAAATACTCCTGAGTGTAATAACAGTTTTGAAGTTTCTTTTATGCATTTGCAATTCAGGAGGGAACTTCAGGGAGATCAAATAAAGGTGAGAGAAAGCAAGATGAAGATGGAATTACAAGATAGTTAATAAGATTATGTGCTTTGTTGTGGGGGTTGTTTGCCAGGGGTATTACTTCTGGCATTTCAAGGGTGTGTTAAACTAGATCCACAAAAAACAATGGACAGCGTTGACTTAAAAACCTTTCACTAAAGAAGTTATAGACCTGGGGCATGAATACACCTTGATTGCCCAATTAGGAATTTTTTATTTATTATAGCACTCCTTTCTCATCCACAGACTGGGAATAAGATAGTTGTCTAATGACACTATAATGGAGCAGAAAATTTCCTATCACCTAGTGACTTCTTAGCTAGTCTAATGTTAAACAATATATTATATGAATACTTACTATTGTGTTATAGTTTCCTACAATATTAAGTACAGTAATATGCTATACAGGTTTGTAGCATAGAAGCTGTAAGGGAACAGAGTTTGTCACCCCAAAATGTGTTTCTCTGGCCCAAGAACTACTTTTACCTGATTAATTTTAAGAAACAGCAGACAGGAGACAGGCTTTGAAAACCAAGTAGAAAACCCTTGTGAAAGACAGTTACAATTTGTAAGGAAAATCTTCATTTGTAAGGAATGTATCAGGAAGAAGGGGATGGCTTTATCTCTAGAAACTCTTTTCAGTGTAGAAGGCAAGGACTTAAATCTGCCTAACAACTTTATCTCTGTTTCCTGAGCTTTCCCTCCTCACCCTCCGTAACTGACTCCTCCCGCCCCAATAGCAGCTCTCATCTTCATCTGAAGGTGCTGCTTAAGGCCGTGTCTTCAGCTACATCGTCCCAGGTGTCTTCCAAGTGTACATGGAGGTATACATGTTATCAAACTTTTGTTTGTGGTACTCCTACTAATCTGTTTTTTATTACAGGTATTCCTTAGCCAAGAACCCAAAAGGGTAGAGGCAAAGATATTGTTTTCCTGTACACAGGAATGGGTTCTGCCATATAGGCTAGGTGTGTGCTAGACTATACCACCTAGGTTTCTTGTGCTCTCTGTGATGTTTGCACCATGAAAAAATAGCCTAACTATGCATTTTTTGGAACACATCTTTCTCATTAAGTGGCACATTTCTTTATTGAAAGTTTTATTTAGATTGTTTCATTTTCATTTATTTCTCTTCTTTTCCTTGAATAATCTGTGCCTGCTCTATGGTTATTTATCCCATTTGTTTTACTATTTGTTTCCCATGTTGAAGATTTCCCTCACATATATGATATTTCTTAGCTCTCTGTTTAAATTTAAGAATAAGGCAAAGAAATGATGACTTATAAACTTAGGCAATTAATTGAGGCTTGCCTCTGTCTCCCTTGACAAAGAATAAATGAGATGAATCTGGCCTTTAAACTAGAAGATTTGAAACACTTTAATTTGGGATGTCAACATATGTGTTAGAAGTTAGAGAACTCAGAATATACATTTTATACTTCTTTAGAAAGGAAGCCTCCACCTTTTGACTTGAAAGAGAAATGTTTATTTGTAAATCTTCTTGATTCAGAGTGATCTGATCTGATCAGGTCACTGGGGAGGAGTGAGGGAGAGGCTGTAGCAGAAGGTCCCCCAGGGGGATGGTAAAGAAACACTGCACAAATCTCCCTACCCTTGGGATGGAGACACAGCAGGGGGAGGTGCAGAAATGCAGTTCTAGGTGGGGATTGTTTGGGAAGCTGGCTGCCTCCAGTGCACATTATGGGCTGGTAGATTTAAATAGAAGGGAGCCAGAGACTCACAGTGCTTTTGCCGTTCCTAGGGATGCCTGAAAGGTTATGCTGCAGCTGCCTACATTTTGCAAAGGACAGTATTTTTAATTAGGAGAAGGAACCCAGGGTCACAGCCTAAGACTGGTCTGGCTGGGCAGAGGGTGGCAGGATTATTCTCCTTTGGGTGTTGGAGGGAGAATGGGCTCTGAAGCAGGAGCCTGCCATTCTTCAAAAATTGTGTAGCTTTTATATCTTATGTTCTTTTTTTTTTTTTAGTTTGTAAATGAATCTTACAGAAATTAGATAACTAAAACCTAACAGGGGGAATGATAGGGGAACTCAAAAGTTAAAGACTGTAGTCTTACCTGACAGGCTGAAGTGACTAATGCATGTGGAACACTGTTATTCCAAAAATATGTCGCGTTCAAATGAAGACTCCTTTCCTTTTTCACCAAACCTCTGCCTCTGGAGTTTTGTCTAGAGGGTGGTGATGGGCAGCAGGACCCCACTTGCTGTTTGGTCACACTCTTTGAGTCAGCACACAAGAGGGCTACTGGAGATAGGGTAGGATTGCCTATTTGAAAACAATTCCAGCCTCATTGTTTGCTATGACTGTTGTTGCCAGATCTGGAGCTTGTGTATGTGATTTCCAGCTGAACTTCCTTCACTGTGAACCAAAAGTGAATACAATGTTACAAAAAAGATAAATGTTCTTGTTTTCTTTTAAAAATATAGCAAGGTACTTAACTTAGTAAGATTGAAAAGATTTCCCTAAGGAAGTGACAATTATGGAGTAATTGAGCAATAGCTAGAGGTTAAGAAGGTGAAAATGGTAGATAACTTATTCCTGACATAGCATGATCAAAGGTGTTATATCAGGAGGAAGCATAGTATGAACGAGATATGCATTAAAGCCTTTTTTGCTGTTATTTTATTTTTTTGTTATTGTCTTATATTAGATGTTTATCTCATCATTTGGACACAGTGTGACTAATAGCAAAGATTAATTGTTACAATAAAGTTACATAAAATAAAAATATTAATATAATCATCTTAATAACAGGATTGCTAAAAAGCATTAGAAAATTTGAGCCACCAGTGTATGTAGTAATTTATATGTGTTAAATATTTATAATACTCAATATTACTGTTATCTTCTAATTTGTGAATTTAGAATTTGAAATTCAGAGAACATAAATAATTTGTTTAAGGTTACAACAACCACAAGAGGAAGAAAAAACCCAGAATGATGTTCACATTGCAGGTCTTTTTCTCACTGGGATCTTGTGAAATAAAACCATAGTTTGCAAAAATTAGAAAGATAGCCCTTAAAATTTCTGGACTTGTAAATCTATTTGTTTCCCTTTATTTTTTCTTAACTTATTTAACACATATCAGTGTTTAGAATAACAAAACAAAACTGATCTAAAGAAAGAAAAAAGGAGAAATGCTAATACAGTTTCAGTATCATTATTAGACCTTTACAATATTTCTTAGAAACACCATTTTTATAGAGAATCATGTTAACTCTGATAATCAACACTCAACCATCAAAGCTTTTAAGTCAATTCTCTTCTGATTTACTGTATGACTTCAAAATTTTATGTCTGCAATGCTAACAAGGTAACACAAATACACTAGCAAAATCTGTTAATAAATGAGCAGGATAAAATTAACAAGAATATTAAAATGGAGAAACTCAAGACAGAGTTTGGTGCTCAATAGTAGGGTTCAGGGACAGATATAGAAGGAAAATTTCTTAACAGTTAAATGTTGTCTAATAGAATGTAAAATCTTTAGGCTGAAACACTTTTATGTTTTATTTGAAGAAGTAGTCTTGACTTTAGTCCTTCTGCAGATGTCCCTGAGAAGTCTAATGATTCTGTTCCTTTCCTTTGTTTTGATAAATTTTTAATGTGAGCCTCTTTTTTTTCTGGACTTTAGAAATCAATTCAATTAACTGAAAGATCAAGGCACAAAAATTGGGGATAATAGAACTCAACTCTAAATATATTGATGAAAATTTTATGAAACTGAAAGTAATTTTTTAAAAAAGCCTTCCAGGAAAATACATGATTCATATGGAGGCTTGACGATGACCTGTGTGTTGAGACAACTCTTTATTTTCTCCTCTATGATGTGGATGTCACGATCTTTCATCTGAAGCACACATTAATAGGATTACACAGAAATTCAGTAGCAGAACTAGAAGTCGGAAGAAGCTGGAAAACTTGATTTTTCAGATTTTATTTCATTGATTTTTCAAGAACTTTAATGATTAAAGGTTACAAGTTTAAAGTAGAGTGCTTGTGGGGAGAATATGAAATAGACTGACATTAGATGGTGGAACTCACGTTTTGATCTTTAACCCAAATGTGAGTGCTTGTGTGTGCACAGGCACATGCACATGCGTGCACAACCATCCTGTGGATGTGCTGCTTTTCACACTTAGCATGGTCATGCAGAATCTTTTTTACAGGTGATTGACTAATATACCACACAGATTCTTTTTTTTTAGATAGAAGGGGGAAGGGGAGGAGAAAGAGAGGGAGAGAAGCATCGACTTGAGAGAGAAACATCAATCAGTTGCCTCTCGCAGGCCTCCAGCTGGGGACCTGGCCCACAACCCAGGCATGTGTCCTGACTTGGAATGGAAAGGGCAGCCTTTTGGTTTGCAGGCCACCGTTCAATCCACATCACACCAGACAGGGCTAGACTCCTGTGTAGAGCATGATTCGTTTATGAAACAGGATATCTCCTACTCGTAATACTTAGGTAGCACAATGCCTGTTATTAGCCTGGTTCAATATAGCCCATTGTCAAAAATCTTCCTCTATATCTGAGGCTCAGAAAATGTATTGCATTTTATGTAATTATACCTTTGGAAATTATCATTTTTACCTGATGCAACTGAGGGTACATGCCCAGGGTGTCGCAGCCAGCAACTGGCAGTGACCGTGGAATGCTGCGGACGGCTCATCGAAACATGAGAAAAACATACACAGAGACAACGAAATCCTGTGGAGAAATAGGGACGAGATGGCCACTCCCTCTAGTGGGGAGTGCTGTGGCCACCCTCCCTAGGGGAGAGCGCCTCCTTCCCCCACCGAGCAGGTTTTTATTGGGTTCGTTTGCATAAGAATTCAGGTAAAGCTCATTACTCATTGCCAGGAAGTAAGGATCGAACAATAGACAAAAAGAAAGTCTGAGGGCCTATTTTGAGTCAGGGTCAAAGAGCTGTAAAACTTTAAGGAACAAACTTACTTCTTCCTTGGATCCTTATCATTCAATTGAAAGCATTCTAAACAAAGCAGGTTTCACAGGATTTTACATATTCTTTCTTAGGCCTGATCACCCAGTGAACCCGCCCTTCCCAGCACAGGGCGGCACCACCCTGTCATTGTTTCAGGCTTAGGTGGAGCAAGGGAACTAAGGCAGCCAAGAGATAAGGAGATTTTCTCGCAGACAATGAGGACTTAGGTTTTGTCAAAGCCGAGAGGTGAGGGTCCATCACCCCCTTTTGCTGTAACCCCCAAAGTCCTTCCTTGGGGGACTCCCACGTGATCGTGTCTGTCTTAGTTCATTCCCCCCTTGGGGAATCTTACCCATCATTGGCTAACCGACCAAGCATTGGGGGCAGGCAGGGTGAAGTAAAAGAAGCAGTAGCAATGCTCCTGCCAGGGACATAAGCTTTTGTCTCCTTGCTGCCTTACGGTCCAAGGTTGTTCCCTCAGCCTTAGCCTAGGCAGGGATTACAGCTTCTGATACCAGGCAGGGTGGTTCCGAACACCAGGGCATATGAATTATTCCTTTGTTACAGGTGGACAGACCATAGATGTGAAAATAAAAATAGTACATCATGTGCAAAAACATATTCAATGACATAAAATTTTTTCTGAACTTGTTTTTTAGTATTCAAATCAAAGCAACACTGGAAAAAAGAAATACTGTCATTTTTGTAATAAAAGACACAATTTCTAACTTGAACCATGGGTGTTTGGCATTGTCTCCCAGGAGACTGGATGGGTGGGTTGGTGTGATCACCTCAGCTGTGACTCACACCATGCTTTTACAACTGAGCTTGCTGAAATCACAGCCGAAGCTTGTGTACCAAGGTCTTTATCTGCCAAGTTAACTCAGCTGTTTAGGGATGAAATCCATGACCTTGTTCTTATTAAACCAGTGCTCTACCCAGTGAAGTTAACTTCTGTAGTTTGCATTAGAGTGTCTGCACTGTTTGCAACAGCAGATGAACAAAAACAAGGTGTGTGACACCAAGGACATTGATGGCATTTTCATTTGAAAATGAAAGGTTTTCTTGAATGAGCTAACATTAGTATTTCAATTAACTACTATTAACCAAAGCATTCAACTAGATACAAAGTTGTCACATGGATGATTCTATTAATGTTAGGAGTACCCCTATGTCTATGGCTTAGAAACAGTGATCTGTAAAAAATTATCAGTCTCTTTCCTCAGGCCATGATGTTTATCCAGCCAGATCTAAACTAGAGGGGATATACAGTGAGGACTGTAACTGACACTTAAGTCACTCGTGTTACTTTTTAAAAAAATTTTTGTTTATTTTTAGACAGAGGGGAAGGGAGGGAGAAAGAGAGGGAGAGAACCATCAATATGTGGTTGCCTCTTGTTCACCTCCTCCTAGGGACCTGGCCTGCAACCCAGGCTCGTGTTCTAGACTGGGAATTGAACCGGTGACCCTTTAGTTTTCAAGCTGGTACTCAATCCACTGAGCCATGCTAGGAAGGGCTGCTGATTTGATTTTTTCATTAAACTTGTCGTGGTTTTTTTCAGGTTAGTCATAGATTAGTTTCATCATTCAGATCTGTACTTCATTAGCTCCCCAAATCTACCATTCATCTCTTAAAGCGTATGTTCCATTTCTTAATTTGGCCATTGTTTATATTATTGAACAGTTTAGTGTTGACCTTATATGTTGCCTGAGAAGTAGAATACGATAATTTTTTTCTTATTTTAATTTGTCAATGAAAAAATATGGTTATATATAGATTTTCTGAACTGGATATACAGTGGTGTGTATTTCATCTTTATAGAGGATGGTGTCATTTTGTTGAAAGGCTCATGCACCAAAGTACGGGCATTTTCATACCATTTATCAATCTCAGAAACTTTGTCAATGACTGGACATTTTTTTTAAACTCATCATCTATCAGTTTGATATGTGAATACCTTTGGTTCTTACTGAACCAAAGGATGCTATTAGAAAGCAATACAACTCTATTACACTTGTGAGAGGAAATATTTCTTAATAGTCACCATTAACTTATTGATTAAAACATCATAGAACAAGGTATTTACATGTAACATCTAAAGGTTTTTGGGATGACATAAATACTTGTAATTTTTTTTCTGAAGGAGGTTTGTTGAGTTCTTGCAACAGTGATTTAGCAATTCAGCTACTGCATAACTTATCTTACTCAGCAAGTGTTACATTTCTAATGTTAAAAGGCCTGCATGTTCCTATAGTCCATCTTCTCATTTTACAGGTGAGGAAGTGAGACTCAGAAAAGCTTCAGGAAGCAATTTGATAATACATCTAGGGAGAATTCAAATCTCTTTATTCAAGCAATGTTTTATCACTGAATATATTTGTGCTGATGTTTTAAAAGTAGAATTTGCTGCAATATTCATAGGCACACTTCAGTTAATTTTTCTGATACCCATATTTCTGTAACAAGAAAGCAATATATATCACCTCCATCCACTCCCCCAGCCCCCCTTCGGAAACAGAGAAGTTGACCTGGTGAAGCCACAATTTGCTGATGCAAATGTGAGGGTCAACATTTGCTTCAAATTGTGTGTCTGTCACTTCAAATTCATGAGATTTGTATGCTAATGAAGTACCAAGTTCAAAAGCTTTCTGCATTTGGCAAAAATATTTTAAAATGCAAAGTCGTTACTGATTTCTCTGTTGAAATTTAAGACAAAACATAGTAATTCCACGAGCTCCTGGAAGCTATTTTAATATTTGTTTAACATTGTTTCACTGGGTAAGGCTTTTAAGCAAACATTGAAAAAAATGTGGGCGAAATGCTTTCTTAAAACATTTATTGAGCATCTCATTTATGATAAACTCTAAGTACTAGAGATGGCTAAAAAAACTTTGACCTAGTCTCTGAACTATTCAAATTATAGCAAAGAAGCAAATATGTTAGTCAAGCCACAAGAACAAAACAGCTGGATATGGATTAATATCAATGTCCTGCACTAAGTGTTATGGGAAACAACAAAAGAGTAACTCGTTATTTTGAGGAAATACATATACATATATATATGAATATACATGTATATGCATGCATGTGTGTATATGCATATATATATGAAATCAAACAATAGATGTCCAAGAGTGAATCAGAATTCACACGGTAGACAGATGAGGAAGGAGATCATAGGCTAAGGAAACAGAAAAAGCTAAGCAATGGAGGTAAGAATACAAGGACATACAAGGAAAAGGAGTCCATCCATATAGTTGGTATAAAGGTGTGTGGTGAGAGGCAGATGAGTATGGCAGGATATGGTTGGGTAGCTGAAGCCCAGATGGTAAAACAATCTTGTGTGCCTTGCTAAGAAACTAGCTCGATTTTGGTGTGTGTGTGTGTGTGTGTGTGTGTGTGTGTGTGTGTGTGTGTGTGAATGTTTAATATCAGGTCATGTTCCTGTTTCTGGGTGCCATACTGTTCATAAGGCATGTGTATGTGGAACAAACACACTTCCCTTTTCTCTTTCTCTCTAAAGCAGTTTCTGGCATGCAATCTTTAGTGTATCTCAGGTGGTACAGAGCAATGAACACTTTTCTTTTGACATGTTAATATGGAAGAATTTGAGGGAAATCATGAGTAGAGCTCTTTTTTTGTCAAAGGAAGAGTCCTCATCAACCTTGTACTTTGCACATAGGTTGAGGATAATTGCATACATTATTCATTCTTGAAATATGACTTTTGTTCAAAGCTACTAGAGATTTTACATTTTCTTTTTATTTAGAGAGGTTAGTATGAAAGTGAGATGAACCTAGCACATGTAGGTTGAACTGTAACCAGCTGGCCCAAGGAAATTCAAGGTCAAAAATTAACTCCTTTTTGTTAGATGATAAAAGCCATCATCTAACAACAACAACAAAAAAATCTAACAAAAAACAAAGCAAAAATTTTCATATAGAATTTTCAATTATTTTGGGGAAAATGTCAATTCAAGTATTTGTTCAATCAAGTTAAATGTTTTTAGTTTTGTTTAGAATTATTTTCTTTTACAACTTTAGACACAAATATTGTGTATCAAATATGGAATCTTCAGAATTTGAGAGCTCTATGAATACCTGTTGTATGGTCATCACTGAATTAGAGTTCATATTTTATAGTCTCTTTTATGGTATAGTTCAATTAGCACTTTATAAATAATGTAAATATGAATGAATCAGTGAGTAAGAATTCTGCCTAAGTTCACTGCTTATTTTGAACATATTGGTATTTATAGTTGTCTCAAGTTACTCTTAATGGAAACTCTTTTCAAGGTACTGTTATGAGTACTTAGGACAATAATTCACATTTTAAATCACACAGAATGTCAGACACAAATTGCCTGTACATAATTGTTACAATTTCCTCTAGTTTGGCAAGTCTCTCATAAGAAATAAATCTACATTTTCCTTAGTAACACTGACTTTTCATCATTGCTAAGAGACCAGATAGATTCAGCCTCTTTAACAGCTTGGATATATCAGGCTAATTATTAACCATGTTTCAGAACTCACCATCTGCACATTTGGTGTTGAGGGGTATGTAAAAAACAGGTAGATCAGACTTTCTATCTTTAAATAATTTCCATAACAAAAATAAAGAGACCACATCCATAAAAATATATTTTAAAAAGTAAAGATTAAATGGGCAGAGAAAGGAAACATTTATAAGCTGATTTTGGTCGGTCAGAGGAACATTAAGGATTCAGTGATCAACCATGAGTAAAATTCAGATCATCATCAAATGTTTAGACTTAGAAGCCACAGTCCTGAGAGCATATGAAAGACCCAGTTGATTGACAAATCATCCCTGGGACCAGCCAGTGCTCTCTGAGCATCAGAGAATTTACTGGCCACACTGGAAGAGAAATTGATGTTGCTTAAATATTTTCCGATTTCTTTTCTCTGAATCACATTCAGCTTTGGTTGAAGAGAGTCAGAGTTAGAGGTTTCCTAAACATGTCAGAATTTCTGGCTTTCCAGATCTGGTCCTTACCTACTCTGCTATTTCTTTGTCCATTACTCTGCTATGGAAAGTTTTGGTTCTGGTCAAATTTTTCTGGAGCAACTCTATCACTAGTGTGTGTCAGCCCCTACCTCCTTCCCATTTGTCCACGCTTTCTCTCATTTTCTTCCAGCTCAAGTCTACACTCCTACAATTTTGCATTTAGCCTTCTGGGATAGACGTGTGTAGATTATGACCTTCTTCCAAATAAAAATTGGTCTTGTATGTCTTAAAATGATAGTGGGGTTGGTTTGTTCATTTTGATGTCATTTGCCATTTTTATTGTTACAACTGAAATATATAAAACCATGTTCAACTACTTTGCTGCTGAGTACTTTGCAATGGAAAAAAGAGCAGTTTTGAAATAAATATCTTGTCCAAAGTTTGAATACTTGGAAATCCAGTAGGATTGGATAACTCCCTTGTAATTCTTCTGAAAAAATTCTATTTCCCTTGTAATTCTTCTGAGAAAACTAAGTTGTTTTTGAATTGTAGTGAATTTCATATTGTGTTAATTTTAATGCTACAGAGATAAAATGGAAAAAAAAACACTAAAGGACTAATGGACTAATTATGCTAAAATATTTCCATTTCCAGGCAGAAATTTAACATAGTCAACATTTCTATCTCATCTAATTCATTCTGTAGAAGTGGAAGTACAATAACATCAAATTATATTAAGAAATTTTAAATGTATTTATTATGCCTTTTTCTTAAATGTCTATTTCTCCTTAGCTTTTTTCAGTTACTTCTTTTTTTCTCCTATTTTTGTTGTCTTATGTTTATTATTTAGCACATTATAAATGCATTTCACTAACAGAGCTCTAATTTCCTAAAGCATTGTAATCTTTTTAAAAATCAAAGCTGTAGCTATAACATGTCATACAAATACAAAAAAGGAAGATGAACTAGGGAATACTGTTGTAGGAGGCATTCCAAATTGGCATTCTTCTTGGTTCCCCACTTCAGTACTCCACAAAGCACCTCAGTGAAATGTAGTTTGAAAAGTATTCATCTATCTAAAAATTCTATGTATTTAACTGTAGTGATTTTATTCCCCATAGTGCCTTCTGTGTAAATACAACTCATATAGGTGATTTAGTAAATTTTATATAATTATAGATATTATATTTCCCTAATTTATAATTACATGGAGCTGTAACTGAATTGAGATGAAAGATAATGTATGTTCTTTACTTTGCTTGAGAAGTAATCATAAAATAGAATTGTTGGTCCTATGTTAATTGTTAATTATGATACAATTTCTCTGTAATAAAACTCTTAGCTAAGTAGGTAATATATGACATTTTCATGAGTTAGTTTAGCAATTTGGTTAAAATATGAAATGTTTCATGTCTGTCTTGATTATACATCTATTAATGCCATATGGTTCATCATCTGTGTGGCTGTTTTCCTGAGTGGTTTCCGATAGCTGAGAACATGTTTTCTTTATAGTGAATATGGAATATAAATATTTTCCACTATAAATATGAGATTGATTATTTATCACTTCATTATTTATCTGTTAAGCCAAGATGTACTGTATTTAATTTTGAGGAATTATTTATTGAAAGAGAAATAGTAATAAAATTATAAGATCTAAAAGCTGGAAGGTCCTGTAAGATTATTTTGTCCAAACCTCTCATTTTACAGGTAATGAAGATAATTCCTGTTTTAAAAAAAATAAATATTTCTCCCAGGGTATATTTGAGAAATGGTTAATATCTCTCTGAAGACCACTGCATTTCAGGGCTTTAGATTTAATGTGATAATTCATACAAAACATCACTGTTCATTATGTACTGAGTAAAGCATATTGTAATATTGTTCTACATGAGTTGTGTATACTCATAAAGAATGACTTTTGTAAAATATATGTCATAATTGTGCTAATTTTGGGTGACTGATTATTTTCTTTCAAAATAATAGTGAAGAAATATTAGAAAAAATTCCCAAAGCTTCCATATTGTTCACCTAAATATCTTTACTTAGATGTGATGGTTTATGTGCCCCTTCAAATATAAATTAATTAGGTAATGTAGTGCTATGTTGAATAAAAGAGCAATGCGTAAAAATAATTCTGCTGATTCAGAAGAGACTATTTATGTACTGAGCATTTCTGCACTCATTCTTTGCCAAACAGTAAAAGAGTGTGTATATGTATTTGCATTTGAATTAACTTTATTCCCAAATACACAGTTAGATAAACAGTTGGACAGCATGACCATAGGTGTGTATGTCTTTTGTAATTTGTGTATAGTATAACAACTATTGTATCATGTTCTATCTTTTTTTTCTGGGGTACAATTGAAAAATTCTTTAAATAACCAGCATACTCTATCATACTCATTGTGGTCCAGAAATGAAGATTATACAAAAGATCTTGAAGCACATATGTTTTTATATACTTAACCATATTAATATCAGTTCAATAAAGATAAAAAAGCTAGATAGGATATAAGAACAAATCATGTGTATCTTTGAAAGAAAATGAATTATTTTCAGAGAATTAGTTCAAAACAACTCATTAATGGGCCCAAATTAAATATTTATAAATATGGCATTCTGAACCATAAACAAAATCCACTTTTTCAGTTGTCAACCAGAGATTCCATGCACAGAATATTTTCAGTTAACAATTGTTCTGCTTGACACCACAGTTAAGGGATATTTACAATGCTCTCTACACTGTCTCCTGTTTATGCGCCTGTTTACGTGTAAGTTTCAGAAGCTCTTAGGCTACTAGAACTTGTTAGTCCTAATTCACCCACTTATTGTCACGGTATAGTTTGACAAAATTTTCACAGCTGAAGCACATCTGCAGTGATTTTTCCTTACTTTTCTTTCAGTTCAAATAATAGTTACTTAATAATATTTCAGTTGGTGATATAAAGAATCCATGGAGAACTTTAGATACCTCTTTCAATGGAAATGCCAGAGGTAATGTTTTAAGTCTTGCTACCTAAGCGTTCTTACTACTGGCAATCCAGGGCTTCACTTAGAACTTCTCCCTTGGTTGATGTGGCTGGAGCCAACTCTGGAATAAAAAAATATGGAGACAAGTCTTTTCTGTCATCTTTATCCCCACCTGACTGATTTCATAGGACTAATAAGGCACCAAATACATTGATTCAGAAAAGTGCAAAAAGCATATTCTAAAATATTCTTAGTTGTACAAAGTAATGTAATTGAAATGACTGGTCGTTTCTGTTTTTGAGTACCTCTGCATTCTGCAAACCAATCAAAGATTGAAATCCATGCACATTTCTGAAAAGGAAGTTCAGACATCTATGTAGTTCAGATTGTATTATGTACCTTATGTATCATATACCCAAGAACTATACTGTTGGACTGAAAGAAGAGAGAAATGTCCAAAGTTAGATATTAATTTTCACTCAAGCATCTGGTAAGGGGAGGTTATTCTGGTAAAGTTAAAGTTTCTACCGATACAGAATTTGAATGCCCATTTCTGCCAATGTACATTAATTTAAATTATAACTGGTTTCTTTGACACATTTTAGAAACCTATGTGATGATTTTAATGAAAGCACCTTATGAAAATAATGCCATCATGTTTTACCTTAATACTTATACCAAGTAGTTCAGATTACCTTTGAGACTGGAAGCATATCTCTTTTAAGATTTTTTTTTTTGAGGCATAAATGCAGAAAAAATAAGTATCAGTTCTACTGACATCAGAAAGTAAATTTTAATTTTTCTTCTACCAATGTATGGAATTCTTTAAATAAAGTTAGACTTGTTCTTAGAGAATTGTAATGTAATTCACATGAGGTTTTTCCTATTTTGGAGTAAATCTTTAGAATAACGCAAAATTACTATGAGTAGAATAAAGCCTAAAATCCAAGTGCTTAAATCGAGCAGCTAGAATCTATCCTCTGGGATAATAGAGGTCATTTATAATTTTTTATCAATTGTTTCTACTGTTAAATGATGCATCATAGTGCTCCCCTGTGTATGGCATTCTCCTATTGTTACCTGTTCTAATATCAGCTCATGGCATGAAATATGCACACTACAGAGATCAATATGGGAATCTAACGTGAAGACTGTCTTTCTTGTTGGATTGAGATGAAGACATTTATCATACACAGATAGTACAGCCACAGTGACAACTCGTGGGGTTTCCCTTCCTGGTGTATCTGCAGGTCCTAAAGTGCTATGTTCCTGAACGCTCACTGGGCAGTTATATCAATAGATGTGTCTCAATAGGTGAACACTGATTAAATGGTTATAATTGCTGTGACCTGAGACATCTCACATGTTAGGCAATTGTCTTTAAAATGAGTTTGGAGCACTTTTATGTTCTGCTCCAGCTTGAATGCTCTCTGGTCCCTGAGATTCTAGACAGAGATGCGTTAGTCACCCCTTTTATTTAAACTAGAAAAAGGATGGTATAAGTGATTGAACATCAAATTCACCATAAGATAATATAAAAACACAGATTTTTATTTAGTGATTTTTAATATATTTGAGATGTTATGTACGGGGTCCAGCACAAATAATGCCCCTTTTTATTGCAAAATTTTTTATTATAAAATCATAAGCATGTAACTCTGTAACATAACAATATCACACACAAGCATACCATGTGACATTTCAGGTGAAATGTTCAAATTAAAACTATAAATTATTACACTATATTATTACCCTTACCAACCACACTCAAGCAGGCCTTACTTCTGCCAGACACTCTATGTTTGAAATTTTAGTGCCTCACTTTCTAAATAGCTGTATATATTATGATATGTGTGTACACATAACTGTATAGATTATAATACATATTACATATAAATGCAATATATCACTTATGTGTTGCATACGGTAAATGAATTGGAAAAAGTGTACTTCTCCATAAGATTTTATCCTAACATTTACCACATAACCATTCATCTAGGTCAGAGATGGCAAACTTTTTCCACAAAGGGCCAGGCAGTGAATGTTTTAGGCCATTTTAGGCCTTCTAGGCCGTAGGGCCTCAGTCATAACTAGTCGATGCTTCTGTTGCAGCACAGGGGTAGCCATACACACTATGGATGGGTGTGACTGTGTTTCCATAAGGATTTAGTTAGAAAAAAGTGGTGGCAGGCTGAACTATGCTGTATGCCATAGTTTTTGACTCCTGACTTAGGTCCTGTGGAAGAGTCTCAATATATTCACACTCTAATGAACTATGTCCATTGTTGCTGTGGCTTCTTTTCAAACATAGCAAATGATGTCTAGAAAGATCACCGGTCTGTAAAATGCTGATATAATTTTTCTTTTAAGGCACAAAAAGCATGGAATTCTAGCACAACTATCTATGCAAACAATTTAGCAGTGTTCTGAAGTGGAAGGAAGTAAATTTTATTAAATAGAAAGTCATATAATATGATGTAGGCCTGCACTATTCCAGGTAGTAGTCCTTTTCTGTGTGACTATTTAAATAAATATAAAGTGATTAAAATTAGCACAATGAAATATTCTGTTTCCTAGTTATATAAGACATATTTCAAGTGCTCAATAGACACATGATTTCAATAGTTTTCATATTGGCTAGCTTACAGAATATGCCCCTTATTATAAAAAATTCTACTGGACAGTGCTGATACTGAACCAAAATCATGTATCTGAGCATTATAGATAAAAAGGCAAACATTGTCACAGAAATGACAGACATGAAATGTACCATAAGGAAGTAAATTCTAAACTTTCAGGATCTGTCAATATTGAGTTTCAGACTTTCAAAGAGTTCTGTTTAATACTATTACCACTGAAATTTTTTAGAGATTTGTGTCATCCCTTGCATTATTCAAAAGAAAATTCCAATTCAGGGTCTAAGGGACACCAAATTGCTCCTTGTTGACTTGTACTATTCAGAATTTATTAAATAATTTTAAGAAAATGTAATTAACAAATCTGAGCTTGGATATGCACAAAACGGTTTTCTGTAGCAATCTGTGTGTCTCTCTCTCTCTCTCTCTCTCTATATATATATATATAATGTGTGTGTATTATTTGTTACTGTCCGTCTATAAGCTATAAGCTCTCTTACTTCTAGCCCAAGGCAGTAAAAATAATTCTGTTTGTGTTTGTACAATGAAGGGCCTAAAGCAATTTGAATTAAGACACATCTTGGCCTATAAAAGGCTTTTATACCTTCACAAGTTCTCATTATGGAAAAGTTTTAGAAATTTCAGAAAAATACTGAGATTCTAAAGAAAAATACACAGGGCAGGTTTTAGTTTTTTAATCTAGTCAAAGAAAGACAGCTTTGAATCAATTATCCACAGATTTTAACATATAATCAAGGATTTTGACAATATTTTTATGTTGAATTGCCAAGCTATTAGCAACCAAGAGATCTGATTAGACATCCATATTAATAAACACCTGCCATAATAGCATAACAGATGTTCTGGAAACAC
Source organism: Tonatia bakeri (assembly GCA_004024845.1). Taxonomy (NCBI): domain Eukaryota; kingdom Metazoa; phylum Chordata; class Mammalia; order Chiroptera; family Phyllostomidae; genus Tonatia; species Tonatia bakeri. Next base: position 149,242 of record PVIA01001716.1, on the reverse strand, counting down.
AGCTAACCCAAAATGTAAATTTAAAAAATTTTGGTCCTATTCCTACAATGTGATGCCTAAATTAATTTTCATGATCTTGTCTTATTTGTTTTACTAAAATCCAATTATAGAAATAATTTCTCTCATGAGAAAAGTATTTTTTTATTTTAAATGATAAAAAGATTTTCTTTGAAAGCAGTCCATTGCACAAACATTTAAAATCATCAAAGTTACATTAATGAAATACTGATGTATAGTGTGTATCTGTGATGTATGTGTTCATAAAATACATACACGCATAAATTATACAATTTAGGATTTAGTATTTTAAGACTTAACTTGGGGTGGTATACACTCAATATAATATACAGATGATGCATCGTAGAATCGTATACCCAAAACATATAATTTTATTAACCACTGTCATCCCAATGAATTCAATAAAAATAAATTTAAAAATAAAATGAAATTTATGCTAGTTGAGATATGGTATATATTTAATTGATATTCATATATGTAAGCTACATAATACTTTTTGACAAAAACACTTGAACACTGGTTCACTTAATATAATGGTGCTAAACTATTGGAATTAATATATTCTATTTTCTATAGAAACACATTTCATATAAAAATATATAAATATACATTATTTACCTTAATAAATAATCAATGTTTATTATCAAAGAAACAAATGCATATATAAAATGGAAAAAGTATATCTACAGTTGAGCTAAGGGGATATTTTAATGTAAAATATGCTTATTTTATTCAACTTCAAATATGAAAATTTTTCTATGACAATTTATGATATTTAGGCAAGTATCAATTTAATGTACTAGTTAATGTACTATCAATGTACTAGTTAAACATATTAATAGTATTCATATATCTCTCTAGAAACTAGAAGTACACGAAATACTTCAATATGCATTAACCCCATTTAACTCAGAAATTCTTCCATGAGATGAACAGAATTGACATTACTACACCATTTTCAAAGATGTTGAGTCTGACACTTGAGAGAAGTTAACTATGCAATGACTCTTATAATTGGTTACTGTCCCCACCTCACCCCTCAAGACTGCAGCAAACTGTTACGGGCATCCAGATTCCTGGTGTTAATAGAATCAATTTTGGCAGAGACAGAAACTAGTTGTTAAATGGAGTAGTAGAAAAATCCCAGAACAGTGATCAAAATAAATGACTAAGAGAGAAATGTTATGGGTGCTGCACAAGGCTAAACAAAGCTTACAGGTTGTCTTTAGGGAGACAAAACTTTGTTTACAGAGAATGGATGCACTCTACACACACAGGTCTGTCCAGAAAGAGTCCAGCCATTGTTAATATAACAAGAATGGTTTATGCAACATCAATGTAACCTGGCAGCCAAGGAGAGTGGACTGGAATACACATGTGTGAACAATGACAACTTTCCTGTCCTAGTCATTGGGAGCAGTAGATGACATTGAGTGAGCATGTGTACTGTGTGGCCATCACATTCAAAATGACTGAGTAGAACAATGAATCTGCATCAGATTTTGCATTAACCTTGAGCATTCCTCTGTGGAAACTATTCAGATGATTCAGAAGGCCACAGTTATGGGCAACTGGTAACTGGTAGTTTCATCACAACAATACACCTGCTCATGTATCACATCTCTTGTACAGTTTTTGGCAAAACAACAAATCACCCAGGTGACTCAACCCCACCACAGCTCAGATTTGGTGTGCTGAGACTTCTGGCTTTTCTCAAAACTAAAATTACATTTGAAAGGGAAGATATTTCAGACTGTCAATGAGATTCAGGAAAATATGATGGGGCAGCTGATGGCAACTGGGAGAACTGTGTGAGGTCCCAAGGTGCCTACTTTGAAGGTGACTGATTTGTCATTGTCCTGTGTACAATGTTTCTTATATTTTGTTTTATTTTTAAACATTTTATTTATTTATTTCTAGAGAGAGGGAGGAGTTGAGAAAAAGAGAGGGAGAGAAACATCAATGTGTGGTTGCCTCTCACGTGCCCCCAACTGGGGACCTGGCCCACAACCCAGGCATGTTCCCTGATTGGGAATAGAACTGGTGACACTTTGGTTTGCAAGTCAGCACTCAATCCACTGAGACACACCAGCCAGGGCTGTTTCTTGTATTTTGTATCCTCTTCAGTAAATGTCTCTACTTTTCATATTACATGGCTGGATACCTTCTGGACAGACCTTGTATATACATATACATAGAAACTTTCAGGTGATTAAAAAGTAATCATTAGTGAGTGGTTCAAAATTGCTTATAACCTGGAATTTATACTTCTTTCTATTAACTGACTTACTACTATCTATAATCATGGTTAAATGTGGAATCTAGCTCTGAGCTAATGCTCAAATATCATCTCACTGTAATGTAGTTCTAACTGAAGGGCTACCAGACTGCCAGAGCTTATTTTGCCCCATGTCTATTTTGATACTTGGTTGGTCTTACAAATTTGGCCTTACACATTTTAAAATTCCTCCCTCTATTAGCTGCTGCTTGGCACTGTAGTTGTCTGAGCAGACGGTTTGTTCCTCCAGCGTTTTGTGTTTTCTTCTCTCTGCGGTGGAGGTGAGTTTTGTAAGAACACTCTGCCACCTGTGCTTCTGCAGACCTGCCCTAGATCTGACTGTAGTCATTTGGTATTTTTCCACTTATTTTTTTTTGTTCCTCCCCAGTTTGACTCTAATAAAGCAATTTAATTAGCTGTCATTTTTGTATAATGAAAGGTAGTTTCTTCTTTTCTTTCTCTTTGCTTTTTAACTGTTTAATTTTTTAAATGTCCTTTTTTTTCTTCAGTATTCTAATGCATTTTTCAGAAAATACAATGGTGTCTTAAACATGCCAGATATCTGAATTTAACTATTCTTGTAGGAGATGCATTCTGTGTTGCTCCAGAAGACAGAGCTAGAACCAATGTGAGAAATTCAGCAGATTTGTGCTCAATTTCAAGGAATAGCTAATAGTTAAAGCCGCCAATCTAACAAAAAGAAACATATCCCATGGAAGTTTGGGTCCCCAGTGTGGAAATACATGGTCATAAATTAGTAGCTGTTAGTCATAGAGGATGTAGAAATTATTTCTACAATTGAGAGAAGTCAGACTCATTGGCCATCAAGTTCCATTTAAACATTAGTTTCTGTAATTGTATAGTTCAAAGGCATTTGTAATTATAAAGTGTCATGATTCATGCCCACTCTGATTAACTGTTTTTCATTCACTTGTCTTAATTCTATATGTTAATATCATTATACATGGTTTATAGTACTTATTGAAGAAAGAAATTACATCCTTGGGAAATACCCTGAGGATCACTTTTACAACTCCAGATGGACATTAAAATGTAAAAGTTATATCTTTTTTTTACCCTTTAATTATTGCTATTATTTACCTCCTGTTAATGCCAGACTTGGTATAGACATTAATTATTTTCTCCTTTAACTAATATTCTCCTCTGCCCCAAGTAAGTGATCATACATGGGTGGGTGTATTTTTAGCTTACTATCTCCATCTGACACTATCTTATTTCTTATATGCACATTTGTTTATTAACTTTACTGTATTCCTATTGGATTTCAAGCTTCACGAATGCACATGCCTACAAAAAATCCTGGTCTGTAGTTAAAATGCACAGTAGTTATGTAAATTTACATAATTTATAAATTAACAGATGAATAAAGGAACTACTTTTCTGCTTTTCATCCATGCAGCTAAAGATAATAAGGAAGGCAGTCTTTCCCGAATGGTCTTTCAGTTGGAATTCCATTTCCATTCAGTTCTTCTATACTACAGAGAGTAGGGACCATGCTATATTCATGTTTCTATCCACTAGATCCCCGCAAAGCACACGTAACCAATACTTGATAATTATTTGTTAATCATATGAGTTAATTAACACACTTTGAACAAGTGAAACAGCTTTTCCTAAAAATCCTTAGAAAACTGGAATCCTTCATCATTAAAGACAGGTGAAGTGGGGGCCATGTTTGAGAATCAAAGACACCGGCAACCTGGGATAGCACATGCACGGGGCCCGAGTCAGAAGCACCAGGTTCGCTCTGCCAGTTCCTAAACACGCACACTCGATTGGGCCATGAGCTCATGAGCCTCAGTATTTTCTTTCATAATTGGGGTTGATAATTTCTGTCATTCATATATTGCAGATTTGTACTATATATCATAATTAAATAACCTGTAGGAAAGTGCATTTTAGTTTGTGCAGTACAATTGAAACTTACTATTATGGGTAACATTAAACCTTATGTGAAACCAAGGGTCAGCAACTGATTTAAGTAAGACAAGAAGCATTGTCAATTTTAACTAACAGAGGAACTGAGGAGGGGGAAATAGAAGAGAAAGGAGAGAGGCAAAGAATAAAAAAAGGAAGTCCCAAGAAGAGAGAGAGAAGAGAACAAGAAGATAAAATTTACTTGGTGAGGTGGCAGGTGAGAGGGTATGATCAAGAGAAAAACAAAGGAAAGGAAGTAGAACCAGCAGGAGAAAAACAGTTGTATCTAATGGAGACTTGAGAGTGGGACCCATGGTGACCAGGTCAACTGAGATCCCTAAATCGGGGCTTCCTCCACTTTAAAACAATAGGCTAGGTAAGGCTAGAGATGAGGTAAGGATGTGTGTTTCAATCCAACTCAGGATTAGCCAAGACAAAGTGTCATCCCATGGAAATGGGTAAATCCAATTGCCAGAGACAGTAGGTCATGTACTTATTCATTGTTAAAAGAGAAACTGCCTCAAGGCTACATGCTCTTGCTTACTAAGAATCTCTTCTCAGGTAGGTGACAGGAAATTTTGTTTCCAAGATTTAGCAGGAAGCCACATTCTAGCAGTGGGTGCAGCCTTCGGGATCCTCGGTGCAAATGACTTGACTGCCCTTTCCTTTCATCCGATTTGGTCCGACTTAAACCTCTGCAACTCCATAAACCTGGTCTGGCACATTTTCCCCACGGTTAGTAATCATGCACATGGCTTGATGATGGGGGCATAACCTTTGAGGAGAAAATTAAATCATTAATCTCATTTTACTGGTCCCTGGGAGCCATCTGAATATATGGAAAACTGTAAGGGATGACCAAGCTCAGCTCTCAGAAGGCAAAGCAGAACCTACAATTTCCAGCCCTTTGAGTATTTGCCATGTTTCTGTAAATAGTAGCTGTGTTTAAAAATAAGTTGCTCTTCTGTATCTTAGACTTCTTGTTCTTATTTTTTGTTTTCTGGCTTTCAATTTGAATTCACCTTTCACTTTTAGTCCTTCGCTTTTCTAAAAATGCCCCTAAAAATAGTTTGTTGATTTTACTGTAGATCTGTATTCATAGGAATAAACTGTTTTCAGTTGTCCTTTTTCTTATGTGATGCTTCCTTCTCTGATAGTCAGGGCCCAAAATGAGGAGTAATAAAAACATGTCCTTATGGTCATTTATAGCTTCCATTAGGAACTAATTTAGTCATATTACAGATGACTGTAATATGTGGAGGGTAGACTCATGCACATTTTAAAAATGTGGAATAGAATGTGTCTTAGGAAAATCGTGATGATCATCTGTTGCCTAATTTCAGTTTTCAAAGATGATTATCCATTGTGAATCTGACATTTATTTTGAACACTCAAAATACCCTTTTATTGTTATTTCCAGCACTTCTCTTGCAGGTCATATAACAACCTATCATTTGATAATAACTAATAGAGACAGGAATACAAAATGGAAGTCAGGATTATAAAGTTTATTTGCAACTAGGGCAAGGGGATTGATTACTTATCTCCCAAAACATGGAGTTTGGGAAGAACTAGGCTATGTAAGTCCATGGCTATTCTCCCCACTGCTCTCCCTGCTTCCAGATACTCTGGGAAAGTCATCATCCATGGGTCATTCCACCAGTAAGCTTAGATTCTAGTTCAAGAATGAAGACATGTATATACATAACTCTGAGGCACAAAAGGATGACAATTTGAAGAGAGATAAAGGTAAGATGTTAAAAATGTTCAGAGGAACTAAATACATATTTCCTGCTTTGGACTACAGAAGAAAAATTTGGGGGAAAAGATATCATTTGAGCTCCACCTTTAAAGAATAATCTACAAATTGGGGCTATGAGATATTCTGTTGGAGAATGGAAAGAAAATATTTGACATTTTATTTATGTTTGTTATCAAAACATAAGAATTGTATCCTTACTAGTGTTTAATATATACTTGACACTGGTGCTCCACTGTACTGTATATCCCAGGCAGGACAGTTCAATGGTCTAGAAGAATTGATTATGGTGCCTTTACCTGTTCAATGACTTTCAACATATTACAATTAATGTGTGCCTGGTTAACTGGTTATACTATCTAGCTTTAACTAAAGTAAACTTCATTAAATAGGATCCATTGTTTTACAATTTTCATGGAAAAAAATTTTTGAGGATAATTAAAAGAAAAGCCCAAACAATGAACAATAGGTTGGAGTTGACAATTGTTTTTATTCCTAGCAGGAGAGATTGCTTAGTCATATTAAATAATAAAACCAATGATGAGCTAATCAGAGGCCTCAAGAACGGGACCAATAAAATTATCAAGAAAACCGCTTGAAGTATGAGTTTACACTACCTAATACTCATGTTGAAATTATCCTTAAGGGAATGCTGTGTCTTGAGATTGTTTTAATGATTATATTATTAACAAGATATTTAAAATAGTTTCCTTCAACTTTAATTATTCTCTTTACACTTTATATTTTTACATTTTTTTCAAAATGTGCATAACAATATTAGCAAAATAGTATACATATAACAAATAAATAAATATACATAGAGGATAAAGGTAAAACATATGTTATCTTATTCTGTGCTGACAGAGAAGGCTGACAAAAATCCCCAAAGAAACCTATTTTCTTCAAACTGTGAATATTTTTGTTTAAAGCACCAAAAGTTCAATTTGAAGAGAGGATGTCCTCAGATTGCTGGCTTCTGGCATAAGCATATTATCCTTCTTGGAACTGGTCCCATGAAATACTCAAAATCTAATGAATTTAGCCTGTGGGAAAATATTATAATTTCCCATTGAGGCAAAAAAAAAGTCTGTTCAGCACATTGTGTAAGCCACATATACGAATTTCATGAGCTTTCTTTTGAGAACTGTAAATTTCAATTTCATTCAGGATAACACCCTTTCATGTGGCCATTGGTTTTCTCATTTCCTATTATTTTCATCCTAAATAATCCCATTTAATCGGAGGTCCAGGATCTCACATTTCAAGGAACATTTTCAAAAATGAAACACTGGGGTTTAGGGAGGACTTCCAGACAGGAGAGAAAAGCAGCTGTCTCACTCCATATGCTCTTATGCCATCATTAAAGTTTTTTCTACAAATTTTGGGGAACATTTGATGCCTATTTTTAGAAAGAGAACTGGCAGGTCTTGAAGAAATAAAACCCCTGTACTAACGGGCACAGGAGAGCTGTGGCCCATTGCACATGGCACTGTGAACCGGGGCACAGTGCTGGCACAGTGCCGAAGTACCCATGTCTAATAAAGAGCAAACAGTTCTAGTAAGTAAAAAAAAAAAGAAAGGAAGGAAAAGAGGAAGGGATGGAGGGAGGAAGGACATCTAAATTCTGACTTTCTTTTCCATGTCTTTCTATTATAATTTTTTATGAATAAGAAATAAATTATTAAGAATACAATTCTAAACTAGTTTATAGTTCTTTTAACATAGTTCAGTCTTACACCTACATGTGACCCTTCAGACTGAGTAATTTAATATGAAAGAATACAAATACCTAGGTATCATATGAATCTATCTCAAGGCAAGAGATTTTTAAGGCAAAGACCAGCACATGCAGACATGAGCATGGATCACTCAGGCGGGCATGACGCTGGATGACTACTGTTTTACAATGATATTGCTTTACTTACTTTAATTGAAGAGGCATTAAGCATGTTGTCTCACATAGCATTAGATAAATAATGATATTAGGACTGACAGAGGGACAGAGTAAAAAAATAACATATGTGTCTGAACTAGAGATGATTATTTCATCCAAATTTTAAAATAATACCCTTTAAAAAAATCAGCTTTGGGTCACTACACAATAATTCAATAAAGCCTGTAAAGCAATGAAAAGTGAGCTATAGTACTGGTGCATTAACATGAAAACCCAATGCATGAGCTCTGGCCAGGTAGCTCAGATGGTTAGAGCATCATCCCCATATGCCAGGGTTGTGGGTTTGATCTCTGGCCAGGGTACGTGCAAGAATCAACCAGTGAATGCATAAATAAGTGGAACAACAAATAAATCTCTCTCTCTCTCCCTCTCTAAAACAACAAATTTTAAAAAAGCAGCTACATAAAACAGTATATCTCGAGTCACACTCAATGTGAATACGTTATTTGAAAATGGCCAGCTTTTATAGTATACTAAAATTTAATAAACTGTAGCTATAATTGACTAGACCAGGAGAGAGCGGGCATGCCAAAGACCTACTGGTAGTATTTATCATCTCAGAAACAACAAGGCTGGATACTGGTGGCAAGCCAGATCCTTGAACCACCTCTGCACCCAATCTATTAACTGTGATAAGTCTTCACTAAGTCAGTGGCCCTTTCACCCCTGTATGTTTCTTCAAATGAATCTTAGGATAACATTGGGCAATGATTAGAATAAGAAGAGAGTTGGTATGGAGGCTTTAAAAAAGTCAACTACTAGATAATAAAAGCTGAATTACGTTATTCTAATAAATTGAAAATGATTATTTTCTGAGCCCATAAAATTTGGTCTGATTTTAAAGGAGCAGCTTGTACATCACAGTGGTTTAGGGGGGAAGCTGGAAAAAATGCCCAGACTCTGTAAAAGATCATGTATATGATTAATGCTGAGGCCACTGCCAACAGGAATAAGAGGGACTCCCACAGTCAGGGAGTGCAATTGTATTTACAGTACATTGGCTTTGATTAATGTGCACGCTCAGGGAAGTAATGTGTAGAAAGCAAGAGAAGACCTGTTTTCAAATGTTGGTGCTGAGTACAGATTTTCCATTACATCCTGAGAAGACATTGATGAATAATGACTTAGAGTCACTTTGGAAGGGGTGGCTGGGAAAGTGCTGGTGCTGGAGAGGTTACTTCTCCATGCATGAAAAAAGTCACAAATGGATTTCCTTGTCCGTCCTCATACCCCTGTGAGTCTGGAGAACCCATGAAGTTTATCCCTTATTTCGCGGTTTCAGTCACTAGTTACTTCCAAAGGTTTCTCGAGTGATTCTAACTGTTATGTTGTCCCTAAATGACCCCTTTAAGTAAGCAGCAGGTATAGTTTCTGAATGCTTATGAAAACATTTTCCAGAGTTTTCAAGGCCTGTAGATTTCAAAGAAGAAATGAGTGCATATAATAATAACTTGAAAAAAACCCCTCCTCAAAAATAAAACGAAAGAAAAAAAAAACTTTCTCCATCAGCCCCCACATAGGGGCTTCCCCTGTCTTCTGGCCCCAGGCTAGAAGCTGAGGCACACAGAGTTGTGTGTGTTTCATGTGCAGCCCCAGGAGAAGGACAAGGCACGCTAACATTAATATGTGGTGGGTGGGGAAGGACATACTTAAGTTGGCCTAAAGTACAGGTGGCAAGCACAAGGCCCGTGAGCCAAATTCGGCCCTCCACCTTGTTTTATCTGGCCCAGCACCTTGTTTCTACCAGGCGGCAGTGCCGAGCTCCTTGCCCCTGGTAAAGGAATAGTTACATGTATACAGTCCTACAATTACATTCAGCCCTTTGAAGGCGACCTCGAGGCTGATGTGGCCCCCGGGGAATATGAGTTTGACACCCCTGGTCCAAAGGAAACACAGGAGTTGATTGCCCCATGGACACTGATTCTCACTGCTCCTTCCAGAACCCAGAACTGGCATTGCTGTTGTTCTGATCTTTCTTCTTACAGAGTCTTTGTATTTGTTCCTATTGATTTTTAGGTGTGATATTAAAACAACTTAATTAGTCAAAAATTGGGCTTAGATCACTCGAAAAAGCTTATATTTATATACCACAGTTTTCACCATGGCTACGATTCTCAAATGAACATTAATGGCTCATTTTTGCCTCTAGAAAGCTTCCCATGGTCAGTGCTCAGTCCCCACCACCAGGTTCCTTTTCTCTCTGAGCCAACATGCTTAAGTCCTGCTGAGAGCAAAAAAAACAACTGTGACTTTCTCTTCTCCCAAAAGTATCTGCCTTCAGCTCCAAGTAGAATAAATGAAAAAAAGAAAAGATAGCCCTGGCTGGCGTAGCTCAGTGGATTGAGCACGGGCTGCGAACCAAAGCATCGCAGGTTCAATTCCCAGTCAGGGCCTATGCCTGGGTTGCAGGCTACGGCCCCCAGCAACTGCACATTGATGTCTCTCTCTCTCTCTCTTTCTCCCTCCCTTCCCTCTCTAAAAATAAATCAATAATATCTTTACAAAAAAGAAAAGATAAATGACAGAAATTAAATTAAAAAACAGTGTTTTCTTTTTTTATAACCCTTGGGATTGGTCACGTAGAGAATGATGTTTCAATAAGACCTCACTCAAAACAATGGCTAGGGATCACTTGTTATTATATGATTCTCTGAAGTATGTGAAATATTCTACTGTTTCAGAGCTCCCACTGAATTTCAGGGCTTCAAGATGCACACTGACAGACCTATGATGATGCCTCCACCTATATGATTTCTTTTTGAATTTGAAAGTACTAGTGACTGAAACTCCTTCAATTTAGACTAACCTGTATTTGTATGCCTTGGAGAAAAGTTAAGCAAACACTGGGCTTCTCAGCTTCTGTTTTCTTGTTACAAGTGTGAAGATAATAGATTCCAGGAGCAGAATGAGCATATAAGGCAGCATAAGTTGTGATAAACACAGTTGTGGTAGTACCCATGATACAGACATCAACTCTTAAACGCATGTGGTGAACAGCCTGCATTGCACTGTGCAGCAATGCTGGCGCAAGGACTGAGCAAGAAAACCGAGTGATTTCTGTCCCTGGAACATAGCAGCACACAAATTTGTTCTTGTGTATGCTTTCAGTACAAAATTACACAGAAAATTAGTAAATCTTAATACTTAGGAAGAACCAGAAAAAGTTTATCACTTTACTGAAGACAAAAATCAGAATATCCAGCTAGCTGACCTCTTATTTGCCTTAAAAACAAATAAACTTTGTGGAAAAAATTATTCATTCTAGTTCTACTTCAGCTTTCACCTTGGTGTTTAGCAGTTTTCACTCTTAAAGGTACTTCATAAAATCCTCTGAATTTTATTTTCTCTAGATTCAATACACTACCTGGTAGAGGGCAAATTAAGGAATCTGAGAGCTGAAGAACAAAAAAGACTTATGTTTCAGGCTTGTTTGTTTTTTTTTTAACTAATTTTTGGATTTGAGGAAGGGGGTTCCTACTTCCTATACATACACACACATGTGGGTACACACATGACATGTAAGTGCATAGCACTCATGCACACATACCATACATTCAAAACAATAATAACAACATAAATAGTGATAATGTGTGTTATATATATTATAATGTGAATATAATTATATATAATTATATATAGCATGTGTGTACATATATACATGTGTTTTTTATATATACTTTATAAATATACACACACACATATGTATCACAGAATGTTCAGACTATTCTCCCTCTTTCACAAGACATTTTTTTCAGGCTTGAATTCCAAAGTCTCTTCAGGATACTAATTACTCAGAAAAATTGTTAGCTGACTATTCACTAGCTGATTTTCTAAGGAATTTTATAGGGTCCTCAAAACTTGAGAATAATACTTTATGAGACTAAATGACATCCAGGGAGAAAGAGTTGCCTAATTAAAGTCTTGTGCTTGAATAGTTAGAGGAACAGTGTGTCCGTGCTTCAGTCTAGTACCTCTCTCCACATCATCCTTTTCAGTTGCTTCCGTGATCATTAGTTTTATCTTTTGTGTCTAATGTCAGAACTACAAGCAAGAGAATTGTAGAGCTAAATTGTTAATCTTGGGAAGTTCGTACTACCAAAAAATCTGTCCACTAAATGTAAATTGACTCCTTATAAGGAGTCAAAGAACAACCTTAAACAACAATGACTACATAACCAGTTTATAGGTGTATGTACTTTACATATTTTTTCTTAGTAAAAGTATGCTGAGGTGTGAAAAGGAGCTCAATAAAGTCAAGACAGTTCATATGGTCTGGCAAGTACTATAATTAAGTCAAAATTAAAATGCTATCTTTTACATAATATTATTACTTGTAAAGGGATAAGAGAAAGAAAAAAAGTAATACATGCTGAGCAACTAGTATGTGCCAAACACTGGGTAAAATACATGATTCTATGTATCCGTACCATGGGGCACGCATCACAATCAGTGTTTCAGTGAGGAGTTAATGAGCTCAGACCAGCCAAGTCCTCACCCACAGCCACTGGGTGTGGCTGACAAGTGTCAGTGCTGGGGTGAAGACAGACTGCGTTTTCCAAGTGCATGTTTATTTCACTCTATTTTACTGTGGCACTAAATTTCAGTGTTAGAATTAAATAAAGCCAATGTCTAACACTAAGATTCTAGATAAAAGTTCTGTTGTATTATAAATAAATATCAAAATACAATTGCTCATCTGATATTGTGATTGCAATGGCCGAGTTTGAGTTCAATGATTAAAATGAAGGGGGGAAGGGAGAGGTAGGGGAAAGGTCCCAGGATAAATCATAACAACAAGTAATAATAGCCTCAGAAAAAAAATCCCAGGACTTTGGACTATTCGTGTTATTTCCACCATTTTCCGTGACTCCAAAAGTTTAGGTAATGCAGCGTGCTTATATTCCTGGGACTGGGACCCAGATCTAGCTGATGTCCCTTGCAGCTGCTATGGGTAGTCAGGTCGCTGTGGGTGAACTGCCTCCTAACCACCCCGCGCCCAGCCTAACCCTCGTCTTTGCACTCTGCTGCACTCTGGGTAACTCTTATCGATGTCTTACAATCTTTTTTTAATAGATAATTTTACCTTTGTGTGTTTTATTGGATGCAGAAACCATTTGATATTTTCTATTATTAAAACAGATTTCTAGTTGTTGAACTGTTACTGGCCAGCTGCATCATCATCTCACCCCAGTACTTGTGCTGAGTAAGAGAAAGAAGAGAGGGGGGGATGCCAGAAATGGGGAGAGGACAGGGAGATATATAAGAATCAAAGTTGGGGCAGCGTCAACAATAACTCAAGGCTTTATGTTGCACAAAGAAAGTTTCAAGATACCGCTTTCTCTTGCATTAATAAAATTTTCGATGGCATCAACATCACCGAGTTATTGCATTCTTTCCCATTATAACTTCTAACCTATAGTTTAATGATTTATTGGCAGATTGTATTCTAGAGCTTGGTCTGCCCTCTTTTGGGGGTGGGGAATAGATAGATTATTATCACATACACTATTTATTAAAGCTATCTGGCCATTGGTTTCTTTAAAACATTTCCAAAGTCTACCCCTCCTCTTTTGGGCATCTTTCTCTGTAGGATCCAAACTCTGATTTAAGGTACAGTTTGCTGACAGGAGATCCTGAGAACCCATTATGAAAATGAAGGCAACAAACAACCTTTGAATATATATCCCAATATAAAAAGCCTTCATTACATAGCACATTTCAGGCTGAGAATGTTAAAAAATTTATCATAGTTCCAGTAATTGCAGCTTCCTCTGGAAGCTTAGCATAATATGGAATCATTTGTAAAATGTGTATTTTGTTTGGCACTCAGTAGGAAGCTTGCCAGGCAATACATTTAATTAGGAACATGAGGAACAGAATAATTTCAGTCTGTCATAATGTATTATTGTTACTTTTAAGTTCTCCATGTGTTTAAGACACTGGTCTCATAACAAGGTGTGTATTTAAAGCTAGAGGTAATTTCCCTTTTATTGGCCCAGAGATTTTATAGGAAGAAATATATTATTTTGAGCAGAAAGGTACATTAGCTGTATTTCTTAGATATAACTTTTTGTCCATTGTTTAAACTATGAGTGTTAGCTGCTCTCCTTACAAACAACCTTTGTTTATTGTTTCAGACCTTGAAAAATTGATGCATTGCCCTTTCAGGAGCTTAGACAGCTTTATTTAAGTTTAACTTTCTCTGGAGGTGCATAGAAATAATGAACTGCAATGCCTTTCTTGAACATAACCATGTACATAACATCCAGTCCTGCTGATGCATAAGGTACATTTGATAAGAGCAACTCAAATATTGTAGCTATTAATGTTGATTTTTTTAAAAAAATTACAAAGCAACATGTGTCAGCAGCTTTAAAAAGCAGTATGATGAGGACCATATCTTCAGAGGCCAGGTTTTCATTGCTAGACCTGATGTTCCATTTTTATAGGAAAACTTGCTTATAGTGAATTTGAGAGGTGCCACAAAACAGTGCAATAAAAAGGGCCTATTTGGCACACATATCTTGGTATTCAGTTTTCAGGCAGAGACTGTTCTGATCATTTATTTTTACATGAATTCCCTCTACCTTTCATTACTTTGTAGTCATCTTCTCCTTAGGGAGTAGAGAGTGTTCTCTAATAACAAACCCTTAGATTTAATAATATTAGGGCGTCTGCTGAGGACCAGTCCAAGGTGTAAATGAGGCATGGACAATGATTGTTTCACTCTCTTTCTCATCTAACTCTACTCTGTTTTGGCCTCTCCAAATCTTCCTTTTCTCACCCTGACCAGTTTCCTCCTCCTTCCCATCTCCCTCACTCTCCCCACTCCCATTAGAACACCGAAAACATTATGTTGCAATATATAGATGATGTATTATAGAATTCTACGCTTGAAACATATACAATTTTATTAACCACTGGCACCCCAATAAACGTTTAAAATAAACACACACACACACACACACACACACACAGGAAAACCCAGAAAATAAAGCAATTTATGGTGAGCAGTTCCTTCAGGATCCCATTTTCTGCTAAACACAAGGAACAGAATCCAAGGAATTGGCACTCAGTGGAGGATCAGGAATTGGACATAATGGGTCAAGGAGAGGGGTTGCTTCAGGTAGATGGGTCAGTCACTTTCATTTGGGTGGTCATCCACTTACTTTTGAGAAAAGAGAAGTCAGGGAAATAGCTCCTTATCTCATTCTTCTACAGAAATGTAAGTGGTGCACTTTTTTCTTCTTAACTACCTTGAAAAATCTCTAAATAAACACAACTTTTATTCCATGGCATTAAAAATCAAGATTATTTTAAAGTAACAACCATAACAATTATAATTTGTACTATCAATTGCTTGCTTTGTTTAAAGAAATGTTCTGGGCACTTTGCAGAAATAAATGCATGTAATCCTTAGAATGATGCTGTGTAGTGGGTGTTTCTATTACCACCAAGGAAAGAAAGTGGATATTTATCTTGATGTACTTATACATGTAGTAAGAAGTAGTCTGTTTGGGGGAAATATTACAAGATAGTGTGACTCCATGTCACTCCATGTGACTCAGTGATGACATAAATACCAATTAATTGTGGAGGAGAAATAATGTGATTAAAAATGCAATTAACCAAAATGCTATTAAGAAAAGGATTAAAAGAGCAAAGATGAAAGTAGTCCTTACTGATCAAAATGTGCTGTTTAACATATATAAAATTTTAAATCCCATGTATCTTCCTAGAATTAGAAAAATATTTTTTCCTTGAGTTATCTACATTATCCAAGAGCATTTCTAGACTGAAGTTTATGATAAGAAATACCTGGGAATGAAGATCAAATGTATTTCATCCCCTCAGCAGTATTTCCTGAATCTTAACAAGAGGTCTCCATTTTCTTTTCCTTTTTAATTTTATTTATTTATTTATTGATTGATTTATTTATGAGAGACAGTAAGGGAAAGAGAAAGAGAGGGAGAGAAACATCAATGTATGGTTGCCTCTTACGTGCCCCCCAGAGGGGACTTGACTTGCAACCCAGGCATGTGACCTGACTGGGAATTGAACCAGTGATGCTTTGCTTCACAGGCCCATGCTCAATCCACTGAGCTACACCAGTCAGGGCATTATTTTTTTTTTTTTAATACCAAAGTCTAGTTTAGGCCTGTCTGAAACTGAAATATGTAAAGCTATTGGCCAGTACTTTAGGGTACAAATCTTGTCTGTATTTGTGTAGAGTGTGTGTGTGTGTATCTTAGCATGAACCACTACAACTAACATGTACTCTTTTACTTTAAGGGGCAAAGGACCACTAAAGCACACAACTGATGTGATCTATGCAGCTAAAATGATATCAGAATCAGGATCAAGGATGGATGTCCTTGCTCGGCAGATCGCTAACCAGGTGAATTTGCTGCTGATGCATGTGGTGAAAGTCTATGTTAATTGTTTTCTGCCATTTCAATGTTAACTTTTAAAAGTTGGATTTTACTGTATTGGATATTTTACTATTGAATTATTTTAAAATTCTATTCAATAATTAATATACAAGTAGTGGATATTTCATTCTATGGAAGCTTAATTTCTTAAGACATTGTTATTATAACTTAGGACTTGCTTATTTCTAAGATTTTTGAACTTCAAATATATTCAAATTACTTTAAATATCACCTTTTTAAGTTTCAAATATACTCAATTGGCTATAATACCCAATGTTAGTATTTTTTTAACCTTAGATTTCTTATTTTTACTTTTCAAGAAGTAATATGTTTCAAAATTCTATTATATTAAGTTTTTTGAGCAACAATATATTCTGGCATTCTACGTAAAATTGCAAAACAAATAGTAATTATTTGAGTACTAAAGTGAAGATATAAAATGTAGAGTATATAATCCTTACAGAGACTTATGGACTATGACCTTGATATTTTCTTTTTTTTTACATTTTTCTCATCTGTATTTCAGTTTTCTAAGCTACGTTATTAGAGTTACCTTTTATTCAACTTTTATTTAAAAGTCTCTAAGGTTTTTAGCTAATATACTGGGATATTTAACTATCATTTCAAACTGAGATACAGCATTAATTTGCGGGTTTGATATTATTCAATTTTATAATGCATATCTCCCTTTGGGGAAAAAACACTTTTCTTTTTGACTTTGCAACTATATACTTTTATTGGGAAGGCTCTTATTAGTTATTCTTTTTATCCTCTGTTTCTTAGATCGTGAACTTTCTCTTATTCAATATTGTATTTGTGTATATAAGGAAGGAGAAACATAAGAAATAATAACAAATAGTTTTAAACATTCTTGAATATTTAAATTATATATATATATAAAATGTCTTGTCACTCTAAACATTGTAAACATTTTATTAATTTTTAGGATTTAGTATTTATAGTTAAAACAAACTATTTCCTAATATATGAATAAATGACTGAGAGTGAAATATCCCATGGTTTTCCATATTATATGCAATCCAAGTTGAAACTAAAAATGAATTGGAAACAATTCTTAAACTCAAGATAATTTTAGTCTAACTAGGGAGATATGACAAAATTTGAACAGCATATAATTTCTGGTAAAACAACATCTGTGATTGAAAAATGTCAGACCATAGTTTCCTAAATAGAACTGTCCCAATTCAGCATGTCCAGTGTAGATCATGTGAGTGTGTGTTGTCCTTTCTCTGACATAACAAGAGCTTCACTGTACTTTTGACCATACCTTCCCTAAGATACCCTTTTCTTCTGTTTGAGAAACCTCCCTTTGCTGAAGAGTAGCAAAGATAGGCATAGTAGAAAAGAAAAACCTTGAAAGTATGCTGAGATTTCTAAATGTAGAATCATCTCAAATTAATGTCCAACCAAATCTAATGGATGTTAGAGAGGGAGAAATCTCTCTTTATTGATATAGTAAATAGAATGGATAAATGTTTTTATAGTAGGCAAGATGAAGTATGAGATATTTGAAGGTTCTATGTGTTGAGTGTAAAATGTCGATAAGACAATGAAATGGACAGATGTGATTGGTATCTGGATCTTCTGAAGACAGAGCTGGATAATAGAGATGCAGTATTTTTAATCTTAGAAGTTATAGATGAAGTCAGGGCATTATATACTATTATCCAAGAAAAGGATAGGAGTGAAAAGATGCCCAATGACAAAAACTGAGAGCACCAGAAGGGAGTCATTGAAAATTGTTTAGAAGGCATGTTCATGAATAAGAATAGAGAGAAATGAAATTACAGGGCTAAAGAAGGCTTATTGTTTTGAGAGATTTATGTTGGTAGATTCAAAGACAGAAAAAGAAGACATTAAAAGTGCATAAACAGATGGTATCACTGATGATCTGTAACCCCGAGGAAGGTGAAATTAGACAGCCTCTGGGCTGGAGTCCAGGTAGAGAAGTGAGTCCTGGAGAAGAAAAGGTCGTGGACCCTGTTTTTGCTATCACTGGTTGCATGAGATTTCTACTCCAGCCAATTCACAATGACACCTAATACTTTTCATCAACAAATTTTCTCAGCTTAGCAGAAATTAAACTTTTCTGTAATTGCAAAAGTCATCTTAAATGTTTTTTTTTAAATAAAGTTTATATTCCAATATGGGCAAAAACAAAATAGTTGAGCTTTGGAATAAAGGTCTATAAAGTATTCACTGTTCTGATTCACTCTTAAATTTAAACTGAAAGGTAATAAATGTTTTTTACTTTTCTTCTCATCTTCAATGATGTATTCTGTATTGGTAGCAAGCATCTTACCAGAAGAGTGAAAGCTGTTTTAGCATGAGAAAACCACTTAAGCTGGCATGCCATCTGCTTACCTATAGTGAGTGTCCCAGTGGTTATAAAACTTAAATTTAGAAAAAAAAATAGTCTGTGAATTAAAAAGCAAACCAGATGTCCTGGTCAACATCTCCTATCTTAATAAACAGAAATAACCAAACTGTGTTATGATATTCTACCACTTGGTTTGTCTAAGAAAATCCCTGGCAGAGTTCCTTTAAAAGTTACTTCATGCAAATTTTATTTTTAAAAAAGTCAAGGGCAAGAATGTTTACAAGTCTAGGACCCAAACTTTTTATAAACTTTATGTAAAAATATCAAAGGTGGGAAAAGGTTATTTGACTTTAATAAAGGAGGCTCAGCAAATACTAGGAGAATATAAAAATAACAATTTATTTTTAAAATTATAACTGACATACAATATTATATTAGTTTCAGGTGTACAACGTAATAATTAGACATGCATATAACTCACAAAGTGATCACTCTCATAAGTCTAGTACCCATCTGACATCATACATAGTTATTATATATTTATTGTGCTAAATTTTATATCCCTGTGACTATTTATATAACTGGCAATTTGTACATCTAGTACTTTCCCCTTTTTTATCCGTCTCTCCAACTCTCCTCCAGTCTACAACCCTCCATTTGTTCTCTGCATCTATGACTTTGTTTTAGGTTTGCTTGTTTTCTTTTATTTTGGGGGTATGTTGTATTTTTTTTTAGATTCCATATACATGTGAAATCATATGCTATTTGTTTTTGTTTGACTTATTTCACTTAGCATGATACCCTTTAGTTCCATCTATACTCTTGTACATGGCAATATTTTATTCTTTTTAAAAAAATTTATTTATGTTCAGAGAGAGGGGAAGGGAGGGAGAAACAGGATGAAAAACATCACATCAATGTGCAAGAGATACACTGATTGGTTGTCTTTTGTGCACCTCCAGCTGGGGACCTGGCTTGCAACCCAGGCATAAGCCCTGACCTGGAATCAAACCAGAAACCTTTTGGTTTGTAGGTCAACGCTCAATCCACTAAGCCACAACAGCCGGGGCAATATTTTATTTCTTTTTATGACTGAGTAATAGTTCATTCTAGGTGTACTATCTCTTTTCTTTATCCATCAGGGGAGCATTCTTAGAGTGGGAATGACTCATTCTACTGATTCTGCTCCTAGGGGTCAAAACCAATCAGAAAAGCTTTCCGAATGTCAATAGGAAAAAAGGCTTTAACATATTTGGCATTATGGAATTGACAAATTAGCATGCTTTCATTGCTTCAGTTATAAATCTGACTACAATTGTTAGGTGTAACCAAGATTCTCATCAATTCTGGAAATAAAGGGTAAATCTGCCTCAAGGAACTTTTTATTTTATTTATTTATTTATTTATTTATTTATGTTTAAATTTTTAGAGAGGGGAAGGGAGGGACAAAGAGAAAGAGAGAAACATCAATGTGTGGTTGCCTCTCACACACCCCTACTGGGCACCTCGCCTGCAACCCAGGCATATGCCCTGGATGAGAACTGAACCTGTGACCCTTTAGTTCTCAGACCACGTTTAATCCACTGAGCTATGCCAGCTGGGTCTGCCTCAAGCAACTTTTAATTTCAAAGTTCAGCTTCAGATTTTTTAATCATTTAAATTATTTTTTTCTTAACAAAATTCTAAACTCTTCAAGTATGGCTTTGGAAGAGTCCCTTGAAAAAGACTATATGTTTTTCTTGGTGATTGCAACATTAGTTATTGGTTAAGAATCTAATTATTAATTGGCAAGTTCAATTTCATCAGATGTTAAATAATGGTGCTGGTATTTAAGGACAAAATCCACACTAATCTTTCAATTTACATATAAGAGTGTCACTTA
Source organism: Tonatia bakeri (assembly GCA_004024845.1). Classification (NCBI taxonomy): domain Eukaryota; kingdom Metazoa; phylum Chordata; class Mammalia; order Chiroptera; family Phyllostomidae; genus Tonatia; species Tonatia bakeri. Next base: position 128,640 of record PVIA01001716.1, on the reverse strand, counting down.
AAAAAATTACAAATCAGAGTGGCAATTTACTGTTTACCATATAAGGCAAAACTGGCAAGAAGACTGATACTGTTCCTGGACTGTAGAGGTAGGTAAATATAGCTAGATCCTGTCAGTTTGAATACCAGCTCTACTGTTTATTAATAGGGCAATCTAGTAATCTCTCTGAGTTCTCTTTTTTATAAATGGGAATAACAATAGAACCTACCTCATGGAATTGTGTGATGATTCATAGAGTAAATATAGGTAAAGTACCTGGAATCATACATACATGGCACCTGGAATCATACATGGCAGACAAAATGCTCAATGTGTCAGAGACTATCATTTAGTTCATAACAACAAAGAATAATTAAGACTATTACTCAGTGAGAACAAAGTAAATGGTGTTTTCGATAAATGTCATATAGAAGAGATCATGGTACAGAGAAAACTAACTTCAAGCCTTTAGATAAAATATATACTCTATCAAAACTTAGTTTGCAAACATTTATGCAACATGGCAGTAGTTAGAGGAGCATGCATGGTGTTCTCATGATCCACCATGTTGTCACAAATGGCAGTATTTCATCTTTTCTTATGACTCAGTAGTATGACCTTCTTTGTATGTATCACATCTACTTTATCCAGTCATGCTAAATGAAATAAGTCAAACAGAAAAAAATCAAGACCATACGATTTCACTCATATGTGGGATATAAAACTAAAAGCAACAAATGAACAAACAAGAAACACAAACAAACAAACAAATTCAGACACAGACAACAGTATGGTGGTTCCCAGAAAGAAGAGGGGTGGGGGTACGAAAGAGTGAAAGGATTCAATATATGATGGCAGAAGAGGATTTGACTTTGGTTGGTGGGCATACAATGCAATATGCATTTTATTAACCAGTGTCACCCCACTAAATTTAATTAAAAAGGAAAAAATAATCAAATGTAGATCTAAGTAAAATGGCACTGTATTAGAATCATGCATGTGAAGAACACAGCACAGTGCTAGGCACATAAGAAACACTGAACAAAGATCAATTTCCTGTCGTGGTAAAACAATTAGATGACTCGCTTTTCGTCATTGCCGGCCATTCTAAACAACTAATGTTGGTCTTTGAAAAAACTCTAAGCACTGTTCACTTCAAAATAATGCTGAAGACACAGTTTTGCCATGAATTAAGTTTTCTTTGAAACTATGCAATCCATAGTAATCTGTGATAAAAAAAAATACACTCCAAATTCTCTTATTTAGTGATTTAAAATAAAATAGATTTGAAAGCAAATATACATGGATTCAAATACTGGCTCTGGTATAAACTCTTCAATCATGAGAAAGGTATCATGCTTCCTAAATTTCTGATTTATCAGCTGTAAATTGGATTAATTTCTTCCTCTTCTCTTTCTCTCCTTCATTTCTCTCCCCACGTCCACTTTTCCTACTTCTCCTTTGCCTTAATTATTTATAATTTAATCCTTCCTGGGTGATTTGGTGAATTACCCTTACTTCCTCTTTTAAAAGTGTAAAAAACACCTTTAAAGTCAAGATTGCTCTATCATCTTGTCTAACTGTCTCTCTGGCTTGTTGTTACATGCCTTTGTATCATTTCATATATCCATGCCTATCTACCTATCTAGCAGATTAATAGTATTTCTGCAGGATAATTTATTTTTTTGCTACACTTGATGAACTTTTATTCAAAGGTCACATGTTTTCCTCTTGTTCACGCACACATTCTGGAACTATGTAGTCTAGTGTATTCAGCAAATATGAAAGAAATTCTTAGGGGTTTTTTTTAACCCTCACCCAAGGTCATACATAATGATTTTGGATAGAGGAAAGGGAAGGAGAGAGAGAGAGGAAGAGAAACATCACACTACTTGACCAGGGACCAAACCTGCAACCTAGGCATGTGCCCTGACCAGGAATCAAATTCATGGCCTTTTGGTTTATGGGAAAATGCTCCAACCAATTAAACCACTGCGGACAGGGCAATTCTCAGGGGTTTTCCAACCACACTCCATTTATCCAGTACTAGGTAAAAGTGGGAATGCATAGAAAGTTTTTTCTGGTCTTCATCCTACCTTTTTTCTTGTGTTTCCTTTTGCATATTAGTTCATTAGAATTAAAACTTGTATGGTAACCTTATTATAATTATAAACATAATATATAATTTAGATATGTAAAGCAGGAAGAAAATAAAATTGTTGACTTTATTGTTTATTTATATTTTCATATATTTATTTCTTAGTAACTGAATATTTTAAACACAAATGCAACCATAGGTTTTTAAACAATTTAATTAAGATAGTATATTAAATTTTAAGTGCTGAGTTTTTTCATCTTCCAAAACCATTTTCCACATCCTTTGAAAATATTATTTTGTTGACTATATAATGTTGCACTATATAAAGAGCATTCTCATTTAATCTTTCTACTATTATAGGACATTTATTTCCAAATTTTGCTATTATAAGTAATGCTGCAATGAATATTTGCATAGAATTACTCTCCACATTTCAGCATTCTTATGAACATGTATTTAAATTAGAATTAAGTTATTGGGAATTAAAAAGAACTACAACAATTGCATAGGAGAAAGGACACAAGGATTAAACACTGACCACAGATATTTTTCATGTTATGATGAAGTTCAAAGCTGTACTCCAGATAGTTCCTTACAGAAGGTAATATAATATTGGAGACTTGGTAAAGATATTTAGTACATCTCTAAAACAGGATGCCCTCTGTTTCTTTGCTACAGGTAGATACACAGCTGCTAAGTGAAATTATTGCTTTTGTCAGTAATAACTACTGACAAAAATATTTAGAGCATTAAATACTAAAGAGAAGATAATATATAGTTTGTTGCAGGGGTATTTTTTTATGCCCATGTAAGTAACAAAAGCCCAGATGATGCACAACTGTAGGTCCTGAGGAGTGTTATAATTGCAACTCTAGGTGAAAGGAATACTGTACTTTAAATATATAGTTTTTATACTTCTAATCTTATTGTTAAATTAATTGCAACATGTTATGTACCTCTGCATGTCTGGAGTTCTTTTTTTTTTACTATTTCTTTTGTCTATGATGAAGTAATTAAAGTCAAAACATGGATAAATTCTTCTCATGGTGGAAGCATGTCAGAATCTGCATGAATTTGGTCTGAGAATTGGGGTTCAGTGAAAATGAAGTCACTGCTTTGTAACTTACCTGCAATGTCTGTATTGATTCACCTTGATCTGCTTATTATTTGTTTTGCTATTTCCATTTTTATCTTTTATGCATATTTAGTGTCCAGATCCATCATGCAAACAGGACTTGTTGGCCTACCTAGAACAAATTAAATTCTACTCTCACCAACTGAAAATCTGCAGTCAAGTTAAAGCCGAGATCCAGAGCCTTGGGGGAGAGCTCATCATGTCAGCTGTGAGTACTGCCAAGAGCTAGTATCGTCACATGGAGAAGATGTTTAAAACCAATCGGCTACACTCCTCCTTACTCCACCAAAAATTATAGGTCCATATGAGCTTCCAACTCAATTGGAGTAAAAAATTGCACTTAAACTAGTGAGAAATCTCGCCAGATTTCTTAAAGATATATTAAATAAGCACACCTTATTTTGATTTACTTCTGATAGTTTAGAATGAATCAGGTTTTGTAAGCCACTTGGATATAAAATAAATGTTAACTTAGAGCAGGATTTTCAGACTTCAGGAATAGTACAGATGGAACTCTGAATTGAACCCTATAATTTTCATTTAGTAAATGCATATGGCATTGCAAATTAAAGTAATTGTTTATGATAATTTATATTTATTTTCCCATTATTTATTTCAATATCATAGAAATGCAGGTTTTGAAACCTTTATTTCTGCATGTAATAGTAGAAGTGGAATATGATAGAACACTATAGATTTAGAGGAATTTCATAAATTCTTTGCTGACCCTGAGTTTCAATCTGCTATAAAATGACCATGGTAAAAATAATGTCTAACTTTTCTAATCATTTTTAATAACAGTATATCATTGCTTTAGAGTGGGTATGGTAATAAAATATTTTATATGTATAGTGGATTCAGTTATCAGTGACTTTGAGAAGGGCATGCATCAAGATTATAAATTTAAGTTAAAGTGAAACATCATGAATGTTATAGGAACTTATATTCATGAAGACAAATTTTTAGAAATGATAACAGCATACTTATAAATTTGTAACATCTAGGACCTCAATTGCCTGACAGTGGACTTTCCCACAATGAAATTTAAGATTCTTTAAAAAAGTGTAGTTACAAAAATGCAAGCAAAGGATTAATTACTATCAAGAGTAGAGAGCAGGGAACTAAGCCTTATTTCCTGCCTTATATTTTTATGTCATTTAATCTTCATAATAGCAGGCCACATAGATAGTTTATTTGTTTGTTTTGATTACTTTAACACTTGAAAAAAATGAATTCATAAAGGTTAAATAGCTTCCCTAAGGTCATACTAGTAAATGTCAGAACTGGGGTTTACTTTCAAAGACCTATTTCTTCCCTGTTCATGAGGACAATCTTGAGTCTATGGTGAAAGTGAAGACCACAAATCAAAAGTGAGTAATTTGGAAATTATGTGTAGTTATTATTAGAAGTAACAGATTTAGTTTCCTTGATATTTCAAAAAACAGAAAACAAACTTACAAGACAACACAACCTGTGCAGTATTGGTGTTCTGTCACTTTTCCAAGGAAAAATGTAGTTTACATTGTAATAATCTATACACACAGAAATGTGTGTGTGTGACCACACACATGTATACAGGCAAACATATAGAGACATAGCATGTGTATACTTACACATGCATCTAGAAGTATTGTATCTTTAGTCTGAATTATTAGACATTCACTCTACACTTTCTCAACAGTATAATACTCTTGGTGTTTAAAAAATATTTGTAGGCCAAAGTCTGTCTTTTGTTTACTTTTGTTAATTTCACACTCACACCATTTTCACATGGTATAAATCCACATGAATTTTATCTTTAAATTATGTGCTACTTTTTTATGTTGCCTGAAAATAAGGTTTCAAAAAAGCTATAGAAGTTCGGCCTATACATTACTGCTGAAATATATTATTATTAATTGTCCTTCCAACATATAATTTCCATCAGATATATGAATTGAGTTTGCATTCATTTCTGTTTGGTATGATGATTCAAATTCATAAACTTTATATATTTTACAGAAAGATTAGGCATGAGCCACTTAGAATTTTTGATTTACAATTTAAAATCTGAGTCATTTTATAAAATGAGGAATACCATTGCAATTTGAAAACTATTTGTCATCATTTCACCAACATTTTCCGTTAGAAAACAATAAATCTCAAAATGAGAGCATGTCCTTCTTGGATGTTATACTGCTGTCTTGCATGTAGATCCTGGAAAGCTATTAAAACATATTTCATTTGTATGTGACAAAGCATGCTTTCTTTAATCTCTTCGTGCCCTTGAGTTCTCGTCTTGTTGCTTTTTTCCCCTTAAATTGAGAAAGTCTTATCTAAGTCATCATCTTTTCTATAAGGTCTCCTGAAAACTAACAAGCAAGTTTCTAAAGAAGGAAAACTCCTTAAACATTACGGAAATTTGGACTCAAAACTACAGATTGTTCAAAGTTCATTTAATAAATTTTGCATTTCAAAATCAGGCTTAAGAAACATCAAAAAAAGAAACATTACTTTTAGCAAATATATTTGGTTAAAAAGAAGTGAAATGCATTTCTGGGGTGAATGTGCAGAGAGATTTCTGGGTCTGGGGCACTGGGATTTAGTGTAAAGAAAATGAATTTATAGCAGAAAATAATATTTTTCAATCATTCTTATATATATCTGCAAACACTTACCCTAAAATTCCATGTTTTACTTATGAGGAAAGCCGAGTGTGGTCAGTCTAAAACCCCAGCTATGAATTGAGTATTGTTTCTGTACCAGGCATTGCAGAACACCCAGGGATGAAAACATGAACAGAACAACCTTTCTCAGGATGCTCAAATATGTGCATGTAATATGACTAAATATACAAAATGACTCCAAAACAAGATAATGAACACACATTAGTATACCCAAAAGAACACAGTAAGAGGTGAAGAAATAATTCCTCTGATGTGGCCAAGGGGGTAAGAGAAAGCCCCGTAATTAGCTTGACTAATTGTACCTTGATTAATATGTAAAATCAAATGTGTATTTCTGGGGTGAAGGAGAGGAAATTGATTCAAGGTACATGGCACAAACAAAATGAAAAAGATAAGAGAAGAAATTTTATAAAAGTAGCAAACTGGTGTGACCATAAACAATTACACTCAGTGCTGTTGGTGTTTGTATTGGGCGGGTGGGGAACAGAAGAGAAACTTGGAAATGAAATCGGAGCTGTTTCAAAAGAACCATTGACAGCATTTTACTCTGACCCTGCAGGCAACTGAGCGTAACTGAGAAAAATTAAGTTTGAGATGGGCATCAATAGATCCATATATTTGGGGTGTAACTGTTTTTGATAAAATAGTGATAGCTTAACAAGATGAAGGAGGGACTGGAAGATAGAAACCTGTTTAGGAATGTTTTTTTTGTTTGTTTGTTTATTTTTTAGTCTGAGGGGGTAGCAGTGAGGACCTAGATTAAGGCAACATTAGTGAGAATGGAGAGCAGTGTATCCATGCAAGAAAAAATTTGGAGGTAGAAGGTATTAGAGTCAATGATCTATCTATTGAATGTTAAGATTGAAGATGAAAAAACTTGATTTAATTCCAAAGTTTTAAGATTTGTTAACTTCCCCACCAGTTGTATCATTAACTGAAAGCAATATGTAGAAGAAAGAGCAGATTACGAAGGATAAGGTGATTCATTCAGGCTTTGCCTGTTACATTTAAGTGACTAATGGGCATCTAGAGAGAGAAGTCTAGGAGAGTGGGTAAGTGGCTGTGAGACTCGGGAGAGAAGTATGATGGAGAAATAGAGGGGAGCATCCAATGAAATCATGTTGAGTGAGACAACAGAACTGAGACAGAGATCCAGAAAACTTTTTCTACACACAAGAGACTCGAATGTTCCTGTCTCTGATACAGACTTGGTTGTGGCAGTTTAAACAAATTGGGAGTTTACTGTCTCCATTAAAAAACAACAACAACAGTCTGAGAATGGGCAACCCAGGACTGTTATGGCAGCCTCGCAAAGCTATGAGGGAATCAGGAACTTTTGTCTTTATTATCCTTGATTTCTGGCTTTCATTCTGTCAAATCAAAATATGGCTTCTCCAGCCTTAGGTATGGCTTTTATATTTCAGACAGAGAAACAGAAACAAACATTTCTTAACATCTTTTCAACTCCCTTCTGAATGTTTTTTTTTTATATAGTATTGTCCAGAACTTAATTACATGGCTATACTTAATTGTAATGGGTGCTGCAAAGTTTAAACTTTGTTTGTTTGTATGTGTTTTAATCTGGGCACATTGCTTTCCCCAATTAAATCAGTTTTGTTTCTGTAAAGAGAGCATGAGTGTTGGGTGGCTGCTAGCAGTTTCTACCGTATCCTTCTGATGACCAAATCCATACTATCACTCACATGTATTGTGATTATCTGCTTTCTATGCAGATTTTCTACTGGACTATATAGTCTTAAATATTTTTGATTGACTTAAGGTACAGTCACCAATGTCTATAAATAATGTAGAAATTTCAGGTTGACTGAGCCTTAAAGTGCATGTTGGATCTTTATATCTTTTCCAAAGCAGTATCAGTAATATAGGATAGGCAACAATTAAACCATAGTTAGCTGAATACTGATCATGCAATGACAGAGAAAAGGTGGTAAAATAAACCAAATTTTGCAACAGTTTGTAGCTGAAAGGAAGGAGAATTTCTTGCTGATATATCCCATATTTTGGTCAAATAGGAGGAGTTTTCTGTTAAGATTGTGAGTGCTGTATCCACAGTTTCATTTTAACAAAAGGACAAAGTGAAGATATACATATATTCAATCACTTTTCAATAGTGCTTAGAAGAGAAAATAATCCAAGGTAACAGTAATGATTCGAGATAGCAATCAAATACAGTGTATCCCAGATACTGTTCTACCGAGGCATTGGCTGGGTTATGGAACCTGACTCAGCTTCCGGTTGTCCCTCAGTCACATGAATGTGCAGCCAGCATGGCCTTCCAGTGGCTGCCATTACTCAAAGAAAGAGGGCCAATATAAAAATGCATCGAAAAAATGATGAAACAGTATGAAACCATCTTATTAAGCCTATTGTTGCACATCAGTTTCCAGCCACCTGGACTTGTTAATGAGCAATTTAGGAAAATATAACTCTAGGAAAATTAAAACATACATGGTCACCCAACGGAATTCTCATAAATTCTATATTGGTTCTTTTCCTTACGCACAGTGCCAAATGGAGAATCCATTGCACATTGTAAAAGGCTTCTCACCATAGAAAATATTCTTATATATTCTAACCTGTATATAAAAAAATAAAATTCAGGGTAAGAAAATAAAAAATTTAATTTCTTTGAAACTGTTAAAATTACCCTTTCCTCGAGTGTTGATTTTAGGCTAACAATTTTTTATACTACTTAAAACTGATTAATTATGTATTCACCATGTTTTGTGTATTTCTTTTAATTTGTTTAACTGTGCTCTCTTACCCTGAAGCAGGTGCGCCAAAGTCACAATTTTAAAAATTGAATACATAAATAAAACTAATCAGTCAAGGGGGAAAGCTCAGTGAGACTGAAAATTTGCCAAGCAACTGCAACTGAGTTTTAGCAGAAGTCAAGGGGCAGTGCGCATTCAATTAGGAATGAAAAGAAATAACAACAGTACAGCTGTTGACCAAAAGAGCCACTAGGGCCTGCAGAACTCGGGCAATCAAGTTCATACAGAATGACTTAGTAGGTTAATGTGCTTGCCATGTTAAGATGTTAAGGGAATTAGTTAATGAGCTTTCTGAACTTACTGCAATCATTTGTAGTCATCAAGAAAATTAGGAAAACTAAAGAAGAATTGGAAAATTAGCTGAAGTATTTATAGATGTAAAAGGGGGCAGGGAGATAGATAAGATGGGATGGAGACAGGTGAAAGAAATGAAGTAAAGGAGAGAAAGGCAGAGTAGGGCCGGGAGAAAAAGTGAAGAGAATATACTTTACCAATAAACGTTAACACTAGACTGTCTTTTATGTGTTTAGTGTTGGATAGAAGGCAAATGGAAGTAATTGGACCTTGGTGATTCAATACTGTATTTTAAAAAGAGGAGAATCATGGGAGTGTCACTTTCTTGTTTTGTTGCATTGTGGTGAAGTAGGCTAAATTCTCATGGTAGCTAGATAAACTGATGTCACCATGGATTTGGTTTCTTAATTTCCTTTTTCAATTACAGTTTACATTCAGTATGTTTTTGTATTAGTTTCTGGTGTACAGCATAATGGCTGGACAACCACATACTTTACAGAGTACTCCCCCTATATTTCTAGTACCCACCTGGCACCATACTGTCATTACAATATTGTTAACCGCATTCCCTAGGCTGTACTTTACCTTCCTGTGACTCTTTTGTAACAATGTATTTGCACTTCATAATCTCTTCACCTTTTCACCCAGTCTTCCAAAGTCCTCCCCTCTGACAACCATCAGTCTGTTCTGTGTACCTATGTCTGTCTCAATTTAGTTTGATCATTTATTTTGTTCTTTAGAGTCTCTATATAAGTAAAATCATATGGTGTGTGTCTTTCTCTGGCTGACTTATTTCACTTAGTGTAATACCCTGTAGATCCATCTATGCTGTCACCTATGGTAAAATTCCATTCTGCTTTATGGCCAAGTGATACTCCATTACATATGTGTGCCACCACTTCAAGATCACTTCAACATGCAGGACTTCCTTTAGCATTTCTTGCATGGCAGGTCTAGTGTTAATGAACTTGCTCAGCCTTTGTTTACCTGAAAAAGTCTTAATTTTTTCTTTATACTTTCAAAGGACCTTTTGCTAGATATTGTATTCTCAACTGATAATTCTTTTTTTAGCACCATGAAAATATCATTTCACTACCCTCTGGCCTTCAAAGTTTCTAATGAGAAATGTTTATTCTCTCATTGAGGAGCCCTTATAAGGAAAAAGTTGCTGCCTTCTTATTGATTTCAAAATAATATTTTTGTTTTTTGCTTTCAACATTTTGACCATAATGTGTCTTGTCATGAGCCTTTTTTAATTCATACAAATTAGAGTTCATTGAGCTTTTTGGAAGTTTATATTCATGTATTACATAAAACTTGGGAACTTTTTAGACATAGTTTCTTCAAATATGTTTTCTGTCTTTTTATCTTTCTCTCTTCTCAGATTCTTAAAGATAAGTCTTTTGATAAACTTAAATGTGTTCCACATTTCTTTAGAATCTGTTCACTTTTTTTAGGTTTTTTTTCTGCCTGGCCCCCAGATTTGTTCATTTCTTTGTCCATTCTTCATGGTTGCTTGTTCTCTTGCTTATTCTAACCTGCCTTTGAGTCCCTGTAGTGATTTTTTTTTTCATTTTAGTTATGATGCTTTTTAGTTCCAGAATTTCCTTTCGGTTTCTTTTTATGTTTTCTGTCTCTTTATTGATAGTTGTTTGTCCATCCGTCATGTGTTGCTTTAGTTCTTTTATTTATTTTTAATTTATTTTAGAGGAAGAAAAAAGGGAGAAAAGAAAGAGAGAGGAAATATCAATTTGTTGTTCTACTTATTTATTCATTAAGTGGTTGCTTCTTTTTTGTGCTCTGATCAGGAATTGAACCTACAACCTTGGTGTATTGGGATGATGCTTCAACATACTGAGCTACCTGGCCAGGGACTTCTTTTAGTACTTTGAGTAACTTTAATGTAGTTGACTTAAAGTCTTTTTCTTATAGACTGACATTAAGCCTTTGTCATTGACAGTTTCTTTAGGTTTTCTGGGTTGTTCCTTTGAATGGAACATACCTCTTTCTTTGTATATTATGTGCTTTTATTTCTTCAAAATGGGCATTTGAATCTAATAATATGGTAACTTTGAAAATCAGATATTTGCCTTTCTCAGGGTTTTGTTTTTTGTTTTGTTTGCTTCATTTTTGTTTTTGTGGGGTTTTTATTTTGTTTCACTTTTTGATTGTTTAAGGCTATCTCTGTGCCATGAATCAGCCTGAAGTGTAGCCCAAAAGTCTCCTCACATTCTTTCTAAGCCTGCACCTTCCCCTGGGCTTGCACAGTGACTTTATAGTTTCCTCTTTATATGCAGTTATTTTTGAATGTCCTAGTCTTTGATGTCTGGCTTCCAAAAGGGGAGAAAGAGGAAAAGAAAGAAGTCAATAAGACGCTGAACCTTTAAATCCCCTGGAAGTCACTTTAGCCAGATTGGGAAGGGCTGGTAACAGCAAGGGTAGATTCAACAGCAATGGCCTCTGCCTGTTTGTCTGCATCTCTGTGATGAAAAACAGCAACCAGTGATCAGGGTGCAGAGCCCTGATATCTGGAGGGCAGAGTCCTCTTACTCGTCCTAACTCTTACACATTGTGTACATGCTGTGTCAGGGACACACACATGGCTGCCTGACAGGTGGCTGAGGAGTGTACAATGGACAGTTGGTACTGTGCTAAGATCTGATATTGATATAAATTAACTATAATGTACCTTCTAAGCCTTCCTCTGTGAGCTGAAAATCTTTAATAGGCTCCAGAGTTCCTATATATCAGACAAATTCCATCAGTACAATTGGGATCTGGGGTGGGGGCAGAGTTCTGATGGTTCCTATTCAACCATCTTTCCAGAGTCCCTGATCTCATCCCTTTGGCTGTCTCTTACTCTTCACAGTTGCTTTCCAAAATTTCCCTGTCTGCCCTAAGTGATGTATTGTAATGTAAAGTAACAAATAGTCTTGTCTTGATTTGTTTTAAAAAGATACTTCTAGAATTTTGCTTAAACAATGTACATCAGTAATAGTGAGATCGGTGGCTTTAGGAATTACCTATTAATTTTTGATGTAGAGAAAAGGGAGACCTGTATATCCAAATGGCATACTTTGTTGTTCATGGTGAAAGGACTGATCTGACATGGCCTCACTGAGACTGTTTTGGTACCTGTCACAGAGTAGCAGTGATACGCTTTGTGAAATTACATCCTCCGTGCAATTAGGAGAGGGAGCAGAGAAAACGTCTAGATGAAGCACATACACACACACTCACCAAGGCTGATAAGGAAAGAAATAGGTGGGGTTAGGAAAACACGATTGTGATGTGAGAGTCTCTACTATTACATTGACTCCGTGTAATGACTGCCATATTCTTGTTTGTATGTCAATTAATTTTTATTATTAAAAATGAAAACATTGGAAAACCTTAAATTCAATGGAAAAGCCTATTTCTATTTGAGAATAGCTTAATTTTAATCAATCCTTAGAAAAGTAGAAAGAGGATTAATGATTTCTATCGTGCACTAGACAGTCTGAACCGCAGAATTTCAAGAGGTGGAAGGAGAGGCTGTGGGAGTGAGCAGACGGACCTGACAGCTGCGAACTGTGCCAGCGTCCCCATTAGGCAAAGTGCTGCTGAAGGAAAGGAGCAGAGCTGGATGCAAACATTCCCGATGTTTATGAGTTCATTTGGAAGCCAGGGAGAAAAAGTACTGAAGAAAAGGAAAAGGAAATAAAAATCAAGGAGCTAAAGATTCTAGAAGAGCAAAGTGCTGGCATCAAAATCCATGAAAGTGTGGATGGAGGCAGAACTGAAAGCAGATGTGGAAAAAGCACAAGACTGTAGGGACGGCATTTGCCAAAGTAGCCATTTCAGGCCATGACTCATGCCCAATTTATGTTTGTTGTAGATTATGAAGTAGTGCTGGTTGTATTCACAAGGTAAAAGTTCCCGTGAGGGTGCATTTGCGGTACGTGTATTTTTCTTAAGCAAAATTGGTGCAATCCTACATTTTCTTCTTTTGTTTGGTAAAGTCTGAATGATAATATTGGAAAATCAACAACTTCTGTAATGAATAGTAAACATTGACTTTTATATATTTGTTTATTACAGTTTGTCATCCTTGGCATTGTTGGCATTTGGGGTTTGGGGCTGGATAATTATTGGAGAGGGGGGCTGTCCTATGCATGGTGGAATGATTAGCAGTATCCCAGGACTAACTGCTAAGTGCCAGCACCCCCACTGCCACTCTGTTGTGATACTTAAAGATTTCTCCTGACACTGCCAAATGCAAAATTTCCTCTGGATAAGAACTATTGGCCTGTGGGAAGATAAAAATTAAAGGAAATCTAATAATGCTGTTACGGATGTTGCTACTTATGCCAGATTTGCTCACCTGGTAGTTCACCCATCTCCCAGCTCTTTCAAGTGTTGGCTGCTGACATCTCACAGCTGCTCCCTTGTCTGGATAATCGCCCTCAGCCAAATAGGAATCACCCTATTTGGGTGGTTATGTACCTCCACTCTTGTGCCCTGGAAGCCTATAGCCAGTGGCTGGGAGGAGGGTACAAAAGACCAGATTCCTTGACTCAAGGTGGAAACAACTGTGCTGTGCAGTTTCACAGACCCTATGAAATCAGGCCAGAACTGCTCTCTGGTTGAAACAAATAATGTTCTTATTTATCTCTACTCTTACTCACACTACATTCTTTCTCTGTCTCTACCCTTCTCCTTAGAATAGGCATTCAGAAAATTACACGCACACATTTTTTAAGCTTTCTGTGAAGGCACCTAGTGAAGGGATAAATGATAGCATCATTGTGTCCTTATTGTCACTCTCTGTTTGGATGAGAAAGAGGTGATGCTAGAATTCGCTGAATTTGGTGAACACTCCACTCCTATTGAAATATTTATATGTATTATTTTATCCTCTCAACAATGCTACAAGTAAACTTGGGGTATGTTGTTGACAAGAAAAGTAAGGTTAATAAATGAACATGACTTGCCAAATGCCATACGGTTAGTAAGTGATGGAGTGAGAACGTGAATCCGGGTTCTCGTCTCGGAGCTCATTGTGTGGTTCCACACTGGCATGTATTTGTTCTCATTTTGCTGCTCTGAGCCAACAACACAGAGATGAGTGAACAAGGGCCTGGTTTACTGAAGGGTCTAACTGAATTTCTTGAGGAATTCAGTTAGAGGAAAAGACAAGCAAAAAAATAAATAATCATACCAAATGTTAATTTATAAATAGAATTTGTATTTTTATTCTCATGAAAATTATAGTAGTTTAATTAATCAAGAACAATATAAAAATAGAGACTAAAAATAAAAACATATGCTAAAGATTTTTTTTAAATAAAGAAAAGAATTGGGTATTATCAACCTTTTGGGTAAATCAGTTATTCTAGTTATGTTCAGCTGAAAATTAATGAGTAAGTATATTATTTAGTTGTCATAGCTTGATTATAAACAGCATAGACATGTATCTAGAGAGAAAAAATCTTTATCAGCCTTTAAATTTATAGAAACATTTATTGTGTGTTGGCATTGCTGTGTGACAATTGTTAATATGATGAATGATGTCCTAATCTAGGGATCTGTAGAAGACATAAATGTTCAAATGGACATTTCTTACACTGACCCTCAATAACAGCTGAAGTTACAGCATTAAATCTCAATTTACTGAGGTCTTTTCAGCAGGCGGTTGTGATAATATGGTCAAAAAATCTTGCTTTCTGATGATGTAGCTGATCAAAAAATAACACTCTGACAGTCCGCAGGGCATAAGCGCATTAAGTCATCTCTGCAGTGTTAGATGTCTGGAGAAAGTTTTTGGTCAAGCCGTGGGTCAGAGGCAATTCATGGTTGAATTGTATAACTGACTTCGACGTTTTTTCAGAAGGCAAGCATACCCTTTAGTGTCAGTCTTACACTGAAAGCATTCAGCAAATACTCTGTATTAGTGCACACATGATATTATTCTTATTGCTAATGACAAAACTGGCATTTTTTCATGAAAGCTCTAGCAGTATTACTTATATTTTTAATCAGGTATAGAGTAAATTTATACTCCTCTTCTGTATAAAGATAAATTGTCTTTAGTCTAGCCTCAGTTTCTCTATCACATAACATGAAAAAGAACATCCACCATTGAAAAAACTAAGGAAGGCTTTTTGAGTCAACGACACCAAATTAGTCAAATTAGGTTAAGTTCTGCTGTCATAATAAACAGTTCCCAATTCTCAATGACTCATAAGAATGGAATTTTACCTTTTGCTCACATTTAAGTCTGATATGGGTTGGTAGATTGCTGTTTTCTACATTGTTGCTCAGAACTAGGGTTTGTGTACTTTCTGTCATCATACTATAGGGCTTCCATCATCTCTGTACCAGCAATGTGTTGCTCACTGGCTGATGCATGCCTTCAGATAGGGTAACAAGCTACTGCATGTGAGGTGTGCAAAGAAAATTATTTTTAGTCTAGCCTCACATGTCTAGCATATAGTAGATGTTCATGAAATATTCACTAGTGGCAATAGTACAGTAGTAGTCAGAATAGTAGTTAATTTTGGATGATAATAACTATCATGAAGTAATATTATTCACTGTTATGTTTCATCTAATGGTTATAAAAATTTATTTCAAATTAAGTTTACAGAAAGAAGCCTAGAAAAGTGTCCTTTTAGTGGGATAATTCCTCTGTGTATCATAAAATGGCTTACTGCCCATCTCTGTTTCAGCAGCAGCACTTGACATTGGCTTTAAGGAAGAGTAATCATCTTTGCTTCTGAACCAAGGTTAGAGTTTGGGCCACACGTGGCTGATGAGTAATGGAAGACATGTGAGAGTCAGTCTTAGGCTATCCTTAAGTGTTTTCAGCACAAAGAAAAGATCTTCAGATAGATACTTGGACTTAACTTGTTGTCAATGCTAATGGAGACATGAGGCCTTAGATTTGAACAAAAATCAGGCATAGAAATATTGTTATTTAACTTTAGAGTCTTTATGCAAATGTCACATGTTCAGCTACTGAATTGCAGTATAGGCTAGAACTTCAGCTACCCCAAAATATAGGGGACTCAATGGGCAAGATTAGCATTTCTGATAGCATGGGATTTTAAGATGTTGGGGACAGGAAGATAGGTCAGTGTGTTACAGAAATGTTTAAGAGCAGTGCAGAATTAATTAACAAGTGCATGTTGGGGGAAATAGATACCAAAGATCTGCAGTAAAGCAGCTACTGAGGTTTAAATCATCTGCAGAATTTAAAAGACAGTTTGAGCTAAATAATAAAAACTAATTAAGAATTGGAAGAATTTGCTTAGCTGGAGAGAAGGACTATGAAACCAAACTGAAAATATAAATTTTCCTAAAATTCAAGGCAAACTTTTTAACACTCACTCAGGAAAGGCTTGTCTGAATTAAGGAACAGTGTAAGTATAGGCTCATAAACATGCCGCCTGGAGAGTGTGTGTGTGTGAACGAGACAGAAACAGACAGAGAGACTGTGAGAACCAGTGTAATGGCTAGGCTTCACGTGGCTAAAAACTTCTGTGATGGTATTTAGAATTAAAGGAGTAATGGGTGGTATGTGTGTTCATATGTGTGTGTGCACACACATATACTTTAGTTTATATGTGTAGACCATACATGTGATACATGCGTATGTCTTTTTGTATATATACATAAAATTGAATGCTTATTAGTGCTCAGCACTGTCCTAAATATTTTAAATGCATTTGCTTTCATAAACCCTACCAAAAAATGTATGAAAGAGTATTAGTGCTGTTTTATAGATATGGAAACTGAAACTGAAACAGGTTGAACAACTTCTCCAGGACCACAAAGCTATTAAGAGGTAGGGCAAGGCCTTAAACACAGTTCTCTGATTCCAAAGTAAATACACATAGTGCTAAATTTCCCAGCAGAGGGACACAGAAGCTTTTGCAATGATGGAAAATGGAGCAGATGCAGGGCCCATACCTCACACTTTAAGCAATTGGAACATTCTTTTAAAATAAGTTTCTTACTCTTTACTTCTGTGACAATTATTATAAGGTTAATTATAACAATAATGGTACCTAACTTTTATTGAGCTCTTGATGATCAAGTATCATTTTAAAGCCCCTTTATATTATATATATTATATTATATTATATTATATTATATTATATTATATTATATTTATTATATTCATTATATTTATTCATTATATTATGTTATTATATTATATCCGCAACAATGCTCAGAGGCAAGTCCCGCTATTATCTTCATTTTATAAATGAGAAATTAAGGCTCTGGGAACTTAACAACAAGGAAAGTGTTCTGTCTCTTTTTCCTCCTCCGCACCTACATCATCCAGCTCCCTTTTATCAAAAATGGGCTGCACCACCCACACATTTAGTGACAGTGGCTTATCAGAGTCCTTCTTTATCTGTCTCCCTGTTTAAATACATACTATCCCATATCTCCTGCATTGCATTCTGAAATAGCCAACCCTGAGTACATTAGCATCATCTTCATTGTCCTTCAGACTCACTCCTTTCTTGGAGGGAACTTGAAATACAGCGTTTGTAGAGCTCAAATATTCAATCTATTTTCCATGAGCTCTTAATTGTTATTTCAAGGAAAGGAAACTTTCCTAAGCATTTCTGCACACAGCCAGTCATTAAATTAAAATTAAAACTAAGATGCTGTTGCCTGTGTCAGTCTCAGACTTTACTGAAAAGGCCCTCCTGATTAATTATGGTCATAACAACATCCAGTCAGGGTTCAGTCAGTGATAGCCTTTGAACTTTTGACCACGTTTATGTTCATGTCTTCCCTATGCCTCACTGCATGTATCTTCTTGGCTATTACTATACCTTTTGACCTTTATTTGATCTCTGTTGTGTTTTAAGCAATTACTGGAGTCTATGAAAGAAGCCCCCACTTTGTACCATTTAATTTAATTAGACCTCTCATTTGAGCTCTTGCTGAGTCAATGTTTAGATTCTTGGCTATATCCCTGGAACAACCTGAAACATTTCACACACTAGCTGAATGACTTAATATGTATGGACAGATGAGCTGAATGCCTTAGTTTGCATTCTATCTCCCTGCACAATATCCAGAGGATGCTGCTGCAAAACTCCTCCTCTGCTTTACTCCAATATGTTCTCCTTTAATTGTCCCCATCCACGGTCTACCTGGCAATGCCTTTTTCTGGATGATAAATTATAATGGAGCAGAAGGAAGCACAATCCTCAGCATCGTCTCACTAATTTTGTGTGTAGAGCTTTTTCTCCAATGTAGCATTTTCAAATCAGTACATTATACATCTGCTTCTCCACCTGGGACCACAAGTCATGCCAGGTAAACGCCGTTGATGGTATAATTTTGCCTAATGGCATTAAATGCCTGAGAGTGAGCCGAAAACAAAAGGAAAGGTGAGGAATGAAACTCCAGAGCAACCCCAACTTGTTTCCTCTTTAGAGGGGTCAGTGTAAATATCGGGGCTGTTTGTGTTTCATGCTGGGAAAAGTGATTTGAAGACTAAGAATGATGGCCTACTAGTAATTCACAAGAGCAAACTTAAGAATCTGCTCTTGCCAAACTTTCATACTTTAAAAGGCCTTTCAAGGAAAAAGGATTAGTTTTTATTAATGATCTCTGAGGACAATACCAAGGGCTTTTGCCTGAGTATAAAAATACACACATTTGTACATACATACAAAAATTATTTTTTAAAAAGGTAAGTCTGTGAGTTTCTAATTTAAAGTTGAGATATAATAAAAATAGGTAACTTGCTATTTAAGGTGCTGTTTTGTATACATCATCTCCTTTCATTATTATCTGCCTAGTGTGGAAGTATTATCTACATTTTACAAATGATGGGATTGTGTCTCAGAAGCTCAATAATTTGTCACTGCTCACATACCTATTGTAAGGTGAAGCCGGGGGATAACTCAAGTTTTTCTGACTCAAAGTTAACCCATACGCTTTATAAAGAGGACCCTGCTCTATAAACAAATTGAATCCTAAAGCAGGAAACTGTCCATGATGCCTTTGCTCTCTAGGGTTTCCATACTATTCATGTCTGTGGGCCCATGAGCCAGTGTAAATGGAAATCCTGATAGCAAGGTGGATTTTGCCACCCTAGCTTTCACCCTACTAGCTGTATGTGGCAAGTGGGTCTGGAGTAAGGTCATTTGGGTGTTTTGTTTTTCCTGTATTGTTTTAGAATGTGACAGTGTTTCTCCTTAGGGTATCCCATCAGTGATATTTGTGAGTATGTGTGCAGTTTTGCTTCATAAAGATCTCTGTGTTAAACTCTAACCATGGCATCTAGAATACAGTGCATACTTAAAAATAACATTATTATACCAAAAACAAAAACAATAAGTTAACTCTTACAGGGGCTTGTTACATACTACAGAGTATGTTAAGATTTATGTATGTGTTATTTTATTTAATCTTTAAAATAATTTTATGAGATCTTTGTTATTATTATCACCACTTCGCAAATTAAAAAATAAGGCAAAACTTAAGTAACTGGCCTAAGAGGTGGCACAATTAGCATGTGGTAGAATCAAGATTCCAATCTAGGCTTTTTTACTCCAAAGCTTGTATTCTTAACCAGTATATTTTAGTGTCCCTCAAACCTAAATATTCTTTAGGTAAATGAATAACTTACTTTAACTTAGTGACATAAAATTTCTCTGTTCTAAATATTTTATTTAGTTCTTACTTACTCACTTGTCCCTATAAAAAGTTCAGATCAGAAGACATATTGATAAGGAGAAAGGAAAGAGAAAACAAAAAATAAATTTATGTGGATGCGTCTCCACATTTCAGCTCTGCCAATGGTGACCTCCTTACACTGATCCCCAAGCTCTAACGCATCTCCACCAGCCCTGCAGACCCCCGGAGAACCTGCCCTGTGCCCTATCCTAAATTGTGTTTTAATGATCTTACTTTAATGAAAATTTACCAGATGACACCTTCAAAGACCCAACTATTGCCAACATGTTTTCCTTTCTGTACTATCTAATCAAATAAAATAAAGCAAAACAGATGATAGCAGTTCTGAGGCAGGAATATATATGAAATAAACATTCCGGGTTAAAATGGAGTGATCCAAAAACACCCCATTTTGAAATAAGCCATAAATAAAGGGTTGAGCCCTTCCAAAATGTGATTTATACCCCCTTACATTCTCCCCATTGTTAAGTCTTAAAACATTTCAGGGCTCTGTGTTGGATTAGGGTTCAAGCAGATGGAGCAATCCACAGTCACATTTGGGAGGGTGAGGTTAGAATCAACATCATAAAGATGTTGATACAAAGTGGAGGGTAGACAGTGACAGTTAAACAATTTAAATAATGTGAAGCTCTTTAATACGGCTTACCACATATCAGCACTGTTTACTGTGCATTTAAATTATGTAAACCTTAACCACAAATCTTGACTAGATTTATGGTTTTTTGAAAAATAATTAACCTCCTTTCCTAGTCTATAAAATTGGAAGTTTGATTTCATAGATCCAATAGGATTTATTTGGTTTATTTGCAGGAATAGATGTGATACCATATATAAAAATTTTACTATGATAATGAATCATTAAATACAAATTATTATTTTAGGATTTAAGATAACCATAACTTAAAAACTTCATAAACAACATGAGTTAAGCAACAAAGATTTCATAGACAGTCTGAAAAAAGTATACTGTCATGTAAATATTGATTTCTTTTGTGAAAAGCATTCTAAGTTCCACAAATTGATTTATGAATAGTCTATAATCCCAAAATTTGACTAGGAATCTGGAAATGCCAGTATTTTACCATATGTAAGATTGAAATACCTAGACTCTTATTCTTACATCAGATAAATTTTATTGCACTGCAGTGATAGAAACCTAAACACCTAAATTCTGCTTTTTCACAAGAAAAAACCCATGTGGGTACAACCCAGGTCTCAAAGTAAAATGAACTCATGTGTCTTCTGAATAAATATCTCACGACTCTTCCATTTGTGCCAAGCGTTGTCTAGTCTCTCCTAAGTGATAGGTTGTAAGAGGGGCTGTGTAAGTCGCCCAACAAAGTCCAGAACCACACAGAGTGTGTGTTGGCCGTGAATACAGGGGTGGACAAAAGTAGGTGTACAGATGTTTGTATGGAAAATAATACAACGATTAATAAATAATAGTACAAGAATAAACTCTGCAAAATAATGTGTTTTGCTCTCTTTCTGACATGTAGAATGAGACTGAGAGCTGTAAATGTCCATGCTTTGTAGATTGTTAATGTTTTAGATTAATCTGGGGCTGGACATTATATAATATACTCCCTCTCACTAACTAGCTGCCCAATTCCTTGTTATTATGAAGTAATCGTGAATAAGACTTTTAAAATATCTTCTGGTTTGGAAATACAAAGAGCAAGTACATTTCATGATTAATAGTGAAATCCATCTGGTTGTTACAACAGTAGTTTTTAAGGTCCTGCTTCTTACAGATTTAGAAATGTACTTTGTGCATTAAGGAAAATATTGAGTTCTATTAAATTAAAATTAAATTATAAATTAGAAGTGGATATCTTTTCGTTTGGTTCAAATATTGTTACTTATTAATTTTATCAGTTAATGTATGCTCAAATACACTGTTTGATCAACACAGTCCTGTTGCTCAATTCAATTTGACTTATTTTTCCATGAACAATACTCAGTTTCTTGCCAAGATAGTTCAAGTTGCCCCCTTTACTGATCCAGAGTAAAAAGTGTTGGTGTCCAAGTTACTTTTGCTCTAAACACCACTATATGGTGCTTCGTTGCAAATAACCTGACTGAAAAAAAAAAAGATCCTGCAGTTCCCCATTTTATCAAGTAATCACTGTCTAGTGCATATTTGCTTTATATTATCAAAGCTGCACTACAGTAATAGTTTGAGAATGTAATGTATATATAAATAGGTGATACTTTGTTAATTGTGTTGTTCATTAAGAATTTGGGAGGGCTACTGACTCAGAGAATTACATTAAGCACAGATGTAGTTAGTTCTTAGTGAATAACAAGGAGAGGGTATAATATTCATGAGGACTATGTTCCAAACATCTCTATTAAATCAGGAGAACATGTAACATGAGCGATGTCTTAGTTGGCTTGGGCTGCCATAACAAAATGCCCTAGACTGGGTGGCTTAAACAAAAGAAGTTTACTGTTTTCTCACAGCTCTGGAGACTGGGATGTTCAAGATCAAGGTGCTGACTGATTTGATTCCTGCTGAGAGTTCTCTTCTTGCCTCACAGATGGCCACATTCTTGCTGTGTCCTCAGAGGGGACACACACACACACGCACACACACACGGAGAGAGTGGGAGAGAGCAATGCAGAGTTCTTTCTCTTATACGCATACAGTTCCCCCCATGTAGTTAATTAACACATCTATCATCGCACATCTTTTTTTTTTTTGTGAGAATATTTAAATTTTACTTTCTCAACAAATTTCAAGTGCACAGCACAGTGTTAATAATTTTACAGATTGTGTTTTTGCATTGCATCCTCAGAGGAGTAAACTTATGCATTTTATACTTTTACTGACTTCTTTTATTTTCCCCGCTCCCAACTCCGAGCAACCACCTTCTATTCTCTGTTTCTGAGTTTGACTTTCTTTAAAAGATTTTATATGTAAATGAAACCATACAAGATTTGTCTTTGTCTGGCTTATTTCACTTAACCTAACGACCTCAAGTTCCATCTATATTGATGCAAATGGAAGGATTTTGTCCTTGCTTATGTCTGAATGATAATCCGTCACGTATTCTATTCGTTGATGGATTGTCTCCATATCTTGTCTATTGGGGGTGATGCTGCAGTGAACACAGAAATGCAGACATCTCTTTGGTATCCTTCTTAATTTCCTTTGGCTGTATACCCAGAAGTGGGGTTGCTGGATTATATGGTAGTTCTACTTTAAATTCTTGAGAAACCACTCTGTCATAGCAGCTAAACCAATTTAAATTCCCAAAAACAGTGCACAAGAGTTCCCTTTTCTCTACACCCTTGCCAACACTTATCTTTTAGTGATATGATGATAGCCATTCTAACCATTTTGAAGTTATATTTCATTGTGTTTTTGATTTGCATTTGATTTTTATTGATTTATATTTGATACCCATTTCCATGATTAGTAATATTGAATACCTTTTTATGTACCTGTTGGGCATTTATATGTCTTTTTTAGCAACATATTTACTCAGTTACCTTGTTGATTTTTATCATTGTTTACTTTTTTGATATTGAGTTATTGAGTTATTTATATATTTTAGATAGTTACCCCTTTTTAAATGCATTCATTTGCTTATATTTTCTCCTTTTTTATTTTGTTGATGCTTTCTTTAATGTTTACAAGTTTTAGTTTGATGTAGTCCCACTGGTTGATTTTCTTCTTTTATTGCCTTTGCCTTTGTCATCAAATCCAAAAGAAAAATGGCCAAAACCAATGTCAAGGAGATTATACCCTTATTTTTTGTGGAGTTCACAATTTAAGGTCTTATATTTAAGCCTTCGATCATTTTGAATTAATTTTTGTGTTGTGTAAGATAGTAGTCCAGTTTTATTCCTTTGTGTCTGTTCAGTTTTCCCACCACCATTTATTGAAGAGACTATGATTTCTATTTTCTCATTGTATATTCTTAGTTTATTGACAAAATTTAATTGACCATGTATGCATGGGTTTATCTGGGTACATTCTGTTTCACTGAGCTGTATGTCTATTTTTATACCAATGCCATACACTTTTTATTACTGTAGCTTTGCAAAATAGTTGCAAGAAAAGAACATGATGCCTCCATCATTTTAGTTCTTTTTCAAGATTTTGCTTAGGCTATTCAGGGTCTTCTGTGTGTCTGTACAAATTTTAGGAATATTTGTTCTATTTCTGTAAAAGTGCCATTGGAATTTTGATGGTAATGACATTCCATCTGTCTATTGCTTTAGATAATGTACACATTTTAAGACTCTCAACTGTTCCAATCAGTGAGGATGGACTTTTATTGTTCCTTTTATTTGTGTCCTCTTCAAGTTGTTCATCAGTATATTATAGATATCAGTATAAAGACTTTTTTATCTCCTTCCTTGGTTAAATTTATTCCTAGATATTTCATTCTTTTTGAGGCAATTATAAATGAGATTGTTTTTATAAATCCTCATGTTTATCATTCATATTACTATATAGAAATAAAAATGATATTTATATATTAATTTTATATCCTACAACTTCACTAAATCTGCTTGTTCTAAATTTTTTGGTGGAATCTTCAGGATTTCCTATATATGAAATAATTTTATCTGCAAATACAGACAGTTTTACTTCTTCCCTTTCAATTTGTGCCTTTTCTTTTCATGCCCAGTTGTTCCAACTAGGACTTCTTGTTCTATGTTGACTAAAAGTGAAAAGAATGGGCATCATTGTCTTGTTCCTGATCTTTCAACACAAATTTCAACTTTTCACCATTCAATATAATGTTAGCTGTGGGCTTGGCATATGGGGTCTTTATTATGTTGAGATACATTCTCAATATCCCCAATTTGTTGTGAGTTTTTATCATGAATGAATTTTAAATTTTGGGCTCTTTATACATTTATTGAGATGATAATATGATTTTTATCTTTCATCTTTTAATAAAATGTATCACATTGATTGATAACCAGATTTTGAACCATCTCTGCATCCCTGTAATACATTTCACTTGATCATGTTATATACTGTAATTTTTTTTTCCTTGTTATTTTCTACTTGGATCAGGGCAAGAGTGGCCTGATAAAATGTGTTTGTATATATTCTCTCCTCTTCTATCTCTTCTATTTTTGGAATAGTTTGATAAACTTCACCAGTCAAGCCATCAAGTCATGGCTTTTTGGGGAGGGGAGGTTTTTGATTACTGACTCAATTTCCTTACTACTAATTTGTTCAGATTTTCTATTTCTTCATTATTTAGTCTTGGTAGATTGTATGTTTCTAGAAACTTAACCATTTCTTCTAAGTTGTCTACTTTATTGGCATATAAGTGTTAACAGTTCTCTCTTATAATTCATTGTATTGATGTAGTATCAGTTATGATGTATTCTGTTTTATTTCTAATTTTATTTATTTTACCTCTCTCTTTTTCTCAGGAAGTCTACGTAAAGATTTGTCTATTTTGCTTATCTTTTCAGATAACCTGCACTTAGTTTCATTGATCTTTTCTATTATTTTTTTGTCTCTACTTCATTTATTTCTACTCTGATCTTTGTTTTTTTCTTCCTTCTACTAAACTTGGGCTTAGTTTGTTGTTGTTTTACTTCATTGGTGTTTAAACTTATATTGTTAATTTATGTGTTCCTTTTTTAATGTAGTTTTTATCACTTTAAGAATCACTCTTGGAAATGCTTTTGCTGTGACCCATAAATATTGTTATCTGGTATTTATAATTTCATTTGTCTCACAATATCTCTTTTTTAGAATGTATTCCTTGATTTATTGGTTTTTAGCAGCATGCTTACTAATCTAAACATTTATAAATTTTTCTTTTTTGTAATTAATTTTGAGCTTTTAACATTGTGGTCAGAAAAGGTGCTGGATATAATTTCAATCTTAAATTTATTGAGTTGTCTACAGCCCAATTTAATCTATTCTGGGTATATTCTAAGCACACTTGAGAAATTTATGTATTCTGGTCCTATTAAGTAAAATGTAAATGTGTATTAAGTTCATCTTGTTTAACATTTAGTTTAAGTCTAAAGCTTTTTCTTTAGTTTTCTGTCTTGATTATCCATCCATTCTTTAATTGGTAGTGTTTTATTCAGTCCATAGATACATGCTAAGTTAGAAAGCTGCCCCACAGGTAGCAGTTTTTAAGGTGGGCCATTAGCCCTCCTTCAGGGAAAGACTGGGAGAAGGGCATCTGTCTGCTCCCTCTGCACTGAGCCCTGGGGTATAGCTGGTTAAGACCTGCTTTTCTAAGTCTTAGTGGGACCTAGAAAGGCAAGCTGCATTGTTCAGGTAATCAGATCCAGTTAATCAAATGGATTGCATTCTGGGTGGCAGGTGCAAAAGCTGCGTGCCAAGCATACACACGAGTTTCCTCCAGGTAGACCCCATACTCCTGGAATGGGCCAGATGAAGAATGTGGAGAAGGTGCCCACTGGCTTCCTCAGTGTCTGGGTAGATCGCAGTCAACTCAACACCATACAGATGTGTGTTAAATTAGAAGCCTGACCCTCCAGAACCAGCTTTTGGAATATGCAAATAGGCCTCTTTCAGGGAATGCCTGGAAGATGATTGTTTCTGTTTGCCTCTTCTGCACTGAGCCCTGGGGGCATAATCACAGTAAGCCTATGCAAACCCTTCAGTACTGTTTCTTTGTTTGCTATATTCAGGGCCTCATGGATGCAGGCCCCATTGGCTTTTAGAGCTGGGTGTTTTGATATCCTGTCCCTCAGGTAGATGGCTTAAAGGTTAGGGCAGTAGATGTGGGATCCAAAGCCTTCATTCCTCAGGGAGAAGCTGTGAGCTGTGATTTCTCTCCTGATTGTGTGTGATTGTGATAGGGCTGAGGTTTATGATGAGAGTGTGTCTCAGCCTTTCCTGTGCATTTTGTGTGGCTGTTTTTTCATTCACCAGGTATGAGGAGTCATTCAACTAGAGTCTGTATTTCTTTCAGAGGGAATTACTCTGTGTAGCTGTAGATTCCATGTGTCTGTGGGAGAAGGTGAATTCAGGAGACCTGTGTCAACATCTGGGATCACAACTCCCTGATATAACTTTAATTGTATCTTCAAGATTTAATCTACAGATATGGTCACATTGTAAATTAGAGCTTCAACATATTAATTTTAAAGGGGTGTAATTTAGTTCATAACATGTGGTTACACAGATAATCTAATGCATGTACTAAGAAACTAAGTATGGAGAGAACAGAATTTAAGGAGAGGAATTTGGTCACTGAAACAACCTTTCATGTTCTCAAGTGCATATGAAAGGACCTAGAGGAAAAAGGTAGTAATTAAGACTTAGCATTGTTAAACTAGTTGAGACCTTATAAATCATCTAATCCAATCCATATACTGCATAAACAAAGAAGTTTGAAATCAGAAAACTTAAGTAACTAGGATAAAGTTATTCAGTAGATATAGTGAACATTAAACATTTAGTTTCTTGACATGTGGTTAGAAAATTGTTCCTACTATTCTATGCCGGCTACTAGTTATAGATCAGAAATTAGAGTGCAGTAAGGAGGAATCTAAAAGGCAACGTTAGTGACACACTGGCAGGGAAGGAGACTCAAGGCCAAGCCAGTGGGCTACCTGGCAATGATGCCTTATCAGCCCCCGCATGTGTACAGAATTGGTCCCAGGTTCTGGGGTGAGCAAGACCTAAAAATTGAAGATGTATTGGACACAGCCTCACAGGTTAAATAAATTCAGGGCTGGGATCCAGGAAGATCATTAGATAAAACCTTTGGAAAATCCATAGATGAGAAGGTTATAAATCAGACTTGCTTCTACTGAGCCCTTACCAACCTCTTTAAGCCTCTAATTATTCTTGCTGCCTAGTTAGTTCCAGTAAACAGTCTCAAGGTTATAGAGGTGACCGATCATTTCATGACAGCAGTCATGCTTTTTGTCATTTCTCCGATGTGGAACAAAGGACCAAATTCTGCTGAGGAATACAGAAGTCATTATGTTCACGCTTCCTGCTGCCATTAGTTAAGCAAGACTTACTCATGTGCTTTGGTTTCAGATGGCTTATGAAGCATATTTAAGCATCAAAGTTAGGAAAGTGGGACAGAATGTTCAGATTTCAGTTTTAATGGAGCCAAATACTCCAGAATACAAAATTCAACTAAATTCAGAGGGTTATTTATTTTCTAAACTCACCCAGGGATAACTTTATTACCTTAATTGTAGCATTCTTACTGAAACTGTTCTCAGCCGATTGTTACCTTATAAATCTTTTAAAAATTCCATAAAAAGAGTATTTTAATTAGCATCCCCTTTCTCTTAAATGTTCTTGGTTCCTATTTAGGTAACATTAAAAGAACCCATAAATGTGTTTTCTTTTGATATATATCAGACAGTAAATCTGAACCTGTTTGGTTAAATTAGAATTTCTCTCCCACTCCTTATTTTGGTTATTCTAGAATGGCAAACATACTTGCAGAGTGTTATGATTTCTTAAATTCATATAATCAAAGAAATATTAGTCATCGTTTTAGGTCTTTTAAAAATGTAATTACCACTTAAATGGGAGCCAACAACCAAGTAAAATTAGAGTTTGCTTTATATTGCATCTTTAGTCTCATATCTGTTTTTTCCCAGTGAGAACTGGGGCAAGTGATGGCAGTTCACTGCAATGGGCGCTGCTGTAGAAGTGAGTGTGGGGTGGGGTAGCGAGCATGAAGAAGCCAGGGACAGTCGCCACCTGACGGGCGAGTGGAGTAGGGGAAATGATGCCCATCTCGCTAGAGAATTATAGGATTAATTCAGCTGAGTCTTAAAGAATAAGGATCGGTTCAAGGAAAACTTTTAGAATAGAGGCAAACATCCACAAAAGCAAAAGGACATGGTTTTCATTTTACGCTATGAATGGAAAAAAAAAAACTTTAAATGGCTGGATTGATGGAAAATAAGGTTGGCAGAGTCATTTGAGAGTATGATATGCTCAATACTTGTGGCTTCATTCCATGTTTATTTATGCTGCACTGAAGTTTATAAAACAGGAGAATAATGATCAGAATTATATTTTAGAAAGGTAATTCTGTATACAGTTTGAAGAGTGCATGAGAAAAAGGGGGAAACTCCAGGGGAGTAATGAGAAGCTATTTCAATGGTTTACATAAAAGGCAGATTAACTTGAATTAATGAAGTAGATGTAAATTCTAAGAAGGAAGTTTAGATTTAAAAGACACTTAGGAGATAAAATGGATACATTTTGGTTACTATGAGCAGAATAGACACAGATTTTGGGGGTCATTATATTCATAGTTAATCATTTATATATAGTACATGCTCAGTGCCAGGTATTCTCCCAAGTTTTAACATACATATATAATATATCACTTTTTAAATTGTCATGTCAACTTTATTGGGTATAATTTATTAGGCCTATTTTTCAGATGAGAAAACTGAGGCACAGAGAGATTAAATAAATCACCTGAGTTCCTTCCATTAAGAAATGGCAGATATGAGTTTCAAGCCTAGGCCTTTTCTTCTAAAAAATAGGTTTTTATCACTGTTAACCATGATGCAGTCTACCTAGGGAGAAAATGGGGACTTGGACATGAGTTGTATTTGTGGTTATTAAAGCACATTCATTTGTAAATGTCCAAGAGGTAATTAGAGATATGATAATGAAACCCAAAAGAGATGTCAGGGATGAAGGTGGAGGTCTGTGGAATGTTTCAGCACATAAGTGTTATTTGAAGTCATCAACATGTCCAAGAAATGACACATGCTTCTATTGATCCCAATGAGAGAATCAGAGAATTCAAAATGGAGTAATGGCATCAGAAATCTCTAGATGTACTCCCTTTCATGATGTTAAAACAACAACTACTGTATTATTTTACGAATAAGTTTGGTTACATAATTTGTTTACAATTGAAACAGTTATTTGAACAAAATATTTCTGATATGTATAGTACACATCTGCATACTAACTGCATTAATCCTAGATATTAAGAGCTAATTTAAATAAAGACAATACTAATCAACACTTAGTTCTTATTAAATCTAGATTTGATCAACTAGAATAGTTGTTCTTCTAAATCTAGCTGTAAACTCCCTGAATAGTTTTGCTCTTATTGTAAGACACATGAACAGAATCATTTGCCTTTGTAGGGGAATGAACATTTCAAACAGTAAATTGTAAAGCCTGGGGCCAAGATGTACCAGATATGTGGTCAAAGAAGCAAAGTTGATATTTTATTTTTCATGTTGTTCTAAAACTTTATCATTTAAACTGTAAACAGTCTTCTCCACAGCTCACCTCACTTCTTTGTCAGTTCCAATAAAATATGCGTGCATGAGGGCTGAGCTGTAACTTGATTGTGTTGTTACCCACAGAAGGTCATCTACTGGAGATATCCCAGGGATTCTCTATGTAGTTCAGAACTTTTCCTTAAGGTAGAATGGATGCTGCTGAGGACCCCAAGATATATCCAGTATATAGAGACTGTATTATTATTTTGTTGAACCAAAAGAACAAAATAATTAAAAATCATGAAATATTAACATTGAATAAGTTTAGCATTCCTTTAGCTGCATTGTCTGTAGCATTGTTAAAGGAGGCTTTCCTTATATGCCGTAACAGTTTGAATAAAATTTCTGCACAGCTAAAGAAACCATCAGCAAAATGAAAAGGGAACCCACTGTAAGGGAGAACATCTTTGCCAATGACACATCTAACAAGGGTTTAATCTCCCAAATAAACAAAGAACTAATATAACTCAACACCAGGGAGACAAACAATCCAATTAAAAAATGGCAAAGAACTTGAGTAGACACTTGCCCAAAGAAGACATACAGATAGGTGACCCATAGACATGAAAAAAAAAGCTCAACATCACTAATCATCAGAGAGAGATACAAATTAAAAACACAATGAGATATCATCTCACACCTCTCAGAATGGCTACCATCAATAAGTCAACAACAAGTGTTGGTGAGGATGTGGAGAAAAGGGAACCCTAGTGCTTCGTTGATGGGAATACAGTCTGATGCAGCCACTGTGGAAAATAATATGTAGTATCCTCAAAAAATTAAAACTGGAACTTCCTTTGATCCAGTGACTCCACATCTGGAAATATATCCTAAGAATCCCAAAACACCAATACAAAAGTGTATATGCACCCCTATGTTCATACCAGCACTATTTACAATAGCCAGGATCTGGAAATAGCCTAAGGTGCCCATTGGTAGATGAGTGGATAAAAAAGCTGTGGTACATTTACACAATGGGATACTATACAGCATTAAAAAAGAATGGACTCTTACTTTTTGTGACTGCATGAATGGACCTGGAGAATATTATGCTAAGTGAAATAAGTCAGTCAGTAAAAGACAAATACCACATGATCTCACTTATGTGTGGAATCTAATGAACACAATAAACTAATGAACAAAACAGAAAAAGAAACGTAGATACATGGAACAGACCAACAGCTGCCAGAGGGGTGGGGGTAGAGTGGGTGACAGATGGCCAAGGGATTGACCAAAGGGTATTCATGTGTGACCTATGGACACAGATGACGATATGAGAATGGCTGAGGAAGGGGAGCTGAAGGGGTTGGGTGTAGATAGGGAAAGGGAGAAAAAGGGGAAATAACTGTAATGGCATAAATAATAATAAATATACAAATAACATTTTTAAAAACTTCTGTAAAATGAAAAACAAGCATTTTCAATTTGCCGAAGTTCTAGCACAGGATAAGTTACTTGTGATTAATTCAAATGAGTCAACACAATTGGACATAATTAGCAGGTGTCATAAAAGAGAACAATTCAGAAACATGACTTGATTATAAGTAGAATCATGAAATACCACACAAATGCAAGTATAAATTATCTTCATGGTATTGATAGGTTCGTTCCTAAGAATCCTGAAAGTAAAGGGAGCCTAGAAAAATGCATTTTACCATCTCTTTGCAAAAAATTACTTATTCTTCCTTGAACAGTAGTTTTTTAAAGAATAGAAGACATGCTCAAAGATATATTCTTAGGACAAAAGGTTTGTGTTGTAGCCAGAATTTTCCAGGCCTACACAACCCTAGAGTTGTACATATGGCATTGTATTGACAGGAATGACTCAGATTTCTCTGGATTGTACAACTCTTGGGACTTGAGCTGCTTACAGGAGTGTACGGAATGGGTATTCACGTGTGCTCTAAAAAATGTATAACTCTTCTCCCATTGCTATGTCTCTGCTTCTCAGTCTCTCCCTCTCAGTGGTGCTATGGTTCTAATCGGTGCTGAGGTCCCTAGTTCTGTAATGCTAGTCCCCAGTGTCTGCCCCAAAACCACACAGCTCCATAAAATGAATGATCATCTTTTATTGGTTCCCAGTCAATGTTTATGCAAAGTGAAAACCCTAACCCCCAGTACCTAAGCTCTTTTCACTCTCAAGTGAACTTGCCTTTGTTCCACAGTGCAGCCTCGTGCCTTGCCCTCCTCCCATTCTCCCAGAATTTCTACTCTCTTCTCTTTTAGTGACTTCTCTGCCCATGTTTTCACATTTCTTTCTCAGAGTATTGTTGAAAATTTTTCAATACCTAGTTAATAGGATATATATCTAGAGCCACTGTTTTCATTAAAATTATAGATTGCTTTAAAACATGGATTTTAGAGTTGGAAATCAATGTGAATTAGATGAGTATGGTGAGACTATGTAGGTAAAGTACTTTGGGGTTCAAATGATGGAGGCAGGATAAATTAGGTGTAGGTGAGCATAACAAATAGGATAAATTAGGTGTAGGTGAGCATAACAAATAGAGTGGTCATGCTAGCTAAGTAGAGGGATCGTACATTGGCTGCTACTTGACCTTCTAGAAGGTAAACATAACCTAGAAGGTCAAGTAGAAGCCAATGTAAAACTGAGTACCCATAGTGTGAAACTTATAGTGAGGAGAGTCCATGTTTTGAACAAATAATGCTGGAGGGAAGTAGCTACAACAATGTTTCCAAGATGGTTGGCATGTGGAGCACCCACTAGGAGTCTGATGACACCCCCTTCGTCTGAGCTGTTTTGAGCGGGGCATAGAGAAGTGGCAACAGGATTCGTAAAGAGGACTGCTTTTGACTGTAAGTGACGAAATTTACTCTCAGTAATTTAAACCAGAATAAGTCCAGGTAATGGTTCTTCCAAGATATAATAATGTCATCAAACTTGGGTTCTTTCCATATTTTCCTCTATCATCAACCACATCTCGTGACCCCTTATAAGTTCAGTATGGATGCAGCAGCTCCAGATTTCATGTTTTTATACAAGTACTTTTTAGGAAATAAAAAAATGAGCTTTCTCTTTATATGACATGATCTTTTATTACAAAAAGAATCTTTCTCCGAACAACCCAGCAAACATTTCCCTTGCAGTTAGTTGGGACAGGGTCACATGAAGCACCCCGAGACCAATCAGTTGTAAAGAATAATAGACTAGTTGTGATTGATGTCTCAAGGCTGGGTAAATTTCTGAACAAGATCGGTGTTTAGTTTCAAGGTGGAATGGGGAAATGGCTGTTGGGTAATTAACCACTAGAGTCTGCCACAAAAGACATTATGGAAGATGAACCAATAAGAATTGAATACTTACCAAATGTGTAAGATAGAGATTACTGAAAATAATTTAGACCTCAAATCGTGGATCTTGTTAAAATGTCTGTATGGTTATTTCCTACTGTTGTGGGGAACGTCTTTGAAGGAGCACACCCTGCTTAGCCTCAGGCTGCAGTTCCTAGAGAAGAAAATCTCAAACTTCTTTGTTTCTGTTTCGGTTTTTCTGCCATGACACACCTCCTCATGCACAATGCATCCCTTGTGAGCAGACCCACTTCACTCAACTCTGTACTGATAAAGTGGGCTTCCAGCTTGATTGTAGGAGACCAGTTTTGGCTCTCTGTTCTCTCCCACTCCAGGAAGTATATCAGAACGTGTGTGAGTGAAAGGATATAATTAGAGAGATAACCTTGAAGCCACTGTAATTTATAGGAAAACAGTAAATCATTCGCAAGCTTCAGTATTTGAACTATTCTTACTACCAAATTATGGACCTTGTGACATATGTCACAAGTAATTGAAATACACCAGTGTGTCTGGACCCCTAGGTCAAAAGCTTTGATCCAGAGGACAACTCTCTTCTTTCTTTGTGACCACTGTGTTATTGCCACTATGCTGTTACATTTCTTGGACCCAAAGGTGTTTAAATTGAATGGTGAGATTTAAAAAAGGGAAAATCCTGGGCTTCTAAAGTAAGAAACACACCCATACACATTCTAACAACAACATCCATCCCTTTGCTAAGCATGTAATTAACACTTAAAAATCAGAATTTATAAATATGGAGATTTACCTATAAATTCAAACAGCTTTTATCACAAAAATCAATTACACTGTAGGGGGGGAAATACTGTGCAGTCATATTTGGTACATTTCTGGAGGACAAGATCTAGATTGAGTGGGGATTACTAAGAGTTAAATGTTCAACAATCAAGGCAAAAAAAAAGACTCCCTGAGTAAAGAGGAGAAATATGAGGTCTGTCTTGAAAATGTCCAGCTATTTTTAATATAATGAGAACAGTTTGTGCAACATTGATGTAACCTGGCAGCCAGGGAGAGTGGACTGGAATGTGCATGCATTAACGGTAGCCACCACACTGTACTACTCAGTAGGGGTGGTAGATGCCACTGAATGAGCATGTGTGCTGTGTGGTCATCACATTCAAAATGACTGAGTGAGTAGAGCAATAATGAATCTGCATAAAATTTTGTGTTAAGCTTGAACATTCCTCTATGGAAATTATTCAGATGATTCAGAATACTGCAGCTATGGGCAACTGGTGATTGGCAGCTTCATCACAACAATGCGCCCACTCATGTATCACATCTCATGCAGTTTTTTGGCAAAACATTAAATCATCCAGGTGACTCAGTGCCTCTACAGCCCCAATTGTGCATCCTGTGACTTTGGGTTTTTCCCAAAACTAAAATCACCTTTGAAAGGGAAGAGATTTTAGACTGTCAGTGAGATTCAGGAAAATATGATAGCACAGCTGATGGTGACTGGGAGAACTGTGTGAAGTCCCAAGGTGCCTACTTTGAAGGGGACTGAGGTGTCATTGTCCAATGTACAGTGTTTCTTGTATCTTGTTTATTCTTTGATAAGCATCTCTGTTTTTCATATTACATGGCTGGATACCTTCTGGACAGACCTCGTACATCAGTGCAAAATATCTGAGGTAGAATAAGAAGAATGGGTTGGGAGATCTAAGTCAGAGAAAGAACAGTCCCTAATGAGAAGATTTTCATTAAATTATAAAACTTTTCTAGAGAGAGAAGCAGCACAAGACAGTGTAGAGAGCAGGGCGTCTGGTGTCATGCAGATAGTTTAGCCCTAGTTTCCCCTCTTGCTGCCTGTGTGGCTGCGGGCAAGGCACTGCAGTTCTGTGAGTTGCAGTTCTCAGACCCCTCATCCCATATGTTGGAAAAATACCACCTACCCTCACAGGGCTGTTATTAGGATTATAGAAAATATTTTAAAGGATATGGCCTGGATACAAATTTACAAGATGGAGGCCAGTATTACAACTTTATCTTTCCTCGTTCTTTTACTTTTGTGGTGACCATTGGGAAAGGAATGTTGCATTAAAAACCTTGATAATCATAGGAATGGTAGTGAATCAGTGTCCATACAACACGTTGTGCTATGTACTTAACCTGTCCTCACAGCAGTCCTATAAATGGTTTTCCATTTGACAGGGGAGAAAACGGAGACTCAGAGAAGAATATTCTGTTCTGATTTAGGTAGTGTCCAGAGTCCATGTTTGAACCACTCAGCTCTTTCTTTCTCTCCTCTCCGCCAATAGGCCTACACACCTACAAAGTCACCCTGTGGGCTCTATTCTTTAAATTCACACAAAGGCTAAAATCACAGTGATTAAGAACCACACATGGCTTCGCTTCCATGTCCTGCTGAATCCAGTGCCTGGGGATTTAGTTTGGACACCTACTGCTTTGGGTTTGGAGCTTGCTGCCAATAAAGTTTCCCATTTTCTAAGCAGCTGGGAGAGCCACAACCAGCTGGCTGAAATATGTTTGAATCTCATCCCCTCTACCCGGAGACAGCTGTGCTTATCTGTAGGAAGAACTCTGGAAAATTGTTTTATGTTTTACAAAACACTCTAGGCAGGATGAGAGAGATTTCTGATTTGAAAAGAGACTAAATACAAGAACAGAACTTTTTAGTATTTGCCCATTTTAGACACTTTCTAACCTTCTGATATTTACTCACATATAAAGTTTGTGAGTCCCAGATAAATAGAAGACAGTCATTTTAAAGACACTTTAATTGTTTTCCTCAAGGTGCAATTTTTACACCTGACATAATTCATGCCTCACATCTGAGATAACAGCACTTTGTAGCTCCAGGCTTCTCCTATAATAATTTCTGAAGCACACTTCTGTCTTGTTACCTTCTTCCCTTTCCTTCCAGTGTGTGAATGAAACAATAATGGCATAAATTAATGCTGCTCCCTCTAATTCTAGATTTAAACCGCTGACACAGTACATAATCGTAATGTCTGTAGGTCAAAGATAGCACCCAGATTACCAATTAAATGAGACTGGGAAGCACAGGATGTTAAAGGAACACACCAGAGTTCAGAAAACTGGCAGCTTTACCGGAAGTTTTGTTGTTGCAATTGTCTAAAGCTAGTTATGTTCTCAGTATAGCTCTTACTTTATAGACAGTTGTGAAATTCAGTTTTTAATTTCACAGTGCAGACCAATGTGCAGCTCTCTCCACGGAGCACGTCTTTGCCTTCTCTCCCCCCTCCTCCAGGTGTGTTTTCCTCGTCCCTTTCCCTCTCTTCCGAGCTCCAAAGCCCTTCTTTTGCCTCTGTAGCTTGCTTTCTGAGCCCAGTTCTTTGACGGCTCACTTCTACATTTGTGACTTTCTAAACAAACTTTTTCTTATGGTTTAATAAAATAAAAATAAAAATAGAGACTAATGCTCTATTTTATAGAGTCATGATAAACTGTGGTCAAATTTCCAAAGACTTGAAAAACTTGGTTATATAGGAAATTTGCAATATGAGGCAGAATTTCAGATATACTTCAAAACAACAGGAAAGCTGACATTTTACTTAAAATTAGTACATACAATGTATATGTATATGTATGTATGTGTGTACATATACATATACACATATATATACACATACATATACATATGTATACCCCATCTTCTTGTAGCTTTTATTTTTCTGATAAAATATTGGAATTTGTCTAGAGAAGCATAGGCATGTTTGAAGGCATCTTAAAGCGCTTAAGTGTATAAGAGTCTTGAGAGGTAATCTTAAAAAGCAAACTAAGTAAACAAGAAGAACAGACAGAATCATGGATACAGAAAGTATTTTGATGGTTGCCAGATGGGAGGGGCTGTGGGGAATGGGTGAAGAGGTGAGGGGATTAAGCAGTACAAATAGGTAGTAAATAGTCATGGGGATGTGAAGTACAGTATAGGAAATGTAGTAGCCAAAGAACTTATACACATGACCCATGGACATTAACAATGGCAGAGGGATAGCCTGAGGGAATGGGAGGTGTGGCGTGGAGTGGGAGAAGGGGAAAAATTGGGACAACTGTAACAGCTTACTCAATAAAATATAATTAAACAAATGAAAGCTCTGAGAGCTAAAGAAACATCACTATATTTTATTTTATTATTTTTTTAAGATTTTATTTTTTTAGAAAGAAGAGAAGGGAAGGATAATGAGAGGAGAGAAACATCAATGTGTGGTTGCCTCTCACATGTTCCGCTTTGGGGACCTGGCCCTCAACCCAGGCATGTGCCCTGATTGGAATCCAACCAGCGACCCTTTGGTTCGCAGGCCAGTGCTCAATCCACTGAGCCACACCAGCCGGGGCAATTAAGAACTTTAAAACTAAGTAAGGGTTAAACTTACAGAAGCTTCGGGGTCAGTAAACCAAATCCTGATTTCTATTGTGAAGCCAAGGTAAATTAATTTATTTTCTTTGATTTAGGAATAAGGAAAAAAGTTTAGTTTGTATTTACACCAGGACACATTTTAAAGGTGAAATAAATGCTATGCAATCCCATGTTGCAGAAGTTATAATAATATTTTCTTATGGTTTTTCTTTGTCTTATTGATATGTTTATTGAGATTCACATTTTAAAAATTTTAAATGTTTTGTTAGAAAATAGTCTTAATCTAAAAGTCTCTAAGTGGTTCGAGGCCTATAAAAATATGACTATTTCTATATGCTATTTTGAAAAAATTGCTGCATTGAAAATGATGGAGTACAAACATTATCAAACCACCATCCAAACAAAATACCTTGGCTAGTAAGGTACCCTTATTTTTCTTAGTACTGGTGTGTATTACAAAAATTCAATAACCTTCCCATAGCAGTTATTGGGTAGTCGATTTTTTTAATTTTAGACATTATATTAATGTTAGTGTGATTGCGCCAACTCTTTCACATGTGAAAATAAATACACACTGGCAGTGACGTATTACTGAAAGGCAGGGCTGTATGATGGATAAGAGCACCAGGTATTTGAACCAGATTTCTTGGCTCAAATTCAACTCTTTCATTTAATAGCCATATCATCTTCAGCAAGCTACCATCTGGTTCTGTTGTTTCCCCATCAATGAAATGGAGATAATAGTATTTACCTCAGAGTTACTGTGAGTTAATTTATGTTAATTGCTTAGAATAGCACCAACATATAGGAAGCACACAATATATTATTAGCCATTTGTATAATCTTTACACTTGGAGCCACACATTTGCCTTTCAAGTATTGCATTTGTACAGCTTAAAAATCCCAGGAATCTTTCAGTTCAGGTAAACATTGAAATTCACAAGAATAGCACAGGATACACTTGGCATCAGTTTACTCAGAAGGCATAGGACAGGAGATAGATCTCTCCAGGTAACATCAGGCTTTTCTCCACAGGAGTCCCAGCAGCAGTAGCTGGCATGGCACTTCATACAGGGGTTGGGAAACTATATTTTCCCAGGAGGTGCAAGGGGATATCATTGGGAATGAGATTCACTTAACTTTATCCTCAAGAAGTTCACTCATGCTTATCCTTAAGCATAATCTGATTATAATCAGATTATATCTGATTAAGGGCTTGTGTCCAGAATATGAGATCTTAGGATAGTATACTATAAGACATTCTGCTGTTCTGACATAATATAGATGAGAAACTTAGAAAATAAAAAAAAGAAACACTGACATGTGTTTTTTCCTCCCAATGTTTCTCTTGACCATCAATAATTAAAATAGGATTTTAATAAAGGTCTTTCCCCAGACATTCTGACTGGATATAGCTGTCAAGGCTTACATCACAGAAAATGCATGTTGCTTTTTGTAAAAAGCTCCAGACGGTCTATATACACTAATCACATGGAGCAAAAGTTGGCATTTCATCGGGAAAAAGAAAATACCTTTTGCAGTTGTTACACTCCTTTTCTGTAGCAAAGGATTTTAGACATATCTCTAAACAGGATGGAGACTTTTGTCTGAAAACATTTTTAGAAGTGGGAAAATTTTTACTGTAGCTTTACTGAAATCACAGGGTACATTTTACAGAAGAGACATTGCAATAAAACAAACTATGTTTCCTGTATGACTCTCTTTAGATGGTTATCATTTGAGTTATTGGCAAATACATCTTGCAGTTAAAGTAAGAGCTAACTTACTGAACATAATACTTTATGTTCATTTAGGTCCTCAAAACAAACAAACAAAAAAACAGGACAGAACTTCCCAATATATGTTTGGATATCCAGGGGTGTCAAACTCATTTTCAATGGAGGCCATATCAGCCTCATGGTTGCCTTCAAAGGGCCGCATGTCATTTTAGGACTGTATAAATGTACCTACTCCTTAACAGTTAAGTAAGAGCTCAGTGCTGCCACCAGATAAAACAAGGTGGAGGGCTAGATTCGGCCCACAGGCTTTGTGTTTGCAACCTGTGAATTATAGATGATATTGAGAAACCTGTTGTGGCATTAATAGGCCAGCAAGCTCGGTTATTTTGAAAC
This sequence comes from Tonatia bakeri, assembly GCA_004024845.1. Lineage (NCBI taxonomy): Eukaryota > Metazoa > Chordata > Mammalia > Chiroptera > Phyllostomidae > Tonatia > Tonatia bakeri. Next base: position 88,893 of record PVIA01001716.1, on the reverse strand, counting down.
CACACCAGGTTGTAAGAATAAGCACAGGCCACTAATTTAGGAAGGGTGGCTATCTTCCTATTTAAGGATTTATCTAGGTTCCAGACTTTTAAATTAGGTCAAAGTCCTCTTTGAAAAGTTACTTAAAACCTTGCCCCCCACTTATGATAGGGAGTTGGGGGGATAGGAAGCTGCTTATATGTATGAAAATGCATATTTACACATTAACTTTAGGAGGTTTGAAGGCCTTAGAAACCAATTTTATTTCTATTTGAAACCTTGATTAAGAACACTTCATGTCAATCAGACGGGAATGTCACAGGTATTAGGGAAAATGGCTCCTTCTATGGTCAACATTTCAAGTTACATTTGCCCAGAAGAATTTTCAGGTCTTGAATGTAATTTTTAATTTAAAAAAATGAGGACCTGAGTTTTATAGTCTGATTACTTTACTCTACAGGTCTTTAGAGTAAATTAATATTCTTTTCTCACACAGGTACATTTGTGAAATTCAGAAAACTTTGTTTAATTAGTTGAACACAGAGGCCCTAATGAGATGCATTACCCTACTCAAATCACCTTTGATGTCACAAAACACATTCTAGTGAATCCTTCTCTTGAATGATTTTTCATGAAAGTAGACCTGGATAAAAGGATATACATTATTTTTTGCAGACATAGAATTATGCAGTGATTTTCTTTGAGTAGGTAGGAGCCATCACTGGGGCCTCCAGCAAAAGTCCCTGCCAATGGCTTGGCTCGTCTGTGATTTGGCTGATAGCAGAGAGCCGTGCATCCAGCACATGTAGCTCTTAGACCCAAAGATCTTCACAGAATGTCTTACAAGCTTTCCTCATGAAATAACAGTATTCTTGTAGACATTGCCCTAACCTTCTGCAAAAATAGTCTTCATGCTTTCCTAGAGGGATAATTTGTCCTGTTTTACTTTATTTATTTATTTATTTAGTCACCCTGAGAAGTTTTACTATGGCCATTTAGGATTTTAAAATAAAAGCACTTGTCAGAGACCAGCATAAGAGATCACAGCAGTGCTAACAGGGCTTTGTTGATTCAGTAAGGAAAGCACATAATCCACTTCCCACATTTTAAGGCATGGATTGCACTGAAACATCCTCTCTAGAACACTGGTTTATATACACCACTGATAGGAAGAAAATCAACAGGTAAGGAAATAAATGAAATCTATACATGACAAGATTAACAAGTCAAAAGGAGGACTAGAGAATGTGAGTTTTAGGGTGGGAGAGCTAAAGCTACTGGGGCAGTCCTGAATGCCAGCACGCTCCTGGGACCCTCTTCTGCAGCAGACTTTATGGTAACAGGGAGTCCTGGAGTAAACCAGATACTGTCATGTTTGAGAGAGGAACTTACCAAGTATACTCAGTACTACCCATGCTAACTCATCATTTAGAAAATACTTTCTTCTTATGGTGAGATTGGAAACAACTTCAGAATCCAAATGGGATCCAGGAGGTTTTTAATGAAAATCACTAATTATTAAAGTACAGATTTTAGTCTTCAATCTGTCCATAAAGTAATGTTAATAACCAAGTGTGTTATTCTGTTCAAAGTCTAGTTTCTTTTGATTCGTGAACAGATTTAGAAGCGCTAAGTGCCCTCTGAAATACATGAGTGCTTCATGAAATCCTATTCAATGTTTGCAAAACATTTGTAATTCCAGCCACATGCACAGATTTTATGTTTCTGGCTTCAGTACATAAAAAGACTTAAAGATGTGTAGTTGTCAGGTAGTACTGCCTTTCAAATTACATGTTTTTATTGTTGTCTTTTAAAAGAATTTTGGGCTTAGAATATAATGGAGCTAATTAATATTTTTTTCCCTGGGAAGCAGCCAGTGAGACCACTGCCCTAGGCACATAACTGAGCTTACTACTTTTCTTCACTCATGTATTCTGTATGTGAGATGAGAGTCTGCAGCCTGCAAAAGTAGACTACTCACGCTGGGCAGCTACCGATGGATTTTAGTAACCACAGTGCTGGTGTTTGAGTCTCAGCTCTGACAGTGCACATCACTAAGAGGCAACTGAGAAGGCATAGCTTGCTGTGTGAATAGGTTGTAGATGACAATCTGTCAAACTAAAATAATAGAAGATGCATTCATTGTATAAAAATGAATCAACTTGGCTTAACTCGAAGGTATTTTTGCAAGATCCTAGGAATAGTGCCCCATTTTTCCCTGAGATTATTTTGTGGCCAACCCAGGCAACATAACAATTAAAAACAGAATCATGTGAGAAGAGATTTCCTTTAGTAATATCATTAGTACATCTTCATAATTAAGCAATTTGTCAGTTCTCATAAGAAGAAAATGATATTTAATAACGATCAACTATTTATTAGTCATTCTACTAGTTCTTTACCTATGTTATTTGAATTAAATAAGTATTTTTTCTAATTTAATATCTGAGCAAACTGGGGGAAAGTGGTTAAACGATTTGCCCAAGTTACCAAGTGGCAGGCTTGGAATTTAAACCCAACTCTGCTAAGCCTTGGCATTTTCTACTTTAACACACTGCATGATACATTGAAAAGTTCTGTATTTAATAAAGAGAATGTTTTAGGTAAAATTACTTGGGAGATACTCATGAAAGTAAGTGGTATACATGTATGTATACATTCATACATGTATATGATATTTGGCTTAAACTATAAATTCCCTGAGAGGAAAAGTTTTCAGTTGTTGTCCTTATAAATTTACTTATACATAATACAGCTTTGTGGACAGTCATCTCTTAGAGAGAGGGCTCAGTATCAGCTCCTGAAAACAGGGAGATCTGTTACAAAGAAAGCAATGTGCCTCTGGACCTGACAATATTATGTAGAATTTATAGAATCCATTTCACTGAAAACCAAGAGAAATAAATTAATCTAACATATCATCTTAAAAGATAAAATATGGATCTATCTGTGCAGGAGATAAATAGATAAATGCTCAAAGACAGAGGTATAGATTGATGTAGATAATTACACATAGATATATACATAAAATGGGAATTAACTCATTTGTTTCTGGTACAAAAACAGTAAAACATTTCAGTTTCAATAATATTAAGCCTCTTTAAATCCTGGTTGCACTCTTGAGTAATATTTATTTTTCCCTCTACAGTTGGACAGCGTCACCTCCCTAATCCAAGCAGCCAAAAATTTAATGAATGCCGTAGTGCAAACAGTGAAAATGTCTTACATCGCCTCAACCAAGATCATCCGAATTCAGAGTCCTGCGGGGCCCCGGCACCCAGTTGTGATGTGGAGAATGAAGGCTCCTGCAAAAAAACCCTTGATTAAAAGAGAGAATCCAGAAGAAACATATGCAGCTGTCAGACGAGGCTCAGCAAAGAAAAAAATCCACCCAGTGCAGGTCATGAGTGAATTTAGAGGAAGACACGTCTACTGAAACCACTATTCTACTCTAGTGCCTATATTACAAAGTCCCGGCTAAACACACTGCTTCAAGTTTATACTTGATTAGTACTGTAAGTTCACTAGCTTTTAGAGTTTAACCCACAAGTAATGTAAAACACTGCAGGCTGAACCAACATGAGCAACATATATGTGGGATCCATGTCATTGTCATCTCGGTAAACTTAGTAGGTAATCAATATATGCTTTTTGAATGAATGAAAACTTTAGGTGCCATTCAGCCTTTCCCATCACAGGGCATATCTTACATTTATTATCAAATGGGTGTAGGAAATTCAAGTAAGTCTTGTTCATCACTAATAGCTTGATTACATTTACCCTTTAACTTTTAAATCAAAATATTGACATAAGCTCTTGACTTGGTTTTCAATGAAAACAAGAGACTTCATAATATATTTTCCTGTTAAATCTTTACCTGACCTGACTGACAGAGATAGGTGGTTCCTGCTATGGGGAAAAAATAAATCTCTACTTGTCTATATCTATTAACTCATGAGGCTAATATCCATCAGAAACTAAATAAGCTGGAGGAGTTAAGCTATGTCCTAGATTTTTAAGATCAGCCTTGATTATTAATGAAGCAATTTATTAACATCATAAAGCTTCCAGTGATTTTTGATGCCACAATTGTGCCTTTTAGGGCCCCATTGTGTTTAGTAGTTTCGCACATTGAGAGTTGGTTTTAAGTGGGTTCATGATAATTCAGATATGGAGAAAGAGTTATTACCCACTTGGTGAAATGGGACATCTAACTATATCCCTCTGCGAATTATGCCAACAGAAGTGTAAGTAGCTCTGCATGACTCTAAAATTTCATTTCGATCAGCTTGTAATTATAATTAAAAGAAAAAGACCAGTTTGAGAAACATTTGGCATTGAGTAAAATATGAACTGTGTAAATTGTATCATTGAATTCTGAAGTAGAATTAATGGCAATGAAGCTGGAATGATGTTTAATAACATAGTTTTAAATAAAAGTCATTGAGATGGTTTTTTTTATTAAACTGTGCTCACTGTGCACGCTCCCGATCACTGTGCTCATCCCTCGCTGAGTCTGTAATGAACTTCGTAACAGGCTCAGAGTCTAGTGCGTGGTTTTTCTCACTCTGTCTCTCTGTCTCTCTTGTGCTCTTTTTTATTCTTGGGAGGATTTAAATTTCAGTTTCACTTTTTCTCACACTTATAGCTTCTATTTACAAAATTTTAAACATGTACTCCCTATTCTACTTTATTAAAATGATATTAAAACTATAATTGAAGTTTGTACAACATTGTCATTAACGAATTGTTTAAACAACCAAATCATTTTTGTTTGATGAAGTAAAGTTCACACATGCAGCAGCACCAGTTATGTTAGGAGACCAGTCTGAGTATAAGAACGTGTGAAACATAAAAATGCATAAAAGTTGAGACATGATGTGCGTGGTATCTTGAGCAAAATGGCATGGGAAAAATATTTATTTAATAGGTTATTATTAATGGTGGGAAAATGTTAACTCCTTTTCATCCTAATTAATTATTTTATGCTTTAAAAATTGGGGTCACCTGGGCTCAGCACATGAACTTCCTAGAAGGTAAAAGTAATAAACTCCTCCCTGTTTTGAACTATGCACTGGCTGACAGTAATTACTCTGGACAGAGTACACTCCCTTAAAGAGAAAGCAGTGCAAAACAGAATTAAGACATTCAGATAATTCTATGTTCTACAACTAGCTAGATAAATGAGGAAAAATAGGGAGTTTCTTTCACTGAAATATTGCCATGATTTTCTGCTCTAAGAGTAGACACTACAAGAGTAAAGTTTATGACATGTCTTTTTTTCAGGTAAAAGTGAAAATTTATAACTTACTTGAAAAAAATCCATTTTTAAGATACCACCATACTTCTAGATGTGCATCTTAGGTCCTAAAGCCACATGCTCAAGAATCACAAGAGTCCCATTTAGAAAACCGAATGTCTGATCCTGCATCAGTTTTCCACAGGTTGGAATTTAGAATGAATCATTAGATGTGGAAAGAATGGAAACAACTTGAAATTATTCAATTACCAAATAACCTCTATATCATTAAAAAAAATGACTCTTCACACAAAATGAGATGTGAACAAGGCCTCCTCTTCAAAGTAGGTAGATTTCCAGCTTAGCTCAAAGTAAACAACTTATAATTAAACAAAATTTAATTTAAACATTAACTTGGAAAATATCCCAGGAGTAAAGTCTGCTGTAGAAATCAAAGGAGTAATAAGAACAGGATGCACAGAGCTGAGAAAGGTGTTTGTCCACCTGAATAAATTTTCGCAGTTGGCATCAAGGGAAGGTATAGTCCAAGTCAAATCTGCTCATGATGTAAGTGCTTATATACATGAAAAATTAACAGCAAAAATATTAATACATCTTTGCATTATAAGCCTAGTTCAATGAATCTAATAAGTATTAATGCATGAGGTATATTTATACTGAAGCACTTCTTCTGTAGGGGAATGGCAGAACTTTAACGAGAATGATACCTTGGTGGTCTATCTACACATCTTTTCAAATCACATCCTAGAGACTGGTGTTCCCTCTGATTATACATTTGCTTTTTTCTTCTAATCAAAACTCACCTTTTTATTTTAGTGAAATCAATTTATGGAGGAAACAAAAATCTTTGAGAGAGAGAAGAGGGTGTAACCACCTTACAAGGGCAATCTTATCCTGGATTGCCACCAGCATCACCATCAGACATTAGACCAGAATCAAAATGATAAGTTAGAAAATATCCATGAAGTCCTAATCCACTAAAGATTCCTCTAATCATAAAAACTGAAGGTTTCATCACACAAGAAAGATGAGACATATAGATTTCTCCCTTTTATATATCACAAGTAAAAATTATTAGATTAAAATATCTGTTTCTAACAAAGTCTCTGGATTATAGGTCAGGAATAGGTCAGGAAAAAAATTTAAACAATAAATACCTACAATAATGTGCTGCTTATCCCCTTTCTACTTGTCTTATGATATGAGTGAAAAACTGTAAATATATTAGAAAATATAACACCCTTGCTTTAGCTGGTGTGGTTCAGTGGATTAAGTGCCAGTCTGTGGACCAATAGGTTGCCAGTTCGATTCCCATTCAGGGCATATGTCTGGATTGTAGGCCAGGTCCCTAGTAAGGGGCACACAAGAGGCAGCCACAAATTGATATTTCTCTCCCCTCAATCTCCCTCCCTCTCCTTCTCTCTAAAAATAGATAAATAAAAAATCTTAAAAAAAACACATTGTTTAGGAAAAAAGAAAATATGACACCCTTAAATGTGTCTTCTGGCTTTTGCAAATTGCTTAATTTATTAGTATTAATATAAACATATGTCCCCCATAAAGTCCTTCTGTTTAAGAGGTAAGAACCACCATAACTGCACAAAAAGACCCATTCTTACATACTTAACGGTTTCAAAGGAAATCACTTTTCAATTCATACCACAGCAAGACAGTGACTACGCTGTTAAGTGCCCAGTTTGGGCCTCAAACCAATAATTAGTGCTCCTCAATTTCAGTAATGCATGGCTGAAAAAACTAATGTCTGAGGCCAGAGAAAGTATTTTCAAGGGCTTTCTACACCTTCACTTTTAAGGATAGTTCTTTCCTCTCACCCATCCTTGTGCTAGGTATCCTCCTAGTGACTGCTGACACCCTTCCACCAGAAAGATACAGTCAGCATTGTTCATCCCGGTCAGTTACCTGCAGTTAACGTCCTTTCCTCCTGGTCCATGCATCAAAATGATCTCTTATCCCCTTAGGTATCTATGCCACATACAAATTAAAAAATATATACTGAAGTGTTCTAGTTAAACTTATGAATTTTAATTTTCAGCAGCATTATTCCTTGTTTGTTTGTTTGTTTTTTAATCTATTCCAGAAGGCATTCTTACTCCTTTTGGCATCAGATGCACACTGCCATGCTAGGGAATGTGGTTCCCATGGATACAGTTTTCTGGATGGTAGTGGCAGAATGAGTGGAATGAAATCTAAGACTTTTCCTTGTGAGATTTGTCATTCTTTGCCGACCTCATTGCAGAATTGCCAGCTGGCTTCAGTATCATTTTAAGCTATTCTTCAGGTCAGCAAAGCAGGTATCAGAATATCAAGTTGAATGAAATCTGTGCTTTCTTTTGTCAGCTTGTCTTCTGCCAACCAACCTGCCTATTGCATATTTAGGAATCAAATAGCTATTTTTTTCTTTGGGAAAGTCAGAAATATTTCTGTGTGACTTGATCAGAAATTTAGGAGTATCCAGGTAAAATATTGTAACCTGCATATTATTTTATTAATTCTTTTTAAGCAACTTCAAAATTTCTGCAACTTGGGAACTTTTATTTATGTACCATTTTTATTTATATGTCATATTCCAGGAATCAACACTTATTCAGATGAAAAGCTATGGAATTTCTTTTGTCATTATTCTTTGCCCACATCATTATGATATCTTCGGTATTAGTATTTTATTTGTTACTACCAAATAAACAAGCCAGGCTTAGTGAAAGAAGCACCTATGTACAAAGTAGTTTTGAGTTTTCATTTTGGCCCTTGGTTTCTATTAGGAAAGAAAGTGTGGGTGTTATTAAAGTCAAGTATATGCAAAAAAAAATATGTCCTTATGAAGGTTGTGATATTATCCTAGACATCTAAATGAGAGGGAGAAGAAGAATTCGATTTTTTAAATTATTTTTTGTCATTTTTAACCAAGTCACATGAACAAAAATATTTTCTCAAGCAAAAGAAATAAGAGTTTACAACATTAGTTATTTTTACATGTGAATATTTTTGTTATCCAGTAGGATATATAGGAACTATCATTGAACACCTCAAAAGAAGATTAGTAACACTAACTGAACACCATTTCCAAATGGTACCCAACCTTACCAAGAACCTGTTACAGGCAGTGACGGTTTGTAGGGATGGCCTTCATGCAGATCCCAGAATGAGATGTTCATGGCTGCAGGCTGGCTTATAGCATCTAATGGTCCCCATTGTTTTATGGGAACGAAAACAGGGATTGACTTTCAACATGAATTTGACAAGTTGGAGAGAAAGCAGTAAATACAGAGCACTTCTAAAGAAATATGGGTAAGAAAGTGACAGAGGTGGGAGAGTAGGGAATAAGAAAGGTAATTGCCAAAGCAGGTAACTTTTTTAGCCAGAGGAAGGAAAAGTTTGGTTGTGTGAAGACTAGGCAGCCTCCTCCTGAGGAAGAGTGTAAGGATAAGGAAGAGTTGAAGAGTTTGAGGAGACGGCACTTGTCTTTAGTGGTTTGTGTGGAGGCATGTTGGAGGCAGGAGGATGAACTCTGCAACAGTTGAGAATGAGTTAGTGATATGGAGGTAAAAAATATAGTCCTTTGGTTTGCAAGATGGGATATGGAAATTCAACCAGTTTCCTAGAGTGATAAAGGGTGAATTGTTCCCAGTGTCAGAGCTAGTCAGGATAATTATACATTCATATATTTAGTGAATATCTGTTGAACGACTATGATGGTCCAGGCTTGGCTATAGGTTCTTAGGGTGCAACAGGTAACAAAACAAACAGTGATCCTTGCCATGTGCCAGCTGTGTGTTAAATGCTTTTACCTTATTAAAACTTCTCAGTAACCCTATGGGGTAAACATTATTAGCTTCATTCTATACATGAGGACAATGAGGCTTAACAGGATAAGAATCTTGCTCAAAAAATCACTGGCTCTAAAAATAAGTTTGTTGTTGTACTCAAGAGTCAGCAATTTTAATCAGCACATCATCTAGACTTCCTGGAAAAATGAGATTGTTTTTCAGTAGAAAATAAGAGACAAATTTCAGATGATGGCTTGCTTCCTTATGTAATAGTAAAGAAAAGACTAAAGCTTAAAAAAACACCATTTATCCATACCTACATTATTCAAAGCAGATAAAAGACAAGTACATAAATAATTAGCTGCATTTTTTTACCTCTGATAACTGAATGTAGAGTATCAGACATATGAGTGAATATTTGATTCGATCATCTATGTGATCTGAAGTAAGATTAAAACTTTGCCAAATTACTTTTATTCCATAGAGGAGAAAAACACAATTAAAAAGCATGTTTCAACCCATCTTTAGCACTGATTGGTGAAAAAATTAATTAGTACCATTTCTTTCTAATGTGTGTTTGTGTGTTTAAACTTATGACCAAGGATTACTGAAATACTCTCAAGTTTCTTTGTATTACAAAAGGACTCAAACCATGGCACATATGTTCCCTTATGGAGATCACAAATGTATGTGGTGTGTGCCTGACTGCAGGTAAATATAGTCCTTTAAACTTATATGATCTTCTTGCTAGAACCCACTGAAGGCGTGATTCTTCTTGCCCACGTTGCTGGCCATGCTGCTCCATTTCAGGCCTGGGGAGCTGAGCTACTTTCTGATCTCTCTAACAGTGGAGCCTTAGGTCATCCTCAAGCTGAGAATGCATTTACTTAATGGGGTCTTCGCTTTTTGGGTACCTGGCAGTCATAGCGCTGCCTGTTTCCAACTGCAACAAAAGAAAGCTCTAAAGAAGGAAATTCTCTTTGAAAAAGGCTCAGATTTCTAACATTTCTCTAAAAATCTCTTAAATGTAAGTATACAAAAGTCACTTAAATGGTGTTAACCGAGTGGTCCCTGTGTTTTCATTTCCAGCCAGGTGTTTTCTAGTTCTAAAGTTTTCATTTCTTTGCATGTTTGAGAATATGTATTTTTTGTTCTAGTTATTTTATCTTGAAGGCAGGTAGCATCTCTTTAAAAATTTTAAAGTCTTGTCTTAATAAATGAAAATTCAACAGTTCAAAGGCCTGAAGATAACTTTTGCTTCCTGTTCCAATAGCCACATCTTACACAATCCCAGCTGAACCACAGACAAGCCTATCGGTTTCCCGTTTCTGTGAACTGTCGGAACCTCTCAGTGAGAGTCTATCTCATTCACCTGTCACTTGCTGAGAGTATACCTTAGATTGACATGTTTCTTGGACCTGAGCTTATAACATTAAATGTGAATGAGAGTGTTTAGTAAAAAAACAAAGGGGCAAGTCTGAGGTATTTGTGCTCTCCATTAAACAGAACTCTCCTCCTTCCTGAGGCTTTAAACATAAAATTAATTTAAAAAATACTGTAGGGATAGTATGCCATGGTTTGCCAAATTATGCCATTATGACTATGTATTCTTTGGGTTGGTATACAATATTTCCATGGGGATATAAATATGAGAATTCAAGCAACTGTCTTGCAGGGTTAAGCTGTGTTTCCAACTGGTTCTGAAAATTTTCCTTGTGTGGGATAGTCCCTCCAGAGAAAATTTCATTAGGCCTAAATGACAGCATAGTGATTTTCCCTCTGTGTCCATGACTAACAAGTTCCTGAAGACAGAAGTAGACGTATGTGATGCCCAATTTAGTACCTAATAGTTGGGACTTAAAACAAAATTGTCTTGGGCAAGTGAGGTGATTAAGTATGAATCAAAAATTCTAGTGAAAGATTTCTAGATGCCTCTGCTTTCTATTTTGAGTATGTTTTTAGTCCCATAGTGACTTAGCAAAAATAAAATAATCATTTATTTTTTGTACTTTTATAAGCAGTAATTTTGACAAACTTGGTGACATTTCTGAAGGCTAGATGCATGTTGTAATTCAGGAAAAAGGCAGATTTAAACTACGTCTGAGATGAAATCAAAGTAACCAATTGGTAATAGTCATGTTTATTGCAGCAATATCTCCTCAGAGCTTAAGTGTGGTGGCATCCAAAAGTTTCAGACCATCTTGCTTCGCACATCGCACCCAGCTGTGCAGAAGGCAGGTGGGCTGAGAGAACACAGTAGTGGTCCTATCACTGGAATAGCCAATTCAAAGAGGTTGCATGGTTTAGCTATAGATAAACCTCAGCAAAAACATTTGGGGATCTTTGTGATCTATATTTATCCAATTAATATAAGTGAATTATTTATCCAGGAATAGGACAAACTCTTTAATATCCTCATGACATTGACATAGAAGCCCATGTATCTATCTCTTTGAGATTTTGCATGCCTTTTGTGTTTCACTGAATTAAGGAGATTTTTTTTTGTTATAGTCACAATTGATTTATTTCATACATGTACCACTGGGTTTGTTGTGAAGTTCCATTATTTGAAACAATATTTTATTTCAACTCTTGTCACTCTGTAGTTTATTAATATTTTGCTCAATTGATAAACTGTATATGTTAAAGCAATAAAAATTAAAGGATCGGTTATGCACTTGGTGTTTATCTTTGGTGGCCTGTGTCTTGGGTGGGGCACAAAAACAGAGGTTAATGAATCATTGAGTAGTCTAACCATGTGCCTCTGGGTCTCACCTGCATTCCCATTCCCACACTTCTTCAGCTATACTATGTTACAATTCAGAGAGGGTACTTTTAAAAACAACTGCATGCATAAGTAACGTGGGCCACATCTGATGGAATTAAATTCTTAGTTTAAATGAACACCTTTTTGGTCCAATATGGGCATTAGGCTTTTGACTTTAATAGTCATGGCTACATATTTGAAGATTTGTTCTTTGGCATAGAATTTTATGAAAATAACCAATAATGAAAATTAGTCATAATAATTATTTAAAATAATGACATATCTGAGGATGTCTGAACACAGACACAGTGAGCATGGAATACCCTGGCACCACCAATGTTTCTGCATCTGAGTACTGTTAAGTTCTGAACATCCAGCTTTGGCTTCCTCACCCCTACATTGTTGATAGTCCTGTTTTCAGTGCAAATTCCGTGGGGATAGCCTCTGGGTATTCTTCCAAGGTTTACACACTATTGTCTATTCTGAGACATCATTTTCTCCTTTCAAGGCTTTTGCTGCTTCAGAACAGTTATTGCTGAGTCTTAGCCTATTTCTTAAAATGTCGTCTATAAGTATAGTCTTTATCATGTAATTCCTATGAAACACCATGATTCCCCTCATTCAGTTCTGCCAGACACTGGCCTCATCTCTGTTAATGAAAACACCAGCATAGAGTTGTTTTTCTGTGCCAGTCCCTCCCAGGCCACAGGAGCCCACGTTTGCTCTGGTGTTCTCTCCACCTTGATCTGTTCAAAGTGCCAGTCTGAGGGTGGAAATAGAACTGAAAGCTTTCTTGGCAAGGAGAGTCTGTTCCTGATTGGAGCCTGAGCTGATGCCCTGACATTTCAGGGCAACACCATTACGCATTCCATCCAAAAGAAGGAACTCAGCCACCGAATGCCCACTACCTTTGAGGACAAAGCTGCTGTCCTTAGTTGACAAGTAACTCTGCTTCCTGTCCTGTCTGAATGCCCAGTTTCTGAGGAGGAGGAGTGGTTTCCTTGAGGTGTGGGCCCAGAGGAGTGAATTTTCTTGTGTCAAACCCGAGGGAGAGGGCAAGCAGTAAGGAGCGGGGTGGGTGTAGGTAGAGTGGATCATACCCAGGTTTATCCTGAATTGCCCTTTGTCCCGGAGGATCGTAGAGAGAACTCAGAGGTGTGGATCTGTTACTCTGAGCTCCATGGGGAGGTGGAAGAAATCTCTTCACTGCTGCAAACTTCCCTGGCTTCTGACCACTTTCTCCTCCTCTTGGTGGCACCAGAATGTTAGGTGTGCAGACAAAGTCTACCCATCACCTTTTGTAAGAGTATAAAAGACAATTTTCTGACAATTATTGAAGTGACCCTCAGGTCAAAATGCAAGGGACAAAAATGGGCTCTTCCTCCTCCTTAGTGGTACAGGCAGAGAACTAACAAAGATTTGTTGTTGTTCCTCTTCACTGGACTTCAGAGGAAGTCTCTGTGACAGTGCTAGAGTGTCACAGCTGGGTTCTGGAAGGTCTCCATGTGCCGTTAAATGCTCACTAATTTTTCTGCCCACTGAACTAGCTCATCATGTGGCCGTCACCCTGGGGCTTACTGCTCTGAGGGCTGAATCTGGAAGGCCCAAACAGTTCCCAGCGCCAGATAAATGTTTGCACTCTTTGTTCTTCTATTATTCTCTAAAACATGCACAGCAATGATTATAGTATTTTTACTTTTGTATCTCTAATCCTAGAACAGTGACTGGCATAGAAGTAGCTCAAATTATATTTTTGAAAATAATGAGCAAATTCATCAATGAGTTTATTTCAAATGAATGTGTATAGCACCCCACTACTCTGTTATGTGGGCCCTCTCTGAACTGCCTAACCAGAAATTCTGAGAGTATGGTAACTCTCACATTTATAGAGATAGTAACTAATGTCAGGAACACAACTTGAAAACTCCTTATTTTTTCTGCCATGTTTTCCAAACTATCACAGGCGCCTTAAATAAATGAAAGTCACTGATGAGGAAACACCAACAGGTGTTTTCACTCATTTGTTTATTCAACAGTCAAAAAAATTTCTTGAGAGACTGTTATCTGCAAAGGTGTTATGGGTGATATAAAGAAGTGTGAATATTTTGGAATCAAGAATTGAGCTTATGAAGCTAATTAATGTAAATAGTAGAGGAAGGGAAATTAAAATGCAGCTCATAACAATCACACCCCTGGTGCAAGAAAACAATGCATGTTTTAGGGGCACCTTTGTACAGATTCTAATAGGAGGGTGTGGTTTGGCAGACTGGCGAAAGGTAACATGCTCTGGGGAAAGACAAGAGCAAAGGCCCAAAACGGGAATGAGCGTGCCATGTGCAGGAGTTAGCTGGCTGGAGTGAAGTGCACTGAATGGTGATGAGAGGATGGAACTCAGAAAGACAAGGGTGGGTCAGATCCCAGAGGATTTCATTGTCCAGAGAAGGTGCTAAGGCTTTAATGTGTAAATAGGGAAAATACTGATGTCTTCTAGCAAGTAAGTTCTCTAGTTCAAGCAGAATTGTAAGATGACTCATTAGTGAAATGCAGGATGAATAGGGCATCCAGAGCTTGAGAAGCCCTTAGCAAAAATCAGTTGTAATTATTTTGCATGATATAAATAAATGTATAAAATTATAGGTTAAGTATTAAAAAGAACATTGTCAAAATAAATGAGCAAGCATCAAACAAAGTAACAGTAATGAGTGTTAGCCCTAAGCAATCAGTTGTATCGTGTCCAGCACACTTGATCACATTAAGAATAACCAACTGTTTAAAAAAATAATCATATATTCTCCCATGGTTGATGAATATTTGAATATAAATGATATTTATTTGTTTAGCATTGTGCTAAAGATGCTAGTTGCATTGTTGCTTTGACTCTTCACTGTCTGCAATGTAGATTCCATCTTCCTTCCACTTTACAGAGTAGGAAGTGAGAGCCATTTTAGGTAACTTCACCACGGGCACCATTCTAGTGAGTGGCAGGTGTGGGATTAAAGCCCATGAAGCCTGAATTTAGTCTCTACTCTCTTCATTGGAATAATTTTTATTTGTCACCATCTGTTCATATCTAAGCCTTTTCACCAAATACCTGAACATGTTCAATTTCCTCTGTGATACGATTATATATAACAAGCCCATGTCTATTAGTTTAAAAATAAACCAGTTTTCTTATTCTGTCCAACTTTGGTCATACTGACAATTTGAAGAGTCATCTTACAAGAGGCAGAGAAAGTAGATAGAGTCCCTTCTACCCCTAAGCCACTCAATTCTCCAATACCCAGAAGAATGAGCATAGCGTTTTCCCGACCCTTTATAAAAACAAGAGGCCCCTACAACTCTCAGTGCTTCTCCAAAGTTTCCTTTGTCGTACTCCTGACCACAAAGTAAAGCATTCAGAAAATAGGATACATGGGATTTGAACAGTAATCATGTCTTAGGTTCTACAACTTTGGATGTATTTTGCACGCTACAATTTAACATATCCATGTTTACTTTAATATAGTATAGATTATTTTAATATAAAGGCAATTTTGCATTTTCCTGTCAAATAGTTATGGTCAAGTGTGTGGCACGATGTTTATCTTGTCCCTCCACATACCCTCTAAGCTCTACTGAGATGGACGATTTGAGAAATGCAGAACCAGCCCATATGTGTGAGTCTCATTGACTGGGTGGCAAGATGGCACCCTGACCACAGCCATGAGCCCTGGCACCACCTTGCCTAGTGTGCTTGCTGGCTCAACCATTATTAGCACCAGTCTATGTGGGCAAGTTGCTAAACCTCTCATTATCTCAAAATTCTCATTTATAAAATAGATATGACATTCCAGAGTTTAACTAACAAGATAATGATGCGTTTTACAATCAATGCTTCACAGAATCAATGAATTGTGACATAACCCACCACACAGAATTGTTATGAGTTAAATATAGGTCACATATTTTGAATGATGGCAGGTACAAGGTAAATACAATATAAGATTTAACCATTACTAGTATGTATACAGATTATAAGTTTCAGATTAAAATACACAAAATAGACTTCTGAATGTCCCCTTATAAAAGGAACAGGCAGAAAGAAATACCTGGAGCAGGAGAGCATGAGCATGTCAGAGAAGGGCAGAGGGTAGCCAATTTTTATTAAATTCAGTCAACAGATATTGAAGACCTGTGGGTTGGATATTCTTCTAGGCACTAGGGATGCAACAGTGTTATCTTTCCTCCTAAATAACACGGAGACTAACAGAGCAAACAGGAGTTAATTAAAGAATGTGCCCAAAGTGCCGACTTGTGTGTCTGATAATTCCTACAAAGGTGAAGCACACAGGTGCCACGGGCCTAAAATTAGGGGCTTTGTCCTAATTAGAGAATTCCAAAACTGGCTGATCTGAGGAAGTGAGACTTAAGCTGAAATTGGGAGAATGAATAGGCATTTCCCTGGTGAAGTGAAATGGCCAGGGCGTTGTTAGCAGAGTGCAAAGCTCCTGGGCCGAGGAATGGGGGAGGTCAGCACATGCTCCACTCAGAAAACAGGCTGATGGGTTGGGGAGAGGAAGGCAGAGGAACAGCCAGGCATCAGTTGGCCATGGTGGGGAACACCATGAAAAAACAAGATAAATCCTGCTCGTGTGGCCCCAAGGCGAGCAGGGCAAAGGGCAGGCACCCTCTCTGTGTTCCTGAAGGAAGTCCCAGTACTGCTCGGAGCCCTTCTTCCAGCCCCAGGCTTCTCCTCCCTCATGCCAGCCTGACCATATTCTCCTCCTGGGAGGGACAAACAACACTAAGTTGCACTTTTCCAAGTGATAAAGTATATGGGCTTCTATTGCTGCCACTCATTCTGTGGAATATGAATATCTGGTTAGTACCTAGACTGGCCTTTATTGGGGAAGACCACACAGTGGTTAGAAGAGAGCCCTCTAATAGTAACAACCCAAGTTTTGAATATTTAACATTTCTGTGACTATGTTTTCTAATCTGTTAAATGGTCACATACCTTAAGATTCTTAAGGTAATTAAATAAGTTAATACACAGGCATACCTGTATATTGAGGATTTGGTTTTAGACCACCATAATAAAGCAAGTCACAGGAACTTTTTGGTTTCCAGTGATATAAAAGTTATGTGCCACTATACTGTAGTCTACTAAGTGTGTAACATTGTTTTATTTTCAAAAGCAAGATATTTACCTTAATTTTAAAAGTACTGTATTTCTAAAAAATAAAAGAAAAGAAAAGGCATCATCTGAGCCTTCAATGCATAAGAATCTTTTTTGCTGGCCCAGGGTCTTGCCTCAGTGTTGATGGCTGCTGACTGAGCGGGGCGGTGGTTGCTGAAGGCTGGGGTGGCTGTGACAATTTCCCAACACAAGACAACAATGAAGTGTCCGCATCAACTGACTCTTCCTTTTGTTGAACAATTTCTCTGTAGCATGTGATGCTGTTAGATAGCATTTTAACCACAGTAGCACTTCTTTCAAAATTGGAGTCAGTCTTCTCAAACCCTGCTGCTGCTTTATCAACCAAGTTCATGTAAATATTCTAAATCCTTTGCTGCTTCGCTGTGCACTTTTGTGTTGTGGAGTTATCTTCTTTATCTAAATTTTATGAGGCAACCTCTACTAGCTTCCAACTTTCCTTCTGCAGCTTCCTCACCTCCCTCAGCCTTTACTGAATCGAAGAAAGGACCTTGCTTGGGGTTAGGCGTTGGCTTAAGGGAATGTTGTGGCTGGTTTGATCTTCTATTCAGATCATTCTCCATATTAGTAATAAGATCATTTCACTTTCTAATCATTCCTGTGTTCGTTGGAGGAGTGCTTTTAATTTCCTTCAAGAATTTTTCCTTTGCATTTGCAACTTGGCTAACTGTTTGGCACCAGAGCCTTAGATTTCAGCCTATCTTGGCTTTTGACACACCTTTCTCATTAAGCATAATCATTTCTAACTTATAATGTAAAGTGAGGGACATGTGTTTTCCTTTCACTTGAACACATAGAGGACATGGTAGGGTTATTCATCGGTTGATTTTTATTATTCTTGTGCCTCAGGGAATCAGGATTTCTGAGGAGAGGGAGAGAGGTGAGAGATGGGGGAGCAGCCAGCTGGTGGAACACTCAGAACAAAAACAAAACATTGACAGGTCAAGTTTGCTGTCTGTTAAGGTCACTGTTTGTGGCACTCCAAAATAATTACCACAGTAACATCAAAGACCACTCATCGATATCACCATAAAAATATAATAATGGTGAAAAATTTGAAATGCTGTGAGGTTTACCAAAATGTTACACAGAGACACACAGGCTGCTGTAAAATTTGAACTGGTGCACTTGCCCCAACGCAGGTTGCAAAAAACATCAGTTTGTAAACTATGCAGTATCTGTGAAGGCAATAAAGGAAAGCACAATAAAATGAAGTATGCCATATTTAGAAGCATTTAGAATGCTTTCCATATCATAAGCCCTAAGAGCTAATATTTGTCATATTTAGGGCTCAGCCACAGGCACGATGGCCTCAATAAGGACATCTTCTTTTGCTTTATACTTGTAGATATTTTTGTTTTGGTTTGCTTTTGTAACACATATACTTTTCTAATTACTTGCATCAATGAAAAGAAATTATTTAATTAACCTATCTTAATTTAGGGACATTTATTGTCCATATGCCAAATATAAACCACTATGTTAAAAGCTCTTATGAATATAACTTCACTGACTCCTCACTCTTTAGAGTGGATATTATCATCATCTCCATTTTACAGTTGAGAAAACTGAGGGTCAGAGTTTAAATTGCCCAAGACAGATGGTGAGCAGCAGAAGAGTCAGGTTTTAAGCACAGACAAAGCATACTAAGCACTTTGAAAAGACACTACTGAATATCATCAGTGATTAAGAGCTTGTCTCTGAATTAGGCTAACTGGTTACCTCTTCAAATTACTAACTGAAGACGTCAAATTTATTTAATGTAAATAGAGATAATAACTGACTTATAGTGCTGTTGTAACAATTACTTATGCACATAAAATTAGTTTTACTTATAAAATATTGTATTTAGTGCGGCTGCTAGTCCATAGTAAATGCACAATGAGAAGCACTAAACATGATTGTCAAATACAAGTACACATTATAAAACACGTGTTATAATATATACGGGTGTGTTCGCCATAGCCTGTTTCATTCTCTTCTCCTTTGTTTAGATCTTTTCTTGCTTCGATAGAGTAGCAGTCCTATGGCCCTCAGCAGGGCTACTAAGGTTATCGTGATCAATGTGCTTTTGCACATAACCTACCACTGTGTAATTAAAACACCTGTAACATGGAGTTATTGGCGACCTTTGAGGAGCAACTGGTAGCCAAAATTGTGTTGTTGTTACTGCATCGTTGATATGCCACTCTTCTTTCTTGAATGCTCTCTTTTCACATTTGCATAAAATAAACACAATAGCTGGTAGCTTTGTTACAGTCCTTCTCAGCAGCAGCAGCAGCATTATTCCCACACCAACCATTTCTGAGTAGTTTACTCCACACCAGGCATAGTGATATAGGTTTTTTTTTTATATCTTATCCTATTCCTCACAAAAATACCGTAAAGCAATTCATCTTAGCCACACCAGATAGTGATAAAAGTGAGGCTAAGAGAGAGAACAACTTACTCCATATGATTTTGATTAGTGATGCCGTAGCAACAGTATTACAATGCATGTATTTTAACACATTCAAAAGAAAGTCTACATAAACTAGTACATATATTTCCAATAGTTTCTTAAAGGCAAGCCTGCGTTATTTACACTTTGTGAATATTACCTACAGTGTTGCATACTCAATTACCGCAGGTGGCAGCAGCATAGCTGAACTGCTCATGACTCACTGATTTACTGCTTACGTCGTCCATACTTGCTGGGCCTGGTTGGATGATCCCAGCTTCCCCACAACTTTAGAATACCTGCAGTGCGGGCATACATTTTAAGTGTTCACTAAATGTTAATTGAACAAATGAGTAAAATGATTATGTTATATTAAGTTCCAGCTGTACTGATGTAGCTGCAGAGTGTGTATAGAAATGACACTTTTAAATAACTGGTGTAATTGAGGATGAAATGGCCAATTCTAGAGTCATATTTTTCCCCCGTTTCATCAAGGCATAAGGACAAAACACAATTCAAATACCATTAGATCTTTTAGTTTTAGTCTCATAGTGTTCAGATGTGATGGAAGGTCTGATAAAAAGGGTGGAAAACAAAAAAGCCATGGAAATACCTCCCTTTATGAGAACATGCTTACGTTTAAGATATAACAGCACAGTGACCAGAAGTTTCCAGCTGGTTTTGTCCCGGGAAGATGATGACTCCTGAGGCCGCAGTGAGGGCCCCTCTCCCCCAGACACTTCCATTTCATGTTTCATCTTCCCAACCCCAAATCAACAGTTTTCTAGGAATCATGGGTCCATTATGACTTGGTAAAAACTGCTGACTATAAAGCAAAAGTTAATCTCCCTTTCCAGTTTTCAAAATAGATTATACAATTTTATTCTATTGAATACAAATTATGAGCAGCCATATTCTTGATCACAAACACTAAAGTGGTATTTCTTCCTCACTACGTTTGTGAGAGAGCCATAAGAAGGAGTATGGGTGCAAGTGCTTTAGAAATAGTAAAATGTAGTCACCCCTTAAATAAATTTACAACTTTCTCACAATAAATCTGAGAGTTTTGAAAGCCTGAATAAGGGAGCTTCACCATTTAGACTTCTTTTTTAGCCTCAGAACCCTGCTTTCAAATAATATCTTTCCTGACCTCAATATAAATAATAGATAAGTGTCAAGCTTATCTATTATTTCTAACCAGAGGCCTTCACCTTGGCTCTTCCATGCTCACTTTCCTCAGAGGCAAGAGGATGCACAAAAGTTGAGAAACCCCAGATATAGGCGATGGCCTGTAACCTGGCAGCTTTCTGCCTTCACTTATATTTCATTTTGCCTGAGATTTAAAACAATTCCCATTGGAATGCCTCAGGAGGTGAAACAATTCTCAGTCTTAGCTACTCACTAGCTTCTATTGTTATGTTCAAGGAGGATGGTAATATTTATTAATACATTTGAATTGGGGCCCCTTTGTAGGCTTTTTGTGACTCCTAATGCCGTTTAACTTGAATTGCCCTTAGAGTGGCTACTTTTGAATTTTCCTTCCAGAAAGGATTCAAAAGAAGGATGACAATGAGAATGGATGAAAATCTAGTTCTACTTGGAAAGAAATGGTGGTAAAGCAGAGGAAAGTCCAGGGACTTTACCTGAACGACTTGCTCACTAAGATTATCCAAGGAGTCGTCTGTCTTCAGCACTCTGGTTGAGGGAAACCAGAAACAGTTACAGGTACAATGTGACCCAGCCAGGTTCCAGAAAAGATGCTATCCCTTATCAATAGCACAACTTACATTTCAATTTTGTTTATGCTATTATTATTTCTTTATCAGTCGTTATCTCCTGATGATGAGATGATGGAAGAACATGGAAATCTTTGTACTCACTGTCCTTATTGCTTTTAATCCAAGGCTTTGTGGAGAATAGGTCGCTAGATAATGTTTGTTAAACACCTACTATACAGTAGATAGCATGATAGTGCCTTTATACATATATCTTATTTGATTTTTTATACTAATATTGTTACCTCCAATTTACTGAGATTCCTGGACTAACTTGACTAAAACCACAGAGTTAGTACTTACCAAGACAAGAATTTAAATTCTCTTCTCTTTAGCTTCACAGGTCATGCTTTCCTTGCCGCTCAACTGTGTGTATCTTCCTAGCTCTAACACAAAAACTTGCAAACCTAATTTTTTTCTTATTGTTTTTAATTGCAGTTGTCTCCATTTTGCCCCCATTTGTCCCCCCCCACCTTACCCACCTCCCACATTCGATCCTCTCCCCCTCGTTGTCTTTGTCCATGTGTCCTTCATACATGTTCCTTGATGACCCTTCCCCTTCTTTCCACCATTATCCCCCTCCTCTCACCCCTCTCTGGTCACGGTCAGTTTGTCCTTTGTTTCCATACTCTTCTTTTGGCATTTCTCAATGTCAGTCACTTTTCCAATTGATCTTTTTCCTATTCATATCAGTATTTCTTTTCTTTCTCTCTGTATGGGCATTTTCAAAAATTAATTTTGGCTAATCAGCATCAAAACCTATTTTAATATTTGGTGTTTCCACACTACTGGAGTTTGATGTGACAGGGGAAAAATGATTTTATTCTTATGAGAGAGATGCCAAACAAGCATTTGCCTAGATGCTCCTGAAGTTAGGCACAGGCAAGTATCTCTGACTGGCATTCAGTCACACACATGCTGGTCTTTGTCTCAGGAGTTAGCTGCAGCAAAACCAAGGGCTTAGGTAGTCACTTTCTGGTGCAGGTAATGAAATCAGAAGAATTTTCCACATCAAACCAGATTTGAAATGTGGGTTTGGCCTTTTCTCCTGGCTGCTTGTCTAGACTGGCTGGTCCAGCCCTCCCATTGACTTGAGCTGCCCAGCATATTTACCATAAGCTTATTTTAGGCTTGACTTGTCCTGAGTCAGCTTCTGTTTCTTAAAACTTCTAACTTGGAGAGATACAGTATTTTCATAGCCACAACAATCACTCAGTGGTAGTTATGTATCACAGCCCCTCCTAAAACACACACCACGCATGAAGAAGCACACATATGCACACTTTCACACAGCATGCTGAAAGTCACCAGACTGCTAAATGAGCACATTGATTTCACTGCCAAGACCCACTCAGCATTAAACACCTGCATGATAGGGCTATTTTAAAATTTTATCAGCTCAATATCAAAAGATTACTGTGGCTCCATTTTCTTCTTTTGTAAAGTCTACTGCTAACTTTTGAGTTCTTACCACTCCCATTTCTTTAACAAGCATCTCAACTAACTAATTTTTTAAGCTAGAGCATCATATGCCTGAAAACCTCTCTATTCTTGCACTCCTTTCCATAACTTTTGTGCTTTCGATAACTTTTCTCATGAGACAAGAGCATTCCAGGAAAATGAAGGAATGCAAAAACCGTGAGGTAGAAGCTTACTTGAATGGACGCCTATAGAGTTGAGGGGTGAGTGGCAAGAGTGGAAGGAGATGAGGTCTGGGCAATTAGACTGTACAGAGCTTGGTAGGACTCTGGCTTTTTTCACCCACTTTAGGGGGGAAAAATCCCTGAAAGATTTTGAGCCAAAGAGTGACCTCATCTGGTTTATGTTTAAAATCACCAGACTCTTGTGCTGAGAAAAAATTGAATAAAGAGGAGGACAAGAATCAGAAAGACAAGTTGGAAAATTATTTTAATAATCCATATTAGATATTCTGGTGTTTGAACCAGGTGAGAAAAAGGAAGAGCTGACAAGATTTGATGATAAATCCCTTGTAGACCGTGAGTGAACTACATAAGGCGAGGATCATTGCCAGTCTTCTGACCTGAGTTTCTGGAAGGTAACACTGCCAAGTACTGCTTTTGAAAAGACAATAGGGGAAAAACAATTCAGGATAGAAATCAGGAGTTCAGGTTAGGACTGTGTGCAGTTTGAATTAAGGTTTGGGCTAGAAGTATAATTTTAATATTCACCAGAATATAGGTAAAATTTAATGCCATGAAATAGAATAAGAATCCCAAAGAAGTGAATGTAGTTGAGAATGTCAGACCTTCAGTCATCCACCTTTGGATGAGCCGAAATAAGACACCAATGAGAATGATGACCAGTGAGATAAACAAAAAATAAGACATTGTGGTACCCTAAAAGAAAGTGTTCCAAACAGGGAGAAATGATCAAATGTGTTAGTTTTGCTGTCAGAATAAAGCATATGACTTTGAGGCATAGATGGGGCTATGGAATAAAGTAGAGATATTAATTAAATATGAATTGAGCACTTACTGAATATTAGGCTCTCTGTTATCACTATGGAAGATCTAGCCATGCAACACTTCTGGTTCCTGCTCTAAAAAGTCTCAAAATTGAGAACCAGAAGTTGACACCTTAAAAAAAAAAGGATGTATAGGCCATATGTGACAGAGACTAGCTGAAAGTGAGAAACAAAGCTGTCTCTCAGCCTAGAAAATAGATTGATTCAAGGAGGTGATATTAAAATATTGAATGATAGCTTATAGAATGAGTGGAATTTAGGTTAGTGGAAGTAGAAAGAATATGAGTTTACTCATAAGGATCAGTTTAAGCAAAGGCAGAGGGTTAAAACATACAACATATCCACAGAACAGGGCAAACGAGCTAAGTAAAGCATTTACCCTTCGTTCTTGATTCACTCTTGAGTCATTATTTTTATTACAAGCCACCTTTGAGTTAATGGCAATAAAACAGATGTAAATCAAGAAAAAAACTGAAATAGAAACAGTCGTTCAGGAAGTTAGCAATTGCCTAGCAAGTCAATGGACATGATGTCACTGTAACAAAAACAAAAAAAGATCTTAGCCACCACAGGAAATGGGTCTTTTACAATAGTGTTATGGGGATTTATCACGAAAGTTTTTCCATTTTCTCAAATATTTTTGACCTATGGTGTACTATGCTCTGGCTTCAAAAACCTCATCCTCTCAAGCAGTATTTAAATCAACCATAGCTGAAGCATAGAATCATCTATTGAAATGAGATTTCCCATGAAGCTTCACTAAGGAAATTATCTTCTTTAGAGATTGGCTTTGCAAGATAACTCAGAGAGGATTGCTGATTGCTGCCTCTGTTTTCCATTCTGTTCCTTTCTGGTTTCTCCCAGTCTGTTCTTATAAGGAAATTATACTTAATCTTCTCTTAAAGAAGATACCACTAAGAGTGATGGCCACATGAGGCCATCTAAAAAAAAGCATTTATTTGGCCATTAAATGTCATCATTGCTCTGTGCAACCTGCTGAGTGAGTTCTGAAGCAGGGAAAATTATGAGTTAAAAGCAGCACTTTGTTTATTCCTTTGGTGGTATGTTGGCACACCTCTCGGTTAAATGGTGTGGAAATGGTAATAAAATTCATTTTTATTAGGCAGTCTTTTAAGGTATCTAGTAATAACTTTTCCTGTTAAGAGAAAGCTACATACCCTAAGACAGAAAGTGTGAATTTGACAGACTTATTCTTGAGATCAAATATTCAAATAATGTGACCAGAGCTTTTATTATTTTATTTCTTGGTCATTGACTTGATCTGGGATATATGATAATCTTCTTTCCTGCTACTTCCAGGAATGTGACACTTAAAGTCAAACAGTTTGGGAAATGCAGGGACATCTAAAATGCATTTTTTTCTGTTAGTTTTCAATTTTCATAAAGGTCTCCTAAAGAAAGGATAAACAGAAACATCTAGGATGAATGAATAGTGTATTTCTGGTAGAAATTTTAACCAACTCATGGAGATGGTTTTAGCTAATAGAGACTATTAATGTTTTTTAAATGTAAAACTTTATATTATTACAAAATGATTCATTGACGTAATATCAGTATAAGATAATTCAAATCATATTGAAGTATTTACACTGAAATTTATAAGTTTCCTTTTAATCAAATGACCACTAACCTCCTCCCCCCACTCACATAGGCAACATCTTCCATTCCTTTTTAGAGGATGCCATTGAGAAATGTTTGTGTATGCCCTTTAGCACTTTTTCATAGTGCTAAACATATATTTGTATATGTTTCTATGTAATTTTAAGTCATTATCTAAGACATTTGAAGGTAGTTTAAAATGTTAGGTGTCACAAAGTTACAGCAGTATAAGGGCAGCCAGTCTGTGTTGGTACAAAGTGAACAAAAACAATATTAAGTCTCTCCTCACTTCACGTTTTGGTTACATAGGGTTGGAAGTAAGATTTAGAGTTTCCATTAGACTTTATTCTATTAAAAAAACATGAGTCATCCCTTCAAGGCTCTCAAAGTCTTATGGCACCAAGGACATATATAACTACAGCAGATTCAAGCTAACATTGACCTTTGATTGGCCAGGAAGAGTTCACTTTGTCTTCATTAGGGAGTGATAGCACATTAGCAGAGTAATATGTTTTGATTTCTTTTCTTCACTTCCATTATTATTAGATTTCTTTTTAATTGTTATTACACTTTTGTTGAGCTAACAGATTTTAATAAAGACTAACTGTCTCTGATTTATATCTTTTCAGTAGATAAACCATTAGATTACACTCAAAAGGTCAACAGGGACAGCAGTTATACACTCCTGCTCTTGAACAGTGTCTATTGCAAGAGATTAACAAAATTACAAATGTTATTTCTGGTTAGGGGAAAAATAATAATGTATAAACAAAGACATATACAATGTTTTCTGAGTTTGAATATTCTCAAAAGAAAAAAATAACATTCTAAAACTATTTTTTCTTATCGCATTGAGAAATGGGTTGGATATATTAATTGTACATTTATAATAATTGGCTTGTTTTAGTCATAGATCATTATTTCTAGACATCTTATGTAGGAAAATATGAGAAAAGCATGGGGGAAATGCTGGACAGGAAAGGTAAAAGTTATTGAATGTATTAATTCTGGAGAGAAGCAACTTGGAGGGTAAAGTAATAATGGTCTTCACTCAAGTGGAGACTACACACAGAAAGAGAGAAAGAGGAGAGAGAGAGAGAGAGAGAGAGAGACCAGTGGCTATTGGGAATGTGGTTTCCTCTCGTACAATCTCTGATGACCAGGATGGCACTTAAAGGAAGAGAAGTACTTATTTTATAATTAACTAAAAGTAAGGGATACATTTTGAAATCTTGCTGAGACCCACCATGAAAATTCTCAACTGTCAGCACTGATAACAGAGTAAAAGGAAGCACACCTTCACCCCTATGTGAAAAATTCTGGTAATAGACCATGGTTTTAAAATTCACCTGAAAAAGAAAAAGTTGTTAATTGTGAATTGTATAAGGACATGAAAAATTGGATGATTGTACCAGTCTAAGATCATTTTGTAATAAGAAAAGATTTTTTCTCAAAATGTTATCATGACAATAACTTGATACTTAATGTTATCTTAGACACCTGAAAATAGAGAATAGAGAATGGCTAAGTATGGGAAGAAATGGGTGAGGTGGGCTGAGTACTAATATCTGTTCAGAGTCTTCTCAGTGTCTGGTTCATTACTATGCATTTAAATAAGTTTCACCTGACACAGTTTGCCAGATGACCAGAGTCCCACCACCTGACTCTGACAGTGGAATTCTTGGCATCATATAGCTGAACTGCAAATAAAAGTCACCTTCCTCCAAGTTTACTGGGAGGATCAGTCAGGCTGGTTTACTGGGTGCTCCCTTGATACCAAAATGAAGGTACTATGTGCCAAGAATGGTTGTTGCTCATGGTTATTCCCATTTTATAGCTGAGAAAATGGAGATGTAGTAAGTGGACTACTGCGGATTCACTACACACATTTTCCAGATGGCTCAAAATAAACAGAACGACGTTGGAAGAAATTTCAAAACATTTTCCATGTTCTCATTTAGCAACTGAAGAATTATCTCACGACGGTTTGCCAGGTGTCACTGTTCCACCATTATAATCATATTTAGTATAGCGATAATAATAGCCAGTTAGGCCTTAGCTTGTGCAGTCAACAATGTAGGAATGGAAAGTTAAGAAATGCGCCATACTCCACTATCCCTCCCTTTGTCCAATCAAATGTTTCAAAATTGAAGTAGCTTTAACATGAAAAAAAAATTGTGAATAATTTGAGGCCACCAGTGCCAGCTCTAATCATTAGGTTTCTTTTTAGATGAACTGTTTTGTTAGTTAATGTTTTAATGAGACATTAACAGATGTATTTTCTGAAAATAATATGTTATCTATAATCAACTGCTTCCACTGAAAATATCACAAACTTTTACACTTTTGCCCTGATGGAACAGATGGCAAGCCAACCATCAACAACATTTTTTAAAGCACAGAAACACAAGCTGAAAAAAAAAAAGATGCTTGTTTTTTGTTAGATGTCTTAATTATATTTCCAAAGTAATTCTTTTGATGTTGAAAAGATAGTACAGTGAGATCCCTGGAACTCAACATGAGAAATAAGCACTATTTAGCAGAATTGAAGATGAACTCGCTAACCATTTGAAGAGTCTAATTCAACTAATTAGTGATTATTTGTAGCTATCTACTTTACTTTTCATCTAGTCAGTTTTAACTTTAAACTTTTCCTCCAGAGATTCCCAATGAGTTTATGCACCCTGACATTTGATAATCACTGTGCCTTCAACCTCCTAGATCAATAGCTTTCAATTTGAGTTTCTCAAAGACTTAAAGTTTAATGAAAGGTTCTCAGTACTATATCGGGAGACATGAGGGAGACCAAAAAGGAAGAGGATCTCTAGATTACCTGGGTTCAATGAGAACAGTCCACTAACTTTACATTTTATAAATTTTGATGAAATTCAAATATGGAAAATAAAAACTAAATGACTATATCCTGTTGAACTTTTTGTTGTTTTTAAAGTTTTTAACAACAAAAACTTCTTTTTCTTTGTTCTGAAAACAAAAACTTCTTTTTGTTTTCCCATGGAACATATGTAATATACAATGTCTTTCATTTTGATGAGTGGAAAAAGGAGCATTCAGTTTTTTGCCCATTTGAGAAAAAAGAGAAGGATCATATTCTCTTAGATCCGGTGTGGCATTCCCTTAGATCCTGAGGCAGAGACAATCTAAATCTAAGGAGTAAATTTTCCAAGACTTGGCTTTCAGCAATCATGTCCTAGAATTTATCCCCCAGAAAGATCACTATGAACAAGCATTGGAATTGTTTACACTATGATCTGTATTAAAAGGACCAGGGTAAAGGGATGTATTATGAATTGGGGTTTGTGGGCCGAAGAAATGCATTTTAAAAAATAAACCTTGTATAATAAGACACAATAGCCCTTAATGAATTGCTCAAATAAAAAAATAGAAGGAATTTAAAGAAGGGAAAGGCCAAAGAGGCCAAAAACTCTCTTAGTAAAAGAAAGTTTCACAGTTGGATTGTGAAAAAGAATGAATGCATGTTTACAGAGCACATTTGAAGAAAACCAGGTGGGGAGTCTGAAGTATGCCCTTTCCTTCTCATAGTGGAGATTCTATCTATACTATGGAGAGCTGCTGAGAAGGATACAATGGTTCCAGGAGTAATTAGTCCTTCCCAGAAAAGCAGGAGGCCATGAACCAGCCCCTAGAAATTGCCAAGTCCCTAAACCATGATGATGCTTATTTATCTTGCTTTAAATAGTTTTTAAAGTTTGTTCTGGTGTCCTATATTTGGTGGCTCTTGTCAAAGAAAAATTTTGCTAAGCAAGTTAAACAGGCAAGATAAAATGCATTCAAGACTTGCAATAATAGAGACAGATTAAACTGAACTTCTTTGAAACAAAAAGCGGGAGAGATTTTAAATGCTGCAGTGAGCTAGTGGAGAAGTACTAGACACTGTTACATAGGGAGGCTGGTCAATGTGATTAGGTCATCTGTTTTGGCTAACTGTTGAGGATCTAAGTTAGGCTCCTACTCCCCTATGGAGGATGGGAGATAGGGGCTCTATCTTCCTTGATGATTACATTTCAAAGGGATGTCTCCCAGATCCTTGACAAAGCCTCACATAGGTTGTAAAAGGGCTGTAAGTATATGTATACCTTGTAGGGACAGAGAAGGGATTTACAATTACATGTTTTCTTAAGTAAATCCAGGAAGAAAAAATAAATTAGGGACTTATAGTCAGAAAAAAAGCTGTCTAAAGTTTAGTCAAGCTGAGGGGAACATTAAGACCCTCTTGGTTACCCCCAAGACTAAAAATAGCCTGCAAAAGTGCTTCTCAGAGGTTAAAAATATGTGTTTAAATGTCTATCTTTCCAACTAGACTAACACTTTCACTCCTGGCAACTGCTGTCATATTAAATGGTGAACTGACCCACTGTACCTTGGCCAGTTATGAGCATCTTGACTGCTGTAAGTAATGGGGAGGAGGCGAAGAAAGTGACTTCACAGAGAGTAGCACAACATCAGCAAATGTGGGGATGACAAAAACCAAGAACACTGTCCTGACGCAACTATTTTTAACAGAACTGTGTTAAACCACAGAGGTTGCCTATAAGGAAGTTCAGCCAGGATGAGAAGTGACATCACTGGTCACTCAGTTCAAATTTTAGGAGTTTTTTTCTTCTCAAGTACAAGTGTGCAATTTGACTTCCACAAACTTCCAGGAAGGTATCATCTTAGGATACAAAAACGTGTTAGGGACATGCTTTGAAGATTTTTCTAGACTGCTTAAAGTGTAGAAAAATAAATATGTATAGTTCTTGGTAGTGCACTTAAGAGCAACTGCTCTTTATGGGATAAAGTACAATCCTGATAATTATAAATTCAAAAAGAGTCTGATTTACAAACTTTTTTCCCTAATGAAGATGTTTATTTACTTTTCTTTTTTGTTGTTGTTGTTATTGGTCAAGTATAGTTGTCTCCATTTTCACCCACCACAACCCCTGTACCGCCCTTCCCTGCCTTCCACCCTCAATCCTTCCCTCCTTTGGCTTTGTCCATGTGATCTTTATGCATGTTCCTTGACAGCCCTTCCCCTATTTTCCCTCATTATCACCTCCCACCTCCCCTCTGGTTACTGTCCATTTGTTTTTAATTTCAATGACTTTGTTTAGATTTTGCCTGCTTGTTTGTTTTGTGGATTAGGTTCAACTTATAGGTGAGATCATATGGTATTTGTCTTTCACTGCCTGCCCTATATCACTTAGCATAATGCTCTCCAGTTCCATCCATGCTGTTGTGAAAGCTAAGAGCTCCTTCTTTCTTTCTGCTGTGTAGTATTCCATTGTGTAAATGTACCAGAGTTTTTTGATTCACTTATTTACTGGTGGGCACTCCGGTTGCTTCCAGCACTTAGCTATTATAAATTGTGCTGCTATAACATTGGGGCACATAGGTTCTTTGGCATAGGGTATTTGGATTGTTGTTCCAGGATTCTTAGGGTATAATCCCAGCAATGGAATTGCTGGGTCCAAAAGCAGTTCCATTTTTAGTTTTCTGAGGAAAGTCTACTGTTTTCCACAGAGGCTGCACCAGTCTGCATTCCCACCAGCGGTGCACTAGGGTTCCCTTTTCTCCACAACCTCACCAGCACTTGTTGATTTACTTATGATAGTCATTCTCAGCATTGTGATTTTAATTTGCATCTCTCCGATGGCTAGTGATGCTGAGCATCTCTTCATGTCTCTGGACCCTCTGTATGTCCTCCTTGGAGAAGTGTCTGTTCAGGTCCTTTGCCCACTTTTTAATTGGGTTGTTTGTCTCACTGGAGTGGAGTCATGTGAGTTCTTTATATATTTTGGAGATCAAACCCATGTCTGAGGTATCACTTGCAAATATATTTTCCCATACAGTTGGTTCCCTTTTCATTTTACTGCTGTTTTCTTTAGCCATGCAGAAGCTTTTTATTTTGATGAAGTCCCATCTGTTTATTCTTTCCTTTATGTCCCTTGCTCTAGGAGACATATTGGTGAAAATATAGCTGCATATAATATCTGAGATTTTCCTGCCTATGTTCTTCTCTAGGATTTTTATGGTATCATGACTCATATTTAAGTCTTTTATCCACCTTGAGTTTATTTTTATGTATGGTGTAAGTTGGTGGTCAAGTTTCATTTTTTTGCGTGTAGCTGTGAAGATCTCCCAACACCATTTGTTGAAGAAGCTATTTTTACTCCATTTTATACTTCTACCCCTTTTGTCAAATATTAATTGACCATAGCTGATTCACAAACTTGACAGAGTGGACAATGGAATGGGTGTGGGGTAGGGGTCAGTAGTGAGTGGGTTTGGGGTGGAAGAGTACATGGTCAAGTGGGTGGAAGATATAGCCTTTTACACATAATTTGGACAAAGAGTTCTTGAATATATATGTTGTAAGACATTCTGTTTCAAAAATTTTTAACATGTTAAATAATTAAGATATTTAAGACCTGAACAAAATAAATTATTTAATTTGGTTATAGTTGAACTTTAATTTTCTAATTACTGAATCTGCTCCAAGTGGATTTTTATATTGGAATTGAGGTCATTAAATTTGGTGATAAAAATTTTCAAATTAACAACAAAAAGTAGATTCTACTTTCCAAAAACTTAGCTTTTCCTCGACGTCGTCGCCTCCTCCTTCTCCTCCTCTTCCTCCTCCTCCTTCCCCTCCTCCTCCTTCCCCTCCTCCTCCTTCCCCTCCTCCTCCTTCCCCTCCTCCTCCTTCCCCTTCTTCTTCTTCTTCTTCCTCCCCTTCTTCTTCTTCTTCTTCTTCTTCTTCTTCTTCTTCTTTTCTTCTTCTTCTTCTTCTTCTTCTTCTTCTTCTTCTTCTTCTTCTTCTTCTTCTTCTTCCTCCTCCTCCTCCTCCTTCTTCCATTCTTATTCTTCTTTTGAATCTTAAACGGAATTATTGAGTACCCTGTTCAATAATACATTTAGCTGAATTCAGTGCAAAAAAATAGAATTGATTTGTCTATAAGTCCCAGCACAGTCCATTTTCCAGATTAAATCCAGTTTCTCCACAATGAGATAGCCTAAAGCATCTCAGGTATTCCAAGGACACATTGGTCCATACCAGTGTCCATCAGAGCTGTGAGTCATCTTGTGCAGAAACTCATTGATCAAACCCTTATATCTTAAGGTCCAGAAAATGTAAGAAAGTGTAAGATCACATGACTTCATGAGTTTTATTCCATATTAATGTTTACCATACATAAATATTTACCTATGTATTTTTAAAGATGTGTAGGTCATCTTTTACTGTAAATGTACAACTATGGCCATTGTATAAGAATACTTTTGCTATCCTGCTCTGATACTTAAAGTAATCTATATGGACCTAGATGGTGTAATAGCAATATGATTTTCCAGGTTTGAAGTTCTGGTATATTCAGAGGGAGCATCAAAAATGTATAAATGTACTTCATAAATATATAAGTAATCATGCAATTGAGATGACTTAGGGAACATAAGAATGAGTAAGCTTTTACATTCACCAGAGACAGTTGGTGAATACATTTTCAAAGGTGTTATTCTACCTCAAAATTGAGCTTTGGGGTAAAGAGTAGTGCTTCTCCTTAAGATGAGTAGGGCAACTTTCAATTAAAATTCATCAAAAGCCCATAATAGAGTCTATTGACAAATTCAAAGAAGATTAGAATGAACATCTATTAAAACTACTTTTGAGGACATAACATTTAAAATAAATAAAATATTATTTTCTCTTATTTTTATGATAAACCTCTCACTAAAGACAGATATTTCTGATTGTCCTGACTGAAAGAGCAGAAATTGAGTTAAATTAGACATAGTAGCAGCAGTAAGATGGCAAAATAAAAAGTTCCTATCCTCACGACCCCTCAGAAACATTAATTTAATAATGCTATAAGAACCCAAACACATTAATGAAAACTTTAGAACTGAGTTAAGAAGTTGCAGTGTCTGACCTTGGCTGCACAGCTCAGTTGCTAAGAGCGCCGTCCCAATATACCAAGGTTGAGGGTTGTTTCCCTGGTCAAGGCACATACAAAAATCAACCAATGAATGCATAAATAAGTGGAACAACAAACATGTTTCTCTCTCTCTCTCTCCCTCTCTCTCTCTCTCTCTCCTTTCCACTCACTCTAAAAATCAATGAAAAAGTTGCAATACCCCCAATGAGAACAAAACTGAGAATGCCAACAATATAATGGTTAAGAAGTATAGTTTCATTTTACCTGTGGCAACCCCTCCCCTCAGCCAACCTAGCTCAGCACCAAAAGAAATCTCCCCAGTCTGCAATTTCCTCCTGGGGGGTAGAGAGATTGAAGTGTGCATTGAATCTCACGGCACTGTCATAGAGACCTGTCACTGTCTCATCTCACCCAGAATGCTGAGAGAACTGGCAAAACTCTAACACTCAAAACAGCTAAGAGCAAAGCAAGGGAGCAGGCATATTTCAGCAGCTGACTTGGCTCTGCAAAATTGGGAGAATGTTTATATATAACCTTGAGAATTCTCCTTCATGACAGAGAGAGAGAAGTAAAACTTCAATTCAATGTCCCAGAATTTCAGTGCCCTCTCTTAAGGAAAAGGGGAGGGTGGCTCTCGGCAGCAGTATGGTGCTGTGATATTGAGAGAAGGCACTCAACCCTCAGACTTGTCCATCAGGAATGAGGGAGAAGAGTTGAGTGTGTACTCAATGTCCCTCCCTGCCTTTCAGGGCACTGTCATAGGGAAAAGGGAATGATGGTTTATGTGGCCAATACGACTCTGAGGTTGGGAAAGTCACACAACCTTAAGACTTCTCTCCCAGGAGGAAAGGAGAGAAGAGAAACATGCACATATATCAAAAAGTTTCGGTGAACTACCAGAATCTCTAGCAGGGCTAATTGGTAAAGGTTTTTCCTTATTGAAGCTGGTCTATAAAGACTCAGAGAGGTGACTGTTTCTTCAGCATACAGGCATCAGCAAAAAGCATCAAGAAACAAAAAAATTGGGAAATATGGCAACCAAGGGAAAAAAATAAATCTCCAGTAAATGACACTAAAAGTGGAGATCTATGAATTGCCTGACAAAGAATTCATAATAATCACTTTAAGATTAGTGAGTTTCAAGAGAATACAGACAATTAAATAAAATAACAAAGACAATTATAGTCAAGTTGAATTTATCCCTGAGATTCAAAGATGGTTTCGTACATACGAATCAATTAATGCAATACACCAAATTAACAGAATAAAGAATAAGAATCTCATGCAGTCAAAGCATTTGACAAAATTTGATAAAATTAAGTACATTTTTATGACAGAACTTTCAAAATGCTAGGTTTAGAAGGAACATATCTTAACATAATATAGGCCATATATAACAAGCCCATGTTTAATACCATACTTAACAGTGAAACACTGAAATCTTTCTCTGTAAGATCAGAAACAAGACAGGGATGTCTACTTTCTCCCACTTTTCTTCCACATAGTATTGGAAGTCTTACTTAGCCAGAGCAATAAGGTCAAATAAATAAATAAATTAAATAAATAAATCTAGTGTGGAAAAGTCAAATTTATCTGTTTGCAGATGAAGTGATCTTATATAAATAGAAAACTCTAGAGACTCCACAAAAACAATTAGATATAATCTGTGGTATTACAGTGATGGTACAATGATAAGAGTACAACCTTATGATGAGTAGTAAACAGGCCATAGAGAACTAATTAACAATGTAATAAATATAGACAATATTATGTTATAATTATGTAATGTGGTAAATACCCTATATCAGCAATCATACTATAATATAGAAATGTATTAAAATAATAGGCTGTATACTGTCAACTTATACAATGTTATACATCAAATTTATTCAATAAAAATAGTAAAAATTATTAATTCTTTTAAATTAAAATGAGCAAAGGACTTGAGTGCACATTTATCCAAAGGAGACATGAAAATAGCCAAGAGGTATATTAAAAATGTTCAACATAACAAATTATCAGAGAAATATAAATCAAAAGCACATGATGTACATCTTACATCTGTGAGGATGGCTTATTATTTTTAAAAAATGTGTTAGCAAGGATGTGGAGAAATTGGACTCTTGTACATTGTCAACGAGATTATAAAATGATGCAGCCATTATGGAAAACATGGAGTTTCCTCAAGAAATTGAGGATAGAACTACCATATGATCTAGCAATCATTTCAGGGTGTAGGTACACAGTCATTGAAATCAGGATCTCAAAGAGATATCTGTGCAAGAGCCAAGATATGAAAACAACCTAAATGTCTACTCAGTTCAATGGATTAAGATGGTATCTAGACAAATGGAGAGTTGTTTGACCTTTAAAAGCAAGGAAATTCTTCTATATATTACAACGAGGGTGAACCTGGAGGACGCTGTACTAAGCAAAATAAGTCAATTACAGAAGGACAAATACTTCACGATCCCACTGATAAGAAGTCTCTCAGATGGTCGAACTCATAGAATCAGCGAGGATGGTGGTGATCCTCACGGGCTGGGGAAACACGGGAGTTGTTCGAAAGGCATCAAGTCTCACGAATGCAGCCTGAATATGCAGTATTGAATGCATTGCAGTGGAAAATGGCATATTTTGCATCTATGAAAAATTGGACATGTTAACGAAAATAAAAATGCCATCAAAACAAAGTGAATGAATTTTCCTAGCTACTGTATAGGTCTTCTAAATGGTGTTTTCTTTGCTGTACGATGATAGCTCCGCATGACTAATGGTTTTGTTTTGTTTTTTTTTTTTTTTGGTCAGGGGTCTTCTTTGTCCTGGGAACTTGTCTGTTTGCATCTCTTCTCATCATTATTTTTGTCTTTGCAGAGAGAGCATACATGATCTTTTGAGACAGAAAAGCAGGGGAAAGTCAGGACACTGCAGGTTTTGCTTGGTTTCACCATATAGGGTGCTTGGTTTCACCATATACGGTGCTTGGTTTCACCATATAGGGTGCTTGGTTTCGCCATATAGGTGGCGTCTTTCACAAATTTGCTTCTGAGCTTTCTCAGTGAAAAGAAACTGATTTTCATAGGACACGGTGGGCTGCATTGAAAGGAGTATCCCACAAAACTATGTTTCTGACCATAACCCTCTTCGTCCCACTCTACTGAATTGGGTGGTATTTTCTTTCCTATTGTTTTCTATTTTACCCCTTAAGTGGAAGAGGCTTTTTATCCTGTTCTGATCACAAATAGAAAAACTCTATTAATACAACTACTACAATTACAGCTACTATAGCTGCTACTACACACACACAGGGGTACCTTAGATAAACCTGAAGGTTTTCTAAGTCACAGACACCAATTACAATATTATGTTATAAAATTCTAAGTGTATTGGAATGACCACAGAACCATATAACCTTTACAAAAAATAGAATTAGCATATTTATTTTAAAAATATCCACCAGGATAATACAACATTCAGAAAGGATTGGCTTTTTTTAGGTAGAACTCTGATTGACATAAAAAAAACAGTATTCTGCCCTGGCTGGCATAGCTCAGTGAATTGAGCTCGGGCTGTGAACCAAAGCATCACAGGTTCGATTCCCAGTCAGGGCACATGCCTGGGTTGCAGGCCACGGCCCCCAGCAACCGCACATTTATGTTTCTCTCTCTCTCCCTTTCTCCCTCCCTTCCCTCTCTAAAAATAAATAAATAAAATCTTTTAAAAATCTTAAATAAAAACAAACAAACTGTATTCCTGGTTTCTCATGTGTAGCAGCATAGAATTTTTACAATAATTAGTCATAATAATGACAATAGCACTTTTATGTCCATGTCACTGTGCTAAGCAGTTTTTTTATTGAATTTATTGGGGTGACATTAGTTAATAAAGTTATATATGTTTTAGGGTACAATTGTATAATGCATCATCCATTTATTGTATTGTGTGTTCACCACCCCAAGTCAAGTTTCCTTTCATTTACCCTCCCTTTACCCTCTTCCCTGCCTCTCCACCCATCTTTCCCCCTGGTAATCACCATACTCCTGTTGTTTTTGTGTTTGTTTGAATTTTTGCTTTAATCCCTTGACCTTTTTCATCCAGCTCCTCACTCCTCTGACAGTTGTCAGTCTGTTCTCAGTACCTATGAGTCTCTTTCTATTTTGTTAGTTTATTGTGTTCATTAGATTCTGCATATGAGTGAAATCATATGGCTATTTATCTTTCTCTGACTGACTTTCTCTGACTGAAGCAGTTTTGTATAAATAGAGTCATTTAATAATAACAATCACAATAGAAGTGTTTACTGCTTTTAATCTTCAGTGTGTAAATAAAAATTTTAAACTTAACCAGAGTAATAATCCTAACTAATAAAGGTTAAAGCAGAGACCACAGAGGCAACAAGCCTCAGTAGCAATAGGACATAGTAAATATTCAGGATTATAATTTTTAAAGACCTTCCTCCAAGGTGAACTCCAAATGTTTTAAGCTGAGCTCCAGCTTTTTCCAAATTTAATCAGCCAATCTTCTGTTAAATGCCCAGAACTGAGCATAATTCCTCAGGGTGAGGAGGCTGGCCAGATGCCTAGGTTTTTGGGTTTCCCCCCCTATAATGGACATAAAGTCGTTACTGGGGTGTAGTGATAAAAAAAATGATTGCTGGATTTTCTTCAATCTACCCTCAACGCCACTGCTGCCTTCTTGCTCCATATCGCTGGGTCTGTTAGACAAAAGTGATCTAATATTCATGCAGTAGGCTAGACTGTTACATAATTTAGGTTTCTCATAAATCATGTAAATTATCTGTGACTCTCTAGAACAATCCCAATGATAAAGATATATCTTTAGCTAGCATACGGGATAATTAGGAATAACACTTGGGTTAACTTAGGTTTCTCACAGATCTTTCTATGACTTTGACTTCTCACAGATCAGTCTGTACCTGGGCTGCTGCACTGCCATCCTGCTTTGCAATGCTGTAAATCCCCTTTGAAGATGCTAAGACATCTCTTCCAGATGGAGCCTGAATAATAGTTTGCAAGCATTCCTAATACAACTTTAGTGCCCCTTGGTATCCTTGTTCATCAGTTAGTTGGGGTTCTACTTCTGTCAAAAACTATAAAAAAGAAAATAGTAGACAGTTAAATTCTCCTCTCTTTTCTCATCCACTAATGCTTAAGGAGATAATAAAATGGATATTTATTCTCAATGGAAGCTCAATTGAAATGTTATGATGTTTTTGGTGACTTCTCAAAGGTAATGAATAATGAGTGCCACCTGTTTACGATTTGCCATCAGGGAGATGGCACTGCATAGGTGTATTGTACCTAAAACATGCTATCCATTATTTGGTGATGGGTTGTTCTGTAGGAGAGCAGCTGATACCTAATTGTTTCATCTGTCTTCACAGGTAATGCAGAGCAGCCCAGTCTGTGTGGTCCAGGGGTTAGGGCAAATGGAAGACCTACAAGAAAGGATTGGTTGCACTGCCGGTCGGCCTACTGTATTAAGGAAGGAAGTCTTTGTTTGACTCCTGCTCTCTTTCCCTTTCCCAAAGAAATTTTGATTATATTATTTGTATATTTCCTTTGTTCTTCAGTTTATTTCCCCTCCATCCCTGAGTTGGGGCATGACAGAGGAGGTGAGCCTAGCATTAACTGGTACTTTCATAATGGTTTCCTGAGAGTCGTTCTTCATCTCTCTGCATCTACTCCATCAGTGCTTTGTTTACTAATAGACATTTTCCCTGTGGAGTTTAGCATTTTGATACACAAAACAACAATATAACACAAACACAGGAACAATGATAACAAAATTTCCTCAAAGTAAACTGGGTTTCACAATCTTAGTCTCTAAAATGAGCAATCGGAGCTTACTTTTAAAATGTAATGCTAAGTATTGATTTTTTCCCTTTGTTTCCTTCTGTGATAACAATGATCTCTGATCCTTTGATGATTGAGGGAGAAATGCAGTAGGAAAGGGTAGCAGACAAGAAAGTTTAAAAAGTGGCTTATGCAATATACTTAAACATTTTAATATACTATTAATGAATACCCAGATAAAATTTTCCTTTTTCTAAACATTACCCTACATCTACCATTGATTTAAACAACATTGTAATATATTATACTACAGTAGTCTCCAAAATTTCTTTGCATTTCTGGTTCAGTGTTTTGTTTTTTCTGTAGTTTCTTTTTATCCAATTATATTTCTTATATTCCAACCTAAGGATAAATATCTAGAAGACTAGAGCCAGAGTTTGCATAGGGTCTTCCATAAAACACACATTCTGCTTACTGGTTTTTAAAAACTATTTATCAACTTCTTGCTAAAATTGAGAGACAATAGCATTTTAGATGATGTCTGCTATGCCAAATAATTAAAAAAAAAAACATTTATTAGGTATAAACTATGTGCCAGAATGTGGCACTGGGATACCAGGCCTGGAATTTACATCTTGAACTTTATACTCTGATATAAGGTATTTCATTTGTGGCTGCTTTATAAGTTTGGAAGTTATATTACACTCATGCACTTACATATATAGTGAGCTAGAACAAAAATACTGAAAGAAATGGTCAAATGTTGCCATTTATTTCAAAGTGTAGAAGGGCTTTTGCTATTCTGGGTCAAGTGCTAATTGGACACAACTCCTACAGTTGGGCCAAAGCAATGCCATGATGAATTAGGTCCATACACAAAGTTCTTTATTCCCCAATTCTATACTAAAGCTATAACATCTAGGCACTTCAGGGCTCAAAATTCCTAATGTGATATGAGTCCAGTTTCTCTGCAAATATTGCCAAGATCTGAATTTAAGCCTCGAAATTTCAGCCAGCAATCTATATCTAAACACCAGAGAATAAATTCAGAATCAGGAAACATTAAACATTATAAATAATAAATGGATTTTTGCCAATGTAAACCAATGGTGATCACCTCCATTAACCCCCTAAAAATTTAACCTATGCAATTATGTTTAACTTGGCGCTGTAGCCACAGAATAAACTTAGTGAAAAGCCAAATGATTATGTGTGGGTTGTAACTATAAATGGTACTACTTCTTTGTAAGACTTGAGAACTTTTACTTCAGTTTATTTTAAAATTAGAATTTATTTGTCATGGCATAATGAGTTTAGAAGATTTTATAATAAGTTATTTTTCTCACACATATGAAAAGATGGGATTTCAGTCTTCTATAGGGATGACTTATTTCTACAACTTTCTGGCTACATAAACCCAGATAAATCAGCTGCTTTATCTATGTCTTCATTTGTTTTAGAAAAACAAGGATTTATTAATTAGTTCTACCTTACTGTCTCAGATACAAGGATAATTTAAGATCACATGAAATATCATTATAAATTAAAATCTTAAAAAATAGAAAATAGCAGTATAATGTAGAGTACAATTTGGCATGAACATGTGTTAAATAATATCAAGGCGAATATGTGCAAAAGTTAATGTAATGAAGCTTCTGGTTTCAGCTCCAAAATGTAAAGGACTTGGAATTCATACTCCCATTCTTAAAACTTGATGTCTTAAATATAAGTTATGATACCATAAGAGTCTTAGAGGAAAACATATGCAGTAAAATACCATATATCTCACATAGCAATATTTTGATGATATATCTTTTAAGGCAAGGGAAATAAAGGAAAAAAATAAACAAATGAGACTACATCAAATTAAAAAGCTTCTGTACAGCTAAAGAAACCTTCATCAAAATGGAAATAGAACCAATGAATATGGGGGAAAATATTTGCCAATGATACATAAGACAAGGGTTTAATCTCCAAAATAAATAAAGAACTCACCTGACTCAACAACAGGAAGACCAACAATCCAATTAAAAAATGGGCAGAGGACCTGAATAAACAGTTCTCCAAGGAAGACATACAGAGAACCCATGGACATATGAAAAAATACTTAGCATCACTAGCCATCAGAGAGATGCAAATTAAACCCACCATGAGATATCACTTCACACCAGTGGCATGAAGATTATTAATCAATAAACAAACAAGTGCTGGCAAAGCTGTGTCAAAAAGGGAACCCTAGTGCACTGTTGGTAGGAATGCAGATTGGTACAGTCACTGTGAAAAACAGTATGGAATTTCCTCAAAAAATTAAAAATTATTATTTTTTTAATTTTTAGGAAATATACCCTAAGAATCCCAAATTATCAGTTCAAAAGAACTTACGCACCCTGGTGTTTGCTGCACCACTTTTTACAATAGCCAAGTGTTGGACACAGCCTAAATGTCCATCAGTAGATGAATGGATTAAAAAACTGTGGTACATTTACACAACGGAATACTACTCAGCAGAAAGAAAGAAGAAGGAATGCCTAACCTTTGTGACAGGATGGATGGAACTGGAGACTATTATGCTAA
This sequence comes from Tonatia bakeri, assembly GCA_004024845.1. Classification (NCBI taxonomy): domain Eukaryota; kingdom Metazoa; phylum Chordata; class Mammalia; order Chiroptera; family Phyllostomidae; genus Tonatia; species Tonatia bakeri. Next base: position 47,243 of record PVIA01001716.1, on the reverse strand, counting down.
GTGAAATAAGCTATTCCGTGAAAGACAAATACCATATTATAAGAGGAATCTAATGAATAAATAAACTAACAAGCAAAACAGGACCAAACACATGCAAACAGGGAACAGACTGACAGCTGCCAGAGAAAGGGAGGAGAGCAGGTGTGGGAGAAAGGGGTGAAGGGAGTAGTCAAAGAACATGTATGAATGACCCATGGACATGGACAAAGGTGTGGGGACTGACTGCAGGAGCAGGGGCGGGTGGGATGGAGGAGGCCAAAGCAGGAAAAAATGGAACAACTGTAATAGAATAAGCAAGAATAAAAAAAGACATTTATCTTAAAGACACTGTTATGAAGACAGCATTTTTTGGCAAAAAAGATAGACAAGTTAATCAATGAAACAGAATAGAGAAGCCCAAATAGACTCAGAGGTATAGTCAACTAATTATTAATAATGACACAACTGTAATTCAATAGAAAAAAGATCTTTTCAACAACTGGACTTTCCCATATACAAAACAATGAACCTGAACAGTGGTCTCATACTTTACCCAAAACTTGACTCAAAAATGGGTCAGAGACCCAAAGGTAAAATTCAAAACTATTAAAGTTTTAGAAGAAAACATAGGAGAAAATATGTATGTACTGGGATTCAAAATGAGCTACTAGTACAAAACTTAAAGCATAATTTATGAACATAAACTTATGCTTAAACTTAAGCATAAACTTAAAATGGTAAGTTTAAACTTAAATTTTAAACTTATTTTCATATAAAAACTGTTTACTTTAAAAGAAATATGAAGATAATGAATATACAAGCTGCAAACTGAAAGGAGTGTCTGTAAAACACATATTTGAATATTTGTATCCAGAATATAAAAAGAGCTCTTAACATTAAACGATAAGAAAACAAAAAGCCTCAGTAAATACATGTGCAGAAGCTCTGAACAGACACCGAACCCTTAAGATATATAGATGGGTAAATGATCAAATGAAAGATAGGCAACAGTTCTCACTATGGATACATACATTAAAACAACGACGAATTTAACTGCCAATCTATTAGAACCTTAAAATCCAAAAGTTTGACAATACATAGAGCTACCAGAATTCTTATCAATTACTAGTGGAAATGAAAGACATATTGGCAGTTTCTTACAAAGATAAGCAGTCTCATTATATAATTAATCATTTTTACTCCTAGGTATTCATCTGAATAGAAAACTTATGTCCACACAAAAACCATGGAAGCAACAATCATCATTTTTTTTTACATTGCACATTACTCCTTTGTTATACTGATCTGGGAAAACAATTTAGCAGTTATGCTCAAATTGAGTGCTGGGCCCACGTGGCAGGGCCAAGCAGCTGGAACATGATTCAGAAATCAGACACAGTGATACACTTGGACGTGATCAAGAGACATTGCACTGCTATAAAACAATAAGGCAAAGGAGGATTCTAAAGCACATAGCAGGGTGAACTCCTACACCTTACAAGTTGAGGAGTTTATTTTATCTTGGTGGGATGAATGGCTTGTTTTGTGATGATCATGGGTGGGAATACTTCAACCACCACTAGAAACTCCAGAAAAGTTTTTGTTTTGTTATAGACATATATAAGGTAAATACAACATGTAAACATTTGAGATTGATCCCATTCTTCTGGAGTCAGCTTCTCTAGGTTCAGAGGGAAGATGCTTGTTTGAATCGCCATGCCATGCATTCGTCTTCCACCCTACTGGCTAGAGTTCCCAGCCAGTCACCTGACTGCAGAATAACATAGGACTGGCTTCTGGGAACACAGATAGGTTCTCTTGCCTCTCCTCATTGGTCACACCTTAGCAAGCCTCTTCCCTGTGTCCCTACTCAAGCAAGTACTTAGGAATAAAGCAGTAGCAAAAACCTGAGTTACTACATCTCAGCTCTCTTTGATAAGAGTCTTCACCTTCTTGGATAAAAGTATTTGCTTGGCTTGGATTGAGAGCCCCCACCCCAGAGGTGCCATTCTAAAGAGAATGCATGATGGAGTGGGTGCAAGAGACAAAATGGCTAAAAGAAAATTGAGAGCCACTGGTCTCTCTCTGCAGCTACAACCTAAGAGGACTACAGATGTGGTCAGTGTGGCACATGTAGAGGAGAGATACAGAAGAATGAGATGGACAGGGAGGGTGTCCTTGGTAAACTAGGCTCCCTGGTTGCCTTCACTTCTTGACCTTGCCCTGGGCAACCACACCCTCCATGGCTTTATGCAGGTCTCTTCATCCACCAGGAAGTGCATGGGCTTGATGGGCTTTAAGTTTCTGGCAATTCATAGTCGATGGGAATACCACTTGGCAGGTTTAGGTTCAGCTCTGAAAGAGCCTCTTCAGAGAGACCCTCCAGTGCTTGATGACGCACACAAGGCTGTGCTCTGGGCTGCAATCTGTACCTGTTTCCTCTCCTCATTCTGTGGAACTATTTCCCCATTCCAAAAGGGCAGAGCTCTGGCAATAGTATCCTTCAGATTCTCATAGGAAGATCTTCAGTGATGTCTGCATACCTGTAATCCTTAGTAATGTTGCTGTAGAAGGATGGTTGGGTGCCAGTGGAGGTGGTGGGACATCATTGGAGAGCCTCGAGATCTTTACTAGGGCCATGCCATGCTTGGCAGAAGTTTCTGCTTTATTAATGCCAGTCAGAAATCCATAGTGTGGCTCATTGAGGCACCAAGTCCTTACTAGTGGCAGCCACATTTGATCGATGGCACTCAGTATAGTTCAGAGAGTCTGAATTCTGTCCTCTGCACTGAGCTAAAGCTGATGTCAAACTAATAACCAACATCTTTCAATGCCTGCTCGCTGTGTTTTGCCTTCTCATACCCTGCTTGGCTCAGGTTGGCATTGTATTAGCTGTAAAAATGGTTCTCCAGGCTCCATGTGCTCTCACAGAGTCTGATCAGCACCAGCTTGTAGGCAGTCACTGCGACTGCTCAGAGTGCTGTGCAGACTCTGCTCCAAGAGATTCCAGAGTGGCAGCCCCATAATGCCTTTAGTACTTTAATGAATAAACAAAACAGTGGAACCTGCACAGAGTAGAGTGTTATTTAGTGATAAAAAGGAATGAACTTTTAATTAACACAGCAATATTGATGAGTCTTCAATGTATATTTCAAAGTGAAAGAAGCCAAGCTGAAAAGGCTGTATATACTAGGACGTCTATATAAATAGGATATAGTAGGAGAGAGATATGTATCTCCAGCTGGTTATGTATGGAAATATTATAGATATGTGTGTACATGGATTAACACGCAGTCATATATCTTCCTAATTTTGTCTGCTCAGTATTTGGAAGCAATGACACACCTGTGGCAACAAACACACTTTTTACCCATAGCTCACTTTCTAATACCATGTTCCAATAAGATGAATCAAAGTTTCATGGAGAAATGGCTGATTTGAGGGTTGGGGTGGGGAATATACAAAATGAGCCTGGGTGATCTTGTAGCATCAAAAAGTGAGAATGTGGCCAAAACCACAAACTGATAGAGATATGTCAAAGAGCACAGGAGCCACCTGAAAGAGCCCCCAATGTCTAAAACTGGAAGAATTTGAGCAAAAAAAAAAAATCAATAAGCTAGTGTTAGACTATACCCCAAAGTATGAAATAACATTCTATGGTCCCTTGGACAAAGCCAAAGGCAGGTAGGATCAAGGGTGGGAGGTGGGGATGATTGAGGTGAGGCAGAGTGGGGGGTAGAAAATGGAGACAACTGTGCCTGAATAACAAACTTGAATAACAATAAAAAAGAAAAATAAATAAATAAAATTCTATGATCCTATATTGATATAAATAAATGATTGACTAAATACATATGAACAGAAAACTCTCATTAAAAAATCCAAACAATTTACATAGATTCTTCCTTTTTGAAGATGGTGTGTTACTCCCATTCATGAAGTGTTGATTGCTCATGGGGACATCTTTCCAATAAACAAAGTTTGGAGAGAAGGAAAAAATGAATAACTTTATCGTAGAGAAATCTGACAAACACTACTTCAGCCACATAAACAAAGTTAACATCATGAGTAATGGTTCACACTGCTGTTGTGCACTTTTGATATAACGTAAAGCAAATCATGTTTTAGCTTTGTGCACTCCTTTCCCAAACCACATAACATGCAAGGACATTAGGTGAAAACTAAGGAAATCTCAATGAAGTGTGGACTTCAAATAATAATAATGTATGAACCCTGGTTTATTAGTGTGACCAATGCACTGTAGCAATATAACAGTAAGGATAACTAAGTTCAGGTATTTGGAACCTTCTGTAATACTCTTGCAACTTTTCTGTAAATGCAAAACTATTCTAAAATAAAAATTAATCAATGGCTTAAGAAAAAATTAGTGTGACAGGACAAAAATTAACAAGTCATCAAGTCTTGTCAACCATTCCCATTGTCTTTACATCCATGCTTACTCTTGAGTAGGATAAGAACTGATCATCATAGAACACAGGTTCTAGGCAGAGCCCTGGCCTGACATGATTGGGAAATATTTAATTCTGAAGCATCTTTTCCTCCTTCTGTTTTGTCCTTGCTCTTAGCAGCCTCTGCATTTCACGTGATTGTACAGCACCCCACCCCCCATCACCAATGTTTACAGGTCATGAAGAATAGAAGGATGTGGTTTCATGCCACAGTTGCTTGGCCTCTTTTTGAAGCTACTGCTGTGTTTTGTGTGGCCAAAGGGAGGGTTCCCTATCCTTCAAGTGTCTATGGACAGACACTAAATGCCATATACCTCTCATCTATGTTTCCTTTTGTCATCGCTCTAGCAGGTGGTCTCTAAATCAATGCCTAGAAAATTTTAAACATACTTAATGATTTTCAATTTTTTCATCTTCCCGTAAGAAGAAATGTTCTGTGGTAGAAATGTTTGGGTTGAAACCATATTTTGTGAATTTACATACTTTAATAAAATGACACTCTTACAGAGTGTGAAATAACTGTCACATGTAAAGAGTACATTCAATTACAGAATTCTACTGAGTTTTGTTGATAGTTTCAAGGAAGAATTGGTTGTAATAGTGCCTGTAATAAAAATTTACAAAGTTGCTATAAACATGAAGCTTGCTATGAAAAAATTGCAGAAGGGACCTTGTGTTTAATTATTCTTATCTTGGAATTTCAACAAGTTGTGATTTTTACATAAAATCTCCCAAATAAACATTTAAAGAATTATTCATAGATAAACCTTTTGATCCGTTTTGTGAAATTTGGTAACATCAAACTGCAATGAGCCCCAGAGATGAATAAAAAGATAGCAAACATTCTTGAAGTGGGTCCTGGCCCCAAGCATGGGTCAGAGAAGCCCGCTACTCTCTACCTTTCCATTTTTGGTGTGTTTCCAAGAGTGCGTTTCACTTACATTACTATTGGGTGTTCTGAGACACTTTGGAACAGTGACACATTAACTCTGCGTTATAACTTTGTCAACTTTGTCTCATATTTTTCTTTTACAAAGATTAAGATTCAGAGCAAGTAGAAAATATTTAAAAATCCATGTAATGCTTTCAAAATGTCTTACATTTGAATAGCACATAATAGATGGTGAATTATTTTTAAGTACATAGCTTGATTCATATTTATAAAATCATCCAATGATGATTCATACCCTAATTCATATTCTACAGCAAAAGAAGTTAAATGGGATCCCTATTTCCCTTCCTTCTGTTGAGAACAAAGTTTCCCTAGCATTCTCTCAGGCACAGTCATTCCCACCTCGCTTCCGGAGTGCTAGAGATTGATGCCTTTGAGAAACCTTGAAGTAACTGACACAGGTGGGTTAGTTACCAACACACCAGAGAGTAAACAGTGTTTAAGATGATGTCAGTGTATTTTATTTTCCCTTAAGTCTTTTAAAAAAATGGGCACTCAATACCTGATGAAAATCCAATATTTGAAAAAGCAGAAAACTCTAACTTCCCTGTCCCTACCTCTCCCCCTCCAATAAAACAGTTAAGAGAGGGCTGATTGCATTTTAAAAATATCTTTGACAAAAAGCTTTAAGAATTACTGTTAATGGAAAATTTTTGGATGAAAATTATACTATTATGTTTATTATGTGTATTTCTCAGCTTTGTAAATTTTTTT